>CM077235.1:35016180-35446180 GCA_039654775.1 Spinibarbus caldwelli | reverse complement strand
TATAATTATTTTATTTATTATTTTATATTTTCTGTTTTCACTTTAATTTTTTAGTCATTTTAGTCAAGTTTTTTTTTTTTTTCATTTTTATTGTATTTTATATAGTATTTTTTATTTATGGAATAATACATTCCATAAATAAACTGAATGACCTCCTATCAAAAATCAGTTTATTTAGTTTTGGTGAACTAGTTCATTTAGTTTATTTAATTTAGATGAATCTAACTTCAACTTAAACTAAATAAAAAGGAGAAATATTGCATTGGCAACTAATTGAAATAAACCTATTTTTTTAATATATATATATTATAGAGTTAACATTTCTTTCAAGTAACAAAAAGGTTTTTAATGGTTTTAGTTTTAATTTAGTTAATGATAATAACCCTGTTTGTTAGTGTAGCTAACTACTTTTCAAAAGAATTGCTTGATTGAAGATTAAATAAATTAAAGCTAAATAGTAAGATTAACAAACAATAAACAACAACAATAAAAATAAAAAATATAGAACAAAAATAATAAAAATGCCAAAGGCACATAAAATTACTAAAATAGTAGTTGAAATTAAGTTGTTTTTTTTTGTTTGTTTGTTTTTTTGGTAATTTATTGCATTTATTTCAAGTAAATCTGATTTTTTTTATGGTTTTAGTTTCAGTAAACCATAATATTCATGATTGTTCATATCTTAGTTTAGCTTCTGAAAGGAATTACTTGATTGTAGCATAACTGTTTTTGCTTATGAATAGTTTCTAGCTCAACAAACTAGTTTTAATCAGGGTCTTATCTAGTCCCTCTCAGCTTTTCATAACCACCTTCAGCAGAATCATATCAGACATGCATGTTCCTGACTTACTCTCTGCCAACCTGCCCATAAAAGACTACATTAATGAAACAACTAAGCACTGAATCCGTGAGTGGGTGACATTTATCTGCCCTCAGCACATTGCCAGAGCTGTTTTTTCTGGCCTGTTGTTAGGGCACGTTTTATAGCTCAGTGCAGAAACTCAGCCAAGGATTGTGGGTAAAGAGCCATATGCCAGGCGTAATGAAGACGTGAACAAATCCAGCAAACACAAATGTACCATATCATCCATTTCATTTCAAGTTTCCTCTGTATTTTTCTCTTTACAGCTATCAACGCCTGGAGATATTTATGAAAACATCCTGAAGTTCCTCTTTCATATTTTTCCTGCACTGGTAAGTTTTATTATTATTTATTATCACAAATTTACATAGTTATGCTTACGTATTTTGTGCCACACAAATTTTAAACAAATAGTTTGAGATTTTGAGTTAATTTAAGGTACAACTGACAACACCTGAAAAACAAAATTGCTGCTGCATTTAATACACATCATGTGCAAAATATTGTTTTGTGAAGAGCAGAAGGTAGCGGAGATGAAAATGAGATCAAATGGAGATGAAACCCCTGTAGTCTCACACATTCAGGGTTTCCCATACTTTTGATAGATGGGGAAAAAAAACATAATCATTAATTAAATAATAAAAATGTAAGATTAAAATAAATCATTTTTAAATTAAAACAATCATTTTTAAAAAATAAAAATAAAAATACACAAAATATTACTAAATACATATATATTAAATATTAAAAAATATTAAAATTAAATATAATTTTTTTTTGTTTATTTGCATGTCATGTGACCATGTTTTTCAACAAATTATTGAAATATTAACATAAAATCTCAGGGAGAATTAAAGTAAATATTGTAAAATTTATAATATTAATATTTAATATTTTAAATATATTAAAAAATTACACCCCAAAGGGTTTAGATAAAAAGTTTGGGAATCACTGGATTACTTAATTCAACATGATGTATGAATATGGTAATCATTCAGTACTGTGGTATTTACTGTACCAAAGCACCATGGTACAGTGCAAAAAAAAAATCCTAAATAGTTCTTTTGTGTTGTTTTCCAAAAAAATAAATAAATTAATTAATTAAAAAATCCATACATTTACATAAAATGATGTGTAAAATTAATTATTTAGTCACCACCATCTGTGGCTGATAATGGAGCTGAAAAGCAGCTTGGACTGCATCCAAACCTCATTCATCCCAACTAATACCTTGTTGCATAAACGTCTGCTTTATTTTCTTGTTTCAGTATTCAAGAGCCAGAAGTTAGTGAAACGCTGAAACGCTCCCAGCATCTTTAACTTTTTTTTTTCCTTTCAAAAGTGTCAACAAGCTCCCAACTGCTTCAGGAAGGGAACGTTTTACCAGCTCAGCGGATGCTGAAAATCAAGAACGCTAACTGGAAATTGTCCTGAGGCGCTGGGGTTAGTGATGGCTGATTGCTTGAAAAGAAACACAGCAGCCTATAAAGATGCTCACTTATACTACTCTGGCGTCTAGAAAGGGTGACTTAACAGTCAAAAAAAAAAAAAAAAAAAAAGTATTTATGCATGCCTAAATTTCAGATTTATGTATTTGAATTGCATATAACGTTTTTGTCCATTTGCATTAAACCGTTTTAACACGAACAAACCAGGGTTATTGTACTTAACTAAAACTAAAACTGTAACTAAAATCATTTTCATTACTTAAAATAAATGTTAACTGAAATTAAATAAAGTAAAATATGAAAACTAATTTCAGCTAGTTGCCAAGGCAACATTTTTACCTTAATTTAGTTAAATTTGACAAAAAACTAAAATAACTAAAACTAAAGTTGAAATATAAAGTTAACGAAACTATTTAGACATAAAAATATAAAAAAATCAAAAACTAAAATAACAAAAACATCAGAATTACTAAAACTTTAACTAAAATGAAAATGGAAATGAAAAATCTAAAAATAAAAACCTAAATATAATAAAAAATACAATAATATAATCAGAATATTAATAACTCTAATAGTATCTCAATGATACTGAAATAACACTGAAACTAACTAACAAACTAATAAACTTAATGTGATGCATATTTGTCATACTTAACATAAATTAAACAGGTAAGATTTAGCAGTAGTACTAATAAACTAAATATGTTTTAAATACACAATATCCAGGTTTATTCATCATAAAATAACTGAATATTGCTTGTTCCACATCTAGCTATATTTTAACTGTGTTCATACTTTTTAACTGATTAAATTGTTTTCACAATTTACAGTATGCTGATTCTAAGCAATTTGAATCAATGCATTTTGAAAATATGGTTATTTAAATAATAAAACATGAACATAATTAAAAAATAAACTATGCCATGATTTTTTAAATGCGGTTTCATTTATGAATGACTGATAAATATGCATCATATTAAAGTTAGTTTATGTTAAAACTGTGTGCAATCCAAATGCATGGGAATTTTATATGCAATTCAACTACATAAATCTTAAATTTATGCCAAATATTTTTTGGGGTGTATAAGTGTCCAGGCTTCTCTAATGATGGCCTGTATCTTTCTGACCCGTAACATCACAGCCTGCAGCGCTGGATTACTCTAAAGCAGGTTTTCTATCACAGCATCGGGTGGAAATGTTGAAGCCGTGGCTGCACCTGAAGTCTGAGCACACGGATGAAAGCAGCGCTGGATGAGAAGTCAATAGTGTGGGCTGTTATTGTGTGTCAGTGCTGAGAGAGAAGCTTCAATGTGACCGTGACCTATATTTTACTGCTCGAGTGCTTTTCGCTCTTGTTACGCTGAGAGAGATTCTGGACAGAGAGACACAGATGAGAGAGAGAGAAAGAGCGCCATCTGCTAAACCGCAGGCTTCACCTCAGTGACATACACATGCAGCAAACACACTTTATATCAAACTATTTAAGGCAAAACACAACAGGTGAATAGGGTAAAACATTTAAAGGAACAGTTCACCCAAAAATGAAAATTAAGTGCAAATGTGTTCACCCTCAGGCCATTAAGATGAGTTTGTTACTTCATCAGATTTGTAGAAATGTAGCATTACATCACTGTCTCAGCGATGCATCCTCTGCAGTGAATGGGTGCCGTCAGAATGAGAGTCCAAACAGTTGATAAACGTTCTGAACAACGTTCTGGAAAAGTTCTCTTAAAGATATGAACAAATAGTCTTCCAGAAATATTAATAGAATGTTTGTTTAAAGTTCTCTTTTTTTTATACATCATTCATGGAATGGTTTTTTCCCCCCTAAAATGATTGTTGGACGTTCATCTAACATTTTTTAAATGTAACTACTTGTTTTAGAACAGTCAAATGTAACATTCCTATAATGTTTGCAAAATGATACAATGTAATGTTTCCTTAATGTTTGAATAACCAATAAAAAAACGTTTCCAAAACATTTAAAAACTGGATGTTTTGAATGTTCACAGAACATTCAGAAATATAGTTTTTAGAACTTAATGGGAACGTTAGCAAAATGTTTTTAGAACATTATTTTTGTCTCTGTTTTTATCACTTCATACATACTGTTAACAGACAGAAAAAAATTGCATTTTTAGGAATAAAATGTTATATATAAATCAGCATGAATGAAATATGAACAAACACCTCCGTAAAAACCTTCAGAATATAGAGCGGAATAAAACTGTAAGTTTTGGTGTTTGTAAGTGCTGCTTAAGTGTAGAAAGAAACAAAAACTCACAGCCTTTAAAGATACACATTTTCACCATGTTTTCAGGAATAAAATGTATAAACCAGTGTGAATCATATCAGAACAAACCCATCATTAAAATCCTTCAGAATATAGATGGGAATAAAACTATGTTTTGGTATTTGTAAGAAAAAAATCTCTATAAAGATATGGATTGGAATTGAAATCTACAGAGGCAAATAAATAAAGTGCAATAAAATAAACACTTTAATGTGTGTTTTGGTTGTTTTTTTCCGCTAGTTTGAAACAAAACTTTCTGAAAAGCCAAAAAGCCCAAAATCCCAAAACTGACGATTACGATAAAACAGTGTCTAGCCTTAAAAAAAATCGGTTGCAAAACTAAACCCACATGCAACAGCAAATTCTGGGATAAAACAAGAACGCAGAATATCTGACTAGCAAAGTTACACAGAAGATAAATGATGTGCACAATAACGAGATCTGTAATTGGCTCATTCTTTCACTCAGTGGAACAATTTACTCAATTTGCACAAACCCAATTGAGTTGTTTGTCTGTTTGATGGGCGGCTTGTTTGGGGAGATCACTGGCTTTAATGCTATCATTAATTCACTTCATAAAACACCCAGGAAAATAAAGATGTTTTAATAAGACACACTTGAGTTATTGAAGAAAGGCATGAGACGAACCTCTAGAATAATTCATCCAAAAATGATCAATCTGTCATGATTTACTCACCCTCATGACGGCCCAAAACCTGAACTTACTTTCTTCTATTGAACACAAAGTCATACGGGCTAGTTTTATTGTACTTTTATGCTGCTTTTTTGGAGTTAACAGCCTGGTCACCATCTACATTTGTGAGTTTGAACCCATGACATGGCGTTGCAAGCACAATACTGTACCATTTAAGCTGCAATTAAAGTTTGGTAAAAGTTCTATTTAGCTGATGTACTTGAAAATATTAAATGAGGTTGCTAAATAATTGAACTCAGGGTTTCTGTAGATCTTAAAAAGTCTTATTTCTTGCTTTTAGAAATTAAGTCCTTAAACAGTCTTTGATCGAAGCAGAAATTATTAAATGCATAAAGTCATGGCATTAAATGCACTGCAAAGAATGAACCTGTCTTTCTGTATTTTTTTTTTTTCAATAAAAATATCTAAACATCATTAAATCAAGATTTACTGGAGATGCAAATTGAAGGCATGAAGTCCTGTTTTCTGAGAAATTGAACAAAATTAAGTGACAGTACGCTTAAAACGTGAACAAATATCTGTCAAAAGGAAATGAAAACTTGTTTTCCCTTTGAATGAAATTGATTTTTCTGAACCTACTGGCAGATATTTGTTCTTGTTTTAATCTCAAACTTACTCCACTTTGATCAGTTTCCCAGAAAACAAGACTTCATTTGTTCATTTTGCATCTTCAGTGAATGTATCTTGATGTAAGAATTTCAGATATTTTTATTGGAAAACAGAAAAAGTTATATTTTCAAAATTTGAAGCATTTCTAATACAAAACATTTACATTTAGAGACCATATTGGAGCATTGTTACATTGTTCCTTAAATTTTCTTTACTTGGTCTTTAAAACGTCTTTTAAGGTTTTAAATTTACCTTCATAAAATGTGCACAAACCCTATGACACTAAATTATCTTCAGTGGAGCTGCTTTATAGTTGAAATTGCATTGGAAATGATCATTTAAATGTCCAATTCTTGAAACTGAAGAACTTTGCAATGCTGTTTTTCAGTTTATTACTTAAAATCTGCATCAAAGCAGTATGCATCGTATAAATCACTATATAAATATACATTGTCCCAAATGTGACTTTGAAAAAGAGCAGCTTAGACATTCTGCTAAATATCTCTTTTGTATTCCACAGAAGAAAGAAGCAGCAGCATGAAGGTAAATACATTTTAAGGTTTGCATGAACTGTTCTTTTACTCAGTCTGGTCAGTAAAAGCTGAAGATGGTGCTAAAGCTCTTACTTCAGTTTGGTTGCCTTTTGAAATGATTTGAATGGGTAGATTCACAGAGGAGGACTGCATACACACAGCATGCTTTTAGTGGCAGCTGAAGTGAAATCCAATTACAATGTTAACACAGCGAGACACTGAGGCAGACAGTGAAGCGGCGCTCATCCACCTCCCTCAGAGACTCGTTCTGTGCTGCCGTTACACAAAATCTGAGACGTGCGCTCATGCACACTCATTCTCTCTACAATCCTGGAGACTTTTACAGCACGTTATGACCCCTTCAAAACATGCATTTATGTGCATGATGGTGAAACACAACAGAATGGTTTAAAGACAGCATGAAAATGCATTTGCAAACCATTTTGTGTCTGTAATGTGATGAACTTCCATCTGAAACGGGGCAAAAATGAATGTGAGTCTGCAGTGGATTGTGGCTGAAGGTCAAGCTGACAGTATAGTAAAGCTGTTTTCTTTTTCAAATTTATCCTTATTTTTAATTGGTTTATTTTGTATTCTTTATTAAATCAGCATTAAATTGCTGTTAACTACTGGTAATACTGTTAAAAAGGTTGCATAATAATGGCTAAATACAGAAGATATTTGACTACTAGTTAACATTAAAGGGATATTTCACTCCCAAAATTAAAATTCGTCATCATTTACTCACTCTCGTGTAGTTCCAAACTTGACTTTCTTTTTGTTTTTCTTTTTCTTTGTGGAGCATAAAAGAAGATATTTTGAAGAATGTTGGTAACCAAACAGTTTTATTTCCCATTGACTTTTTACAAAAAAATTACAATGGAAGTCAATGGGAATCCGAAAATTTAACAATCCAAAAACAAAAGTCTAAAGTTCTCTAAAGTTAGAGATGGATCAAGTTATTATATTTTGGAGACATATCATTTTCTTTAAAATAATATGCACTTATGAATAGTCATTACAGTAACATCAAAAACATGCATAACCTTTTTCACCATGCACCATGTTTAATGTGATGCCAATGGAAATATTTTTGATGCCGTAGTGCCGTAGCCAAAACGTTAAAAATACACCATAAGAAAATGTCCAGTTGAAAAAACATGGGTTGTGAAAATGAGGGTGACCTTGAACCCAAAAACTGTAGGACACATTGAACACTGTCTTGTTTCCCTCATTTTCCAGAATATTGTAGATTAGAGATTTAGGGATCGGCTTTTTTGATTGTCCTACTGTAGCATCCACATAGCAACATTCTAAAAAATTAAGAATATCAATGCAGCGGTCTAGCAACACATTAAAGCTGCTTTCAAACAAGCATTGTGAAAAGCGCTTCACAAATCACCACGAATGGAATTGAATCCAATCGCCCACGATCCCTAATCCGCGCTGCGCTTTTGCTCCAGTGAGGCACTTGCGCGTCGCTCCCTGAGCGTGTCAGCGGGGTGAGCTGAAAAACCAAACAGCAGCGTGAGCAGCAGATAGACTGAGACAGAGCTAGGGACAGCACAGAGAGACTCGAGACAGCGCCAGTGTGTGTTCTCTCTCTCTCTCACACACACACACAAATGCACGCTTGCAAACGAGAGCGCATACGCAGACGCTGTCTGGAAGAACATCTCTGATCGTGCGCGCAAGGAGGACAGAGTGTGTGTATGTGTCGGCGTTTCTGATGCCAGAGAGGTAAACACACACACACACACACACACACATACATTCTCTCAGGCCTTGAGGACACGTATGGACCCGCTTCTGTGACTTATGGACAGACGCAAGGAGGTGAAGGCGAGCAGGAGAAGAGGAGAGACGCGAACGCTTACGGAAAGACAGATGAGGACGCAGACGTCTCACTCCAGACCTGGGTGAGTGAACTTCTCAAACACACACTCAAACACACACTCGTACACACACACACACACACGAAACAGGTGAACCCTGTAGCCGCGCAACCTGTGGCGCGCGTAGGCTGAGTTTATGCACCATTAGTTGGAGGTTTTGCTTTTGCGCGTCGCTTTCATCCTGGATGTTGAGGAGCATTGAAAGTTTTGTTTGGATGAAGTGAGCGGCGCTCAGTCTGACTGTGTGAGATGCTGTTCAGTCGTGCATTATGAGGTTTTATTTTGAGGCACTGTATTGGAGAGGCATTTTGAAGGGTTGAGCTCCAGGGACTCGTGTTCCTGCGTTTATAGTCTCAATATCTGTCTCTCTTTCTGCCCTGTCTGCAGTTCCAGCATCATTTTTGTTGTTCTGAATAGAAATGCAGACTTTTTTAAAGACGAGTGTGCCAGTAAATGTTTTCTGTATGCCCAGTATTGTATCACATAAACATAATGACTCAATTGGCTTAACTGGAAGAAATTCAGATTTCTAGAAATAGAAAAGATAAGTAGCATTTGTATCATATAAACAGGCTGACTGAGTTGGAGTAACCAGATTAAAGAAAACTGAATAAAAGCAAATGCATGCTACAAGACAGAAGGTCATCGCTTGGCGAATGTTTCATGACCAGATTGTATCGACTCAAAATGAATTTGCACACAAGCTTGTGTAAATTGCAATGCATTGATGGCAACAAATAATGTGGAGGAAGGGTTTTACAATTTTTGCACTTTTTTTCAAGATTTTTTTTTTTCTAGAATTTTCTATAAATTTGAATAAAAGAAAACACACACTACAAGACAGAAGGTCTTCGCTGTTTGCACATTTTAAGACCAGGGTGCGTTTCCCAAAAGCATTGTTAGCTAACTATGGTTGTTAGTTCTATTGAACTCTATCGGAAGTGCACCCCAGATTATATTGTCAAAAAATTCATATCCACATACACTTGTGTACATGGCAGTGCATTGACATCAACAGGGCTTTGCATCATTTTTGTACTGATTTACATAGAATAATAGATAAGTAACATTTGAATCATATAAACTGGTTGAGTCAACTGGCATATCCTGATTAAGGAAAATTAAAAATAAATAAATAAATAAATAAATAAATAAACATTAAAAGCAAATGTATGCTACAAGACAGAAGGTCATCGCTTGGCGAATGTTTCATGACCAGATTGTATCGACTCAAAATGAATTTTCACACAAGCTTGTGTAAATGGCAATACATTGTCAACAAATAATGTGGAGGAAGGGTTTTGCATCATTTTTGCACTGATTTGCAAAGAATAATAAAAGATAAACAACAGTTGCATCAGGTTGACTCAATTGGCATGACCAGATGAAGAAAAATTCATATTTCTAGAAATCTGAATAAAAGAAAACACACACTACAAGACAGAAGGTCATCGCCTTTTGCACATTTTAAGACCAGATTGTATTGTCTTAAAATTAATTTTCACTCAAACTTGTGTACATGCCAGTGCATTATCAACTGGGCTTTGCATCATTTTTGTACTGATTTGCAAACAATAAAAGGTAAAGTACATTAAAAAGATAAGATAAATAAAGAGATAAAAAGTGCCAGAAAACATGAAAATAAGTCTTGTTGTGTGTGTTCGGCATAAGTTCTCTTAATCAGTTCTATGTCTTGTAAACATTTATCTCTTTATATATTTGTGTGTTGGACTTCTGAAATGACCCTCTCTGCTTTTGTTTTTTATTTAGTCCAGTATATGTATATTCATAATTTATTCAAATATTCATACAGAGTTTCCAGGTTTAAGGCAGCTATGTGTATTTAGTCCGTCCATTTCCTCCGGTTTTGCCCATGTGATTGATCAGTGAAACTGAATTTCGAGGCATCTGCATTGATTTTTACTGTAAAGCTGCTTTGAAGCGATTTCTATTGTATAAATCACTATATAAATAAAATTATCTTGACATGATAGAAAGATAATCGGCCAGTCATAGCACAATGGAGGCACTACCTCCTCTCACCTGATCTTTCGTCTGTATTTTTCTGTTCCTCCTTCACGTTTACAGCATGATTTAAGATGCGTACACAATGAGCTCCCTCTGAAACTTCAGAAAAATGGGTGCTTTAAACACTATTCAGTCTCATATTTCATAATATTTCTTTTTGTACTGTTGATTAATTTTTGAGCCACTGCTTGACCGCCTCTGAGAAAACACCCCCAAATGAAAGTAATTATGAGTGATATGAAACACCCCAGACAAAAGTTTAATTGCTCTTAGATTTCTGTTTCAAAGTTTGAGATGTTAGTTAAGTTTCAATTAGATATAAACTTTGTCTCAAATGTTTTCCTTAAAATTCCTCAGGAGAAATAAAAATGGACTCAAATGAGTCAGTAGTTGTTGTTCAGTAAGAGTAGCTGCTCAGATCATTTGATGTGAAATGTTTGAGTTCATGTTGAGATCATTGACTTCTGATTGCATATTTGGGATGTTGAGCACCATTTGAGATATTGTTGAGATTTCTTCTGAAGAGATGCATATTATGACTGCAGGACAAAAAGTATTTAATTGTGGTCACGATTTCTGCTTCTCTTGATTTTTTTTTTTAAGCATAATCATCTGCAATATTTGCCTGCTGGTTATTTATCCTGAGAAAGGTTTCATTTTAATTTGGCATCTTGCATTGGTCACAGGCTTCCAGAAGATTTCAAGGTTGTGGTTGCCAGATTTCAAGAGTTTCAATCCCTCAGTCAGAGCTTTTTTCATAAATTGATACATTTTCTGCCCAGTGGTTTACTTTATTTTCCCATCCTGGCAATCGCACTCGCAGATGACCTGAAAAAACACTGTCAATGTGTAAGTTGGAGTTTAGTGATCTCTATTAGGATATTCTGCTCAAATAAAAGTCTAAAAGTGCAGTGCAGTCTGTTTTCTGTCGTGCAGTCATTTGCACTAACGATGTACTAAAAACTTTTTTATTTTTATTTTGACATTTTTCTTTGCATTTTAAACATTTTTTGCAAAAATGCTTGTTTGCATGGATCTAGCAAAAATGACTAAAAACACTGTATTAAGGTTGTCAAATATTTGTGCATGACTGAACACGCAATATGCATATGCATGGCGCTTTCACAAATTAGCATTTTTAAGGTTACATGGAAACAATAACGGTTTCGTTTTCAGAAACTTGCACTTTTCTGGATTTGAGTTCTCCATGAAGGATGCATGCATGCAATACTAGGTTTAGGAACGTAGCTTTTGATATGTGTGCACTTTATGCAAATCAGTACTGCTACACAGAAATATGTGCATTTATATTCTGTGCACTGAAATCATGCAAACACAGAACGTGAGATATGAGCTTATGTATGTGTATGTGTGCGTGCACAGCGTGTTATCGGCCTCTCCCCCGTTCACAAGCCAGGCCATTATGACGGAAAGTGCCTTTGATAGGCGTGTTACAGTGTTGCCCAGGGGCCAGGGCGATGAGGGTTTTTAAACAGGCTACAATCTCAAACCACGAGAAAGATGGGGGACGCTGAGATAGAAAGAGAAATCAAGCTATAATAATATACATGGCATGCATGTTAGCCTGTCTGTTTCCGTGTCCATTTGAAGGTGAATCAGACGGGTTTGTTCGTTCACACTTGCCAGATAATTTATGCCGTAATCAAGTGAAGGACCAAAGGAATTGAACAGAATCATCTTGATTATGGCTGAATGAGCCGGTCCGCCGGGTCGACGATTATAATTAAAACCAGTGAATTAGAATAAATGCATTGTTTGTGCTGATTAGACTGCAGAGGATTTTCTGTAGGATGCTTGCTTTTGATTAAACGCTCATTTGCATACGTTAGGCATATGTTGAATTTTTAATTAGTGGCATTATCTACCGTTACTATTGCTCACACTTGAACAAACATTCCTTAACCCTAATTCCTTAAATAAGTGATAAAACATCAAAAGATGCCTTTTACATGTTTAATGTTGTGCATCTTGTCCATTTCTGATGTGTTTCCGGTCTAGACGTCCTAAAACGGAAAGCCAGGGTTCCTTTATCCAACGGTTCGGCCGTTTGTCATCAGCGCTAATGAAAGCTTCTCTAACATTTCCTCTAATGAACCCAAAGCGGCGTTGCCATCTGTTTTTATGGTTTGATTTTGTAGCATGATGAGAAACGAAACGCATTTGACAGAGAAACAAAGTGGCAACAGGGAATGTTTGTCATTTCATATGTTTTTGGTGGTTTCCTCTTTCATTAGTGGAGTGTTGACGCATAATTAGAGCACACAATAGTGTTTTTATTTGGCTTGTTTCTTTAAATGGTCCCAGAGGAAGATTTAATTGCTCAGAGGTTGCTTGGTTAAAGCTCAGGGAGCTTAATGGACTTCTTAGTTAAGATTCTCATAAAATTCCTCAGGAGAAATAAAACAGATCCAAATGAGCCGATAGTTCATGAAGTAAGAGAATAGTGCTATAAAATTAATTTGGACAGCTGTTCAGATCATTTGATCTTGAGAAACATTTGAGATCATATTTATTGGCTTTTGATTGCAAACTTCAGTTGCCTGGCAAACCTGAGCACAATTTAAGATGTTCTTGAGATCTTGTGAGAACACAAGGTATTTTATTGCTCTAGAACAGGGATTCCCAAACTTTTTTATCAACCAAACCCCTTTGAGCTAAAACATCTCCCTGATATTTCAATAATTTAACAACACATACACGTTAACATTTCCCTGATGTCAGTTTTTGTCAGATGACATGCATGTAAACAAATCAAATATTTTTTTAAATAATATTTATAAAATGTTTTTTTTTGTTAAAAAGGTTAATTAATTTTAAAATGATTTATTTTAATTTTCCATTTTATGATTTCAATTATTTTATTAATTCAATCTAACAAAACATTCACATGAACCTATTTCTGTAATGTCAGTTGTTGTCAGATAACATGCATGTAAACAAATATTTGATTTTTTTTAAATATTTATACAGTATTTATTTTTATTTTAGTTATAAAAGTTGAATTATTTTAAAAGTATTTATTGTAATTTTCCATTTAATGATTTAATTTATTTAATCAAATTGAGCAACACATTCACATGATATTTCAGTTGTTGTCAAATGACATGCATGTAAACAAATAAAATATTTTATTTTTAAAATAATATTTATACATTATTTGAATATTTTAAACAGCTTTTTAGTGACAGTTAGTTTATTTTAAAATGATTTATTTAAATCTTCTAATTATTTGTTTTTAATTTTTATTTTATTTATAAACCTCGATTTGGAAAACCTTGATCTAGGAGAATCAATTGAGATATTAAAGAGATTTTTTTCCCCCTTTTGTCTGTGATCTGCCTTTTTATTCTTGTAGTGAAGGGTTCAAAAGATGCATACGATAATACAGTTATTGCTGTAAGTTTTATTTATATTTGTAGAAACTGCCTATAAAACAGTGTTATTCTGTAGCTGCAGTGTTAAACAGCACCTCTGACACCCTCATCCCATTAGAATTCATGCCGGAATAATAGAACAGACATGTAGAATTATGAGATTTCTATTATAAGACAGAGACTGTCATAAGAATCATATGAATCATAAGTCATTTTGAAAAAACTCCGGCTAATAGACCACGAGAGGCGTATTAGCTGGTACAAAGGTGCACTCAGTCATTTTTTCCCTTGTTAAAAAGTTTTATGCAAATGAAATGCATAGTATTTTTTGAAATGTAGAGATCACATGATCACCTGAATATTACTAAATTTATTTCTGGCACTTTTGCTCACAGAATAAATTAATCATGTGTAGCAAATATGCCATTATTACAATGGCATCTGTTACTGAAAAAGTTTTTATTTGGTGATTCTGTATGCAGAAATGTTGGCTCAGAAATGCTTTTGGTAGGTTTTGAGGCCAGTACAATGTTTTTATTTAAATTATTACTTGTATTCATCAAGGATGCATCAAAAGTGACAAAGGCATTTATAATGTTGCAAAAAAATTATATTTCAAATAAATGCTGTTCTTTTGAACTTTCTATTCATCTGTGAATCCTGAAAAAAATAAAATGCATCACGGTTTCCACAAAAATATTGTGCAGCACAACTGTTTTCACCACTGATAATAATCAGAAATGTTTGTTGAGCAGCAAATCAGCATATTAGAATGATTTCTGAAGGATCATGTGACACTGAAGACTGGAGTAATGATGCTGAAAATTCAGATTTGATCTCAGAGATAAATTACATTTTAACATATATTTAAATAGGAAACAGGTATTTTTAATTATAAAAATATTTCACATTTTTACTGTATTTATTAAAATAAATGCAGCCTTGGTGAGCAGAAGAGACTTCTTTCAAAAACATTTAAAAGCTGACCCCAAACATTTGTATTTTACAGAAGATCTCCTTTCTTTAAAGGAAAGTTTTTTTTTTTTTTTTTTTTTCCCTCTTTTGCTGAACACAGCAGACATGAATGATGAACAAAGAGTAAGACAGATTTATTACTGAAGGCTAAATTGAATTGTAATTGTATCAGTGTAGTCTAAAGCTTCTTAACTTCATTAAAGAGATAAGAGATAAAGAGCTTCTCCATTTAACACAGAAAATTCAACAGGTTTCCTGCTCAACCCGAAGACAAATATAAACTGAGTTTGTGGGTGAAAACTGTAATCATCGTTCATCTCTTCTGGACGTCATGGAGGGCGGCTGTACTTGTTTATGAGATAATTACATTAGTGATTCGTTTAAGTGCTGAGGAAATTCTCACAAGAGTCCTTGTGTTGCTCTGAGCTAATTATGACAGAAGCGTTGAAGGTTTGACCGTTAGAGCCGCTTTAGATCTGCTAACTTCAGTCTCTCAAAGTCATCTGGAGTCACTTTGTGTCTGTTTTCATGAGTTACATGAGCTTGTTTGGAAATCAGAACTGAATTGAGAAAGCTTCATAAATTTCAGTTCAGTTCCTGAGTTTAAATTGAATTTGATTTGAGGTAGAAAACAGGAATCTAAACTGAGGTGTAAGGAAATAGAAATTTGTATCACTAATTTTTAACTAAATAAGCAAAGTTTAGATAGATGGATGGATGGAACAGTAGACAGATGGATAGATGGATGATAGAACACTAGATGGTAAATAGATGGATAAATGGATAGAACGATGGATGGAATGATAGATGGATGGATGGATGGATGGATGGATGGATAGAATGATAGATGATAGAAAGATGGATGGATGGATAGAATGATGGATTGATGGATAGAACGATGGATGAATGGACAGAAAGATGGATGGATAGAACGGATGGATGGATGGATAGAACCATGAATGGATGGATGGATAAATGGATAAAAAGATGGATGGATGAATAAAAAAGATAAATAGATGGATGGAACGATGGATGGAATGATAGATGGATGAGTGGATGGATAGAACGATAGATGGATGAGTGGATGGATGGATAGAATGATTGATGGATAAATGGATGGATAGAATGATGGATGGATAAATGGATAGATAGAAAGATGGATGGATTGATAGAACGATGGATGAATGGAACGATAGATGGTTGGATGAATGAATGGATGGATAGAATGATTGATGGATAAATGGATAGATGGAACGATGGATGGATGGATAGAATGATGGATGGATAGATAGAAAGATGGATGGATTGATAGAACAATAGATGGATGGATGGAACGATAGATGGATGGATGAATGAAAGGATGGATAAAATGATTGAATGATAAATGGATAGGTAGAACAATGGATGGATAAATGGATGGATAGAACGATGGCTGGATGGATACATGATAGAAGAATAGATGGATAAATGAATAGAACAATTGATGGATGGAAAATAGATAGAACGATTGATGGTTGGAAAGACGGGTGACGGATAGAACGATAGATGGATAAATGGATAGAATTAATGGATAGATAGAAAGATGGATGGATGGAAAGATGGATGACAGATAGAATGATAGATGGATAAATGGATAGAGTGATGGATGGATAGAATGATGGATGGATGGAAAGATGTATGACGGATAGAACGATAGATGGATAAATGGGTAAAATGATGGATGGATAGATAGAAAGAAAGATGGATAGATGATAGAACGATAGATGGATGAATGGATAGAGTGAGTGATGGATAGATAGAATGATGGATGGATAGATAGAAAGAAAGAAAGATAGATGGATGGATAGATGATTGAACGATAGATGGATAAATGGATAGAATGATGGATGGATGGACTTCATTTCCCAGAATGCATTGCCTGTGTTGCATTTCTTTGGATTGCAATTCAGTAAGTTCGTTCTGTAATTCTTGTTCAAATTTAAATGTGTCCAGTTCAAATTCCACAGCATGAATTAAAGTGCAGCTGATTCTTCAGTTCAGCATCTGTCCATCAGTATGAAGATTTGTGGTCCTGATGTAGTGAAATCTGCTTCTTAAGCTCTTTAGTCTGCTCTAAACCTCATCTGAACTCTACTTTAACTCTGTTTTCTCTCTGGAACCCAGAGCGTCTAATTCAGATCAAACATGCATCTGAAATCACATTTCCTCCCATTTGATGCACAGAATTCTGCATGAAATCATTCCCTGCACAATTATTACATCTTTTTAAACATGCATTTGGCACAAGAAGTTTCTTTGCATATTCTTAGAGACTCTCTGTCTCATTTATTAAACATTAGGGTTTTTTTAGAGTCTGAAACAGATGTGAGTTGTAAATAACCCTCTTTCTGCCCGACCGTAAACCTGAACGCAATCTCACACTGTCATATGACTCTTATCAATATTGCATTTTAATTAATGATTTACAGATCAAACGGGCAGCTGCTGTGCGGAACTCGATCGATGCAGAGGAAATTACAGAGCCGTGTTCATGTTATGGCTTGAATCCAGGGTTTATGTCTGCAAGATTTATTAAATTGATTAAAGTTTGATTACTGCCCTAAAATAGCTCGGCCAGTGTTAGAATGGCTGGTATTTCTGTCTCATATCAAAATGACTTTCTATTCTTTCATGAAACTGTAGAGAAAATGTCTGGTATCTCAAGACTTTGTGGTATTTTTTGGATTCAGTGATTGCTTTGATTGTAAATATGATGGCTGGTGATGATGTTGAGCTTGCAAACTATTTGGACCAAAAAAACAAACTATTTGTATTATTTCTATGAGGGTACTTTGCATTGAGTACAGTATGCACAGTTTCTTTAAACATTTGAATTAAATGTGATGAGGTCACGTGACAGATTTGTTGTATAATGCAGTTTCACAAACAAGTTTTCAAAAATTACACCCCTGCATGTTAAAAAAATTATGCTAATTTGCAAAAAAGGAGTAATATTACCTAATTTGATGATGATGAATTTATATAATCAATAAAAACTCCCCACAAAATAAGAATGAAGATTTTTCAAAAAAAAAAAAAAAAAAAAAATATATATATATATATATCAGCTTAAATGCACTTATCAAAGTAACAAAATCAATCAAATGCCAAACATTTCCATTTTAATGACAAAAAGAAGAATTTATGATGTATCATTTAACTATGCAGTTAAATGGAAGCTTGTTTCTGTCATGGGATTAAAAAATGAAAAAGGTAATTGCAACTTTTATCTCACAGTTTATTAAAAAAAAAAAACAGAATTGCAAGATGTAAAGTCAGAATTCTAAGAAAAAAGTCAGAGAATTTAGTAGAGATGCTATGACATGATCCTACCAATATCAGCCACTACTATGCATTTGGCAGATACTTATGTAGGGATCAATGTGGGGAATAACTGTGATTTATAATTTTTTTTTTTTCTCATAAAAACTGATTTAAGATTTAAAATGTGGTTTAAAAAAATAGTTGTTTATTATTATTATTATTATTATTATTATTATTATTGTTGTTATTATTATTATTATTATTAACGTCACTAAATGAAAATATACAAATATTAAATACAAATAAGAAATATTACTATTTTAATATTTCACTTAATAATAAAAATTGAGTATTTAAGATAATAATAATCAACATCATTTTATTTTACATTTAAACTGTAAAATTAAAACTGTAAACTAAATATTTATTTGTAATTTCTCAAATGTCTTAATTTCTTTATTTTCAAACCATCAAACTTATTTTAATCAGAACCGCATGAACTACTCCTTCCACAAAAATATTGGTCAGCACAATGCAACATTGATAATAATCAGAAATGTTTCTTGAGCAGCAAATCAGCATATTAGAATGATTTCTGAAGGATCATGTGACACTGAAGACTGGAGTAATGATGCTGAAAATTCAGATTTGATCACAGAAATAAATTACATTTTAACATATTTACATAGAAAACGGTTGTTTTAAATTCTAATAATATTTCACAGTTTTGCAGCATTTTTGATCAAATAAATGCATCCCTGGTGCACAGAAGAGTGTGTGAGTGCACTTTCACAAACATTTAATGGACGTGCTGATTCTCTGCTAGTGAAAGCAGATGGTGATATTTTAACAGTCATTGTTTGACTCATGAATCTCTGTCACTCAAAGTGGGTGTGAAACATTTTGTCACGAATGTTTCAGACTTTCTGAAGCACTCTTTATGAATCTCTGCTGCGCTCTGAGAAATGCAAATGAGGGTCAAACCCTCAACTAGAAGCTGCAGACGAGTGTGTGTGTGTGTTGCACACGTTGTGAGTCGTGTAACGGCGAGCGATTTTGTGCCGTTTTGACAGAGATTCATCAAAGACGGCGGCGAGGTGCCATATAGTGAATTACTATGGCAACAGGAGTGTAGGGTGTAATGAAAGGCGACTGGCTCCGCTCCATCATACAGTCTAATGCTCTACAAGACACTGTTACCTGAAACACTGCTGTCATTCGCTGGTGTGAAGCCTTTCACTCGTTCACTATGACATCAGTCAGTATGTAGTGAGCACTGGCTCATCCATGATCCACTAAACATGATACCTGAGTTAACTATGGTATGAATTTTATATTTTTGACATTATAAAATATATATATATTTAAAGGGATTTCAACCAAAAATGAATTTTTTTCCAAATCTGTATGACTTATTTTCTTCTGCAGAGCACAATGGACATATAATGTGTGTGTATGTGTGTGTGTGTGTGTGTGTGTGTGTGTGTATTAAATACATCATGGAATGTTGTAATAAAATATAAAAAGTACAATGAAATGTAAGCATACATAGCACATGAAATAGATTTATTTTTTCATGTAACTTCAAAAAAGATGTGAAATACTCCTCAAAATGCCAAACCTAATAAAATATTAAATAAAATACACCTTAAAACAATATAAAATGAATCAATACATGAAATAAGTTTCAATACATGGTGACAATACATGATGAAATTTTGCAATAAATGAAAGTACAAAAATGTAAGAATGAGTGAATAAATACATATAATTTTATGCAATATGAAAAAAGGTGCAAAATAGGCCTTAAAATGAAATACAAAATGAAATGCACTTTAAAACAATATAAAAAATCAATATATGAAATTATTTAATGATGAAATTTTGCAATAAATGAAAGTACAAAAAATGTAAGAATGAATGAATAAATAAATATATTTTTATGCAGCATGAAAAAAAGACTTGAAATATGCCTAAAAATAAAATACAAAATGAAGTACACTTTAAAATAATATAAATCAATACATATGTATTGATGTATTAAATATAATACAAATCAATACATCACAAAATAATTGAATACATAATGAAATGTAAGAATAAATAAATTAAGCATGAAATGCATTTTTTTCTAACTTTTCCATCTCGATTTCTTCCCTTTAACTCATTCTGTGAAGTTGGTTTGACCTACAGATGCTTTCATATCTTCATATCCCTTGAGGCAGTGACTGTTTTCATTTTAAGGTGTATATCGTCATATTTCAGTTCATTTTTCATGTTATATAAATAAATACGTCACATCCAATTTATCTGTACTCACTTTTCATTAGGTTTACGTTTATTGATTCTAACATTTCATTATATTTTCAATTATTTTGTGATATATTGATTTGTTTCATATTGTCTCTTTCAGTTTATTTCTAGATCAGATCAGATCTAGAAGCCATACAAACATGATACAGTCACAAAACAGAAATAAGTGATAGAGATGTGTGATTGAGTTCATATTTTTCTTTTCCCTTGTGCATCTCATCATGAATTTGCAATTATTTTGCTGGTAATATAAAATAAATGAACATTGTCAGCATTACAATCAGTAAATGTGCTGTTCATTTGGCTGTTAATTTTCCTAAGGAGTGTGTTATTAGACTAGTTTCATGATCCTTAATTGTTTTGCGATGCTAGAGTTGGTAATTGATTCATTTCTGTGAGTCAGTTCAAACTGTCCTTATCAATGAATCGATTCAAAATGAATCAATATGAAAAATATTTGTAAAATTCTGCTCACCAAGGCTGCATTTATTTGATTGAAAATACAGTAAAAACATTAAAATTTTGAAATATTATTACAATTTCAAATAGCTGTTTTCTATGTGAATATCTGTTAAACTGTAATTTATTTCTGTGATCAAAGCTGTATTTTCAGCATCATTACTCCAGTCTTCAGTGTCACATGATCCTTCAGAAATCATTCTAATATGCTGATTTGCTGCTCAAGAAACATATTATCAACAGTTGTGCTGCCCAATATGTTTGTGCAAACTGTGATACATTTTATTTTTCAGGATTCACAGATGAATAGAGAGTTCAAAAGAACAGCATTTATTTGAAATAGAAATCTTTTGTGACACTATAAATGTCTATACTGTCACTTTTGAGCAATTTAATGCATCCTTGATGAATAAGTGATTTTTTTTTTTTTTTTTTTGGTTAAATCTTACCCCAAACTTGTGGATGGTAGTGTTAATGTATGTTAATGATTTCTGAAGGATCATGTGACACTGCAGACTGCAGTAATGATGCTGAAAATTCAGCTTTACATCACAGGAATAAATTACATTTTAATGTATATTCACATAGCAAACAGTTATTTTAAATTGTAATAATATTCCACAATATTACTGTTTTTACTGTATTTTTGATCAATTAAATGCAGCTTTGGTGAGCAGAAGAGATTTCTTTAACATTTAACATGCAGACAGTCAGTATTGTTTGACTCTGCGATCATGCAGATACAGAATTAGATACAGTTTGTGACATTCAGATGGTTTATATGTGGTTATTACGTGTCTGAATACTTTTGAGATGAATGTTAATTCTTCAACAATGACAAGTGAGTCTCTAGCTCTCTTATCCTCCCACAAACCACCCAAACAGATCTCACAGCCTCCAGTTAACCTGCAGCTCGTCCTCTTCACCTGTGCAGCGTCTCTCATCTCTCCAGGGTAAATGCACAGAAAAACGCCGCGGTAAAACACAGAGAGCGATGCTGAGGGCAGATGTGATGCTCTCTGTGTTAAAATAGCTCAAATAGCACCACAAACAGACACAATCATCATAATTTTGAGCCAAAAAAGCACTGAATTATTCATTGTGAACCATCGGCATGCGCGAAGGGGACAAAGATGACCGAATCAGAGCTCGGTTTTGAGACCCATCATAAATTCATGACTCACAGATGAAGGAAAGAGGATCTGGAGCAGACTGGCATTTCCCTGGGAAAGAGAGGAGTGACACATTAAAGACAGAGAAACACTCATACAGATTCACAAACCTACAAAACCAGCAGGCTTTCTTAAAGGGACAGTTCACACAAACATATGAACTCACCCTCACGTCCTTCCTTATATTTCAGCCTGTTCCTCTCACGAAACGATTGTCCGGTAAATCTGAGTTTTTATAGTTCACTAAAACTTACTTGAATTAAAATAAAGTGAAATAAAATAAAAAATAAAAACTTTTATATTGTGAAACTTGTCTTGATTTATTTTAAACTACATTTTTACTGCAATTTAAATATTGAAAAAATTATATTCTATTTGTCTTTAATTATAGAGTATGTGAATGCTGATATATTTTATACAAAACAAAAAAATATAAAGATTTATTGGCTCTGGAATAATTGAATACAAATACACCATAAAAATTATCTGTCAAAGTAATTCAGAGTTGTTATATAACTAAAACTAAAACCGTAAAAACTTACAGGATATTACTTGAAATAAAATGAACTTTAACTCAAATAAAATAAACTAAAATAAATAAATAAATTGAACCTTTTTTCAGCATTTGTTATGGCAACATTTCTCATTTTCTTTTGTTAAATTCAATTTTTTTTTAAAGAAAGAACAATGCAAATACAGAACAATTATCTTCCCACCCCAACATGTACAAAAAAGTAAATAAATATAAAATATGTAAATAAATAAGATAAGTAGTATAATATATAAAAAATATAATCTATAAAATAGTAATTATATAAATATAATTTATATTAAATTAATTTTATTATAATTAATTCACATCAGTAGTTGATTACCAGTCATCTATATTTAACATTCCACTTTATCTATTTGTTAAAAATTTTAAAATGACAAAAACTAACAAAATAATGAAAATGCACAACATAATTTCCAAAGATTTATCAAAAAAAGGAAAAACAGAAATATAAAAATAAAATCTAATTCAAAATATTCCAAATAAAAACTTTAATATTATCTCAGTGAAATTAAAATAGTGCCGTTTATTAATTATTATATTATTATGTTTTACAAGAAAATGCTATTTCAGTCTTTCTTTTTAAAAAAAACAATATTTAAAACAATGTTACTTCCCATAATTATTTGTGAAATTTGCTAGCAATTTCTAAATGAAAATTGAAAAGATGATGGTATAGGATTTACTTAGAAACAGTGCAGGTGCATTGAATCTATACTGAGATACTGTCTATGGTCAGATGTGAGTTTATTGTGAGTGTGAGTCTTTGCTTTAATGCACAGTTGAGCACATGATGCAGCTCAATTGTGTTTCAGAAACGAATGGTTCATCCATGCAGAAGTGTGTGTTCTGCTCTGCACACACAGTTTGTCCTGTAACTCTGTCCTTTCTGTCTGTATTTCTCTCTCTAACAGATGTGGTTTGACTTTGTGTACATGCATCTCTGACGACTCTATTAGACTAAAGAGGCGCCGGCGTTATTTACTCAAACTCTGTCTTTATTTAAAGTGTCGGCATGCTTAAATATTTATGAGTGTTTATTCAAAGAAATAGCTTTGGGAGTCCCTGCATCTTGTGTTAGGTTTGGTCTGATGAAGAAGCGTCTATATTGGTATAATTCATATGCCTTGAATAATAGAACAAAGCCAGCAGCTGCTCCAATCTGTCTGTCACCTCCAGAGGCAGAACCAGTTTCATCGTGCCTGAGAAGGATTTCTGAGATTGGAATGGATCGCAAACTTATTCCGATTCTAATGGAATTGGGATTTGTCTGAGTGCATTTGAATCCCAAACTCACATACCTGCCGTAACCAGGTGTGTGTTTGATAGGAGTTTGAACAGGGTTATTATATTTAATCATTTAAACCATATATAAAACATTTTTGTTACTTGAAATAAAATATAAAATAAAATAAAATAGACTTTTTTTATTGTAGCTATTTTATTTTAATATAACTTGGGAGTGCTAAAATAACAAAAACTAAACTAAAAAATAATAATAATAAATTAAAAAATAATTATAAAATAAAAATAAACAAAATGAAAAATAACTAAAACTTTAATAAAATTAAAGTTAAAACAATGCATAAAAATAAAATTGAATTCAAAATATTAGCAAAAAATGTACTAGTAAGTATATTCAAATACTAAATTATTGGTCCCGTTTTCTAAAAGCATCATAAACCTGAGGTTAAATGCATAGACATACAGTAATAAATGCATACAAACAGATGAATGAATAAACACATCAGTGACAAATTAAGTAAATAATTGCACATCAGGTGCATATATTTATTTAATCAAAAATTCAGTAAAAACAGTAATATTATGAAGTATTATTACAATTTCAAATAACTGTATTGTATCTGAATATATTTTAAAATGTGATTTATTCCTGGAAACCATAGAAAAAGTTCCTAGTAAAGACACATTAAATTGCTCAAAAGTGGCAGTAAAGACATTTAAAATGTTGTAAAAGATTTCTATTTCAAATAAATGCTGTTCTTTTGAACTTTCTGTTCATCTGTGAATCCTGAAAAATAAAATATATGATAGTTTCCACAAAAATATTGGGCAGCACAACTGTTTTCAACATTGATAATAATCAGAAATGTTTCTTGCGCAGCAAATCAGCATATTAGAATGATTTCTGAAGGATCATGTGACACTGAAGACTGGAGTAATGATGCTGAAAATTCAGCTTTGATCACAGAAATAAATTACAGTTTAACAGATATTCACATAGAAAACAGCTATTTTAAATTCTAAAAATATTTTGCAATTTTTACTGTATGTTTGATCAAATAAATGCAGCCTTAGAAGAGACCTTCTTTCAGAAACATTTAATAATATTAATTATTCTTTTGACCAGTGGTTTGTATTAAAAGGTATTACTGTTCATATCTGTACATATTCAGAATTCACTGAAAAGCTAAAGTTCATCGTTCTCAAAAAGCGAGGCTGATTTATAGGATTGAGTCTTGTATTACATAACGACAGCATCTCTCAGTTCTGTCGTCTCATGCAAAATTCATAGGCTGATAAATACAATTAGCACATCTTGTTTTATCACTGTGTCATTTCTGAGATCTTTTAGTACATGATATCTTCATCATGTCGTCTGTGAGAGGAAGTGGCCTTTCATGCGATCCAGTGACGAATGAGGAATTGATTCAGAAGGGGTGAAGCGAGTTTTTGTGGTTTTGTGGTGAGAGTTTGTCTCCTCTCGCTGTGTGTTTGTAAACTCCGGCCGGATTCAGCCATGAATATCTGTCTGTCTCTTCATAATAGTGTGTGCAACTCCCTGCCGTTTCAGCCTGGCGCAATCAATCAGTCACAAGCGTTTCATAGCGCTGTACATTTGCGCTGCTGCAGAACTAAACCAGCAGGACCTTCTGCAACCGTTTGATGCATTTGGCAGGTGCTTTCATCCAAAGCAAATTGCATTGAAGATGTTTACCAGAACAGTATGTGTTCTTGGGAATCGAACCCATGACCTTGATACTGTACATCTGTGCTGTTTACACTAGACATTATTGTGTATTTATAATAGTGTTTTGTTCTAGACAACGGTACAAAGAAATTTTTGTCTTGTTTTTCAGTAAGCCTCCTTAAAATTAGAAGCAAAGTTGTAAAAATATAAATTTCAGAGAGTATATCTTGGATTTAGTAGATTTTTCTTTCTTTTGTATTTATAAATACAGTGGAATTATGGAATTGTCAAGTTCATTTTTAAGTAGATTAATAATTTTAAGAAATTTTAGTTGTTATTACTGTAAACCATCACAAAAGTACTAATTAAAAATTATTTGACTGTGTCCTGTGGTGCTTTGAAGAATACCATAGTACTGAATTATTGCCATAATTATGCACAATGGTGAATGATGCAATCAAGGGATTTACACACGTTTTTGTCAGATCTAAAATATTTGTTATCTTGATTTTTTTTTTTTTAAATAATTTGTTAATTTTATGTTTTGTATTTAGTTAATTTAGTTAATTTAGTAATTTAGTTAATTTAGTAATTTTAGCAAGTGTTTTAATTTCAACATTTGTTCTATTTTTACATTATGACAATTTTATTAAGTTCTATTTTGATTAGTTTTTGTTTGATTGTAAAACTCATTTATTTTAATTTAGTTTTTATAATAAAATTTTTAGTAAGCATTTAATGTTTTAAAATAATTTATTGAATTTTACAATTTTAGTTTGAATGCATTTTTAATAATTTATTATTAATTATTAATCTAATAAATATAATTTATTATTATTATTATTAATTTTTAAATTTGATTAAGAATTTTTTTGGATGTTTAATTTTTATTTGTTTTTATTTTAGAATTATTTCTGTTGATTTGGCTTTTTTTTTTTTTTTTGATCTGAGTTTTTTACCATTTGATTTCAGAATTAGCTTTTCAGCAGCTCACAAACACTTGCAGTTTGGGAAACCCTAACGTAATTAATTAATCTGGGTTTTGTGATTTACTGTATCAGAAAACAGCACTACTGTCTTTAATACTCAAACATTGCAACATGTACATAATGCTTTTTTTTTGTTTTTACATTTTTCTCTCTCTTCATCTGTTTTCCTGCTGATGCTGAGCTTGTATTGTTTCATTAAGAGATGAGTGGTTTTATTTCTCTGTTTTTTTTCTGCTAGACTCTCAGCGGGTCATGCTTTCATTCCTGTCTCTCCATCTTTCACTCTCTCTGTTTCTCATCCCGCTCCTCTCCATCTCTCGCTTGATCTGCTCATTTTCTCTCCTGTGTTTCAATCAGTCCATCTCTCTTCCAACATACTCCTCTTTATGAGTTTTGTGCTGAGCAGTAAATTAGCTTCTGCAGATGCATTGTTGTTTCGTCAAAGCTGCCCGATGACAATCGCAGCGCTGTCGTCTTTAACCCAGTCAAACAAATCACATTATTCTGTTTCCTGTCTGTTGTGTTCTTGGCCTTGAGCTTCATACATTTCTGATTTTCATGGACTAGATTCATACAGCAAAGTCACAATTACCTTTTTAATTTTATTATTTCATGGCAGAAACAAACTTTCATTGAATATAACTGTATTTGGCATCCTAAAATAGGTCTGACAACCGTCTTCTGCTGCTGTATGAATACAGTCCATGAAAATCACAGACATGTATGAAGCTCAAGGCCAAGAACACAACAGATGATATAAACAGCAAGATATAAACTCAGAACTGTGAGAAACAAACTCATAATTGCGAGATATACTCAAATTTGCGAGATATAAACTCAGAATTGCAAGATTTAAACTCAGAATTGCGAGATTTAAACTCAGAATTGCGAGATATAATTTGCAAGATTTAAACTCAGAATTGCAAGATTTAAACTCAGAATTGCGAGATTTAAACTCAAATTTGCGAGATTTAAACTGACACTTGCTAAATCAGAATTGCAAGATCGTAACTAAGAATTCTAAGAAAAAGTTTTGTGAGATATAAACTCGCAATAGCTTGGGAAAATGAATTATGAGACAAAAAGTCACAATTGCTTTTTATGTTTTGTTTCATGGCAGAAACACGCTTCCATTATGTTTACATAGTTGTTTTACAAACGAGGGTGGGAAACCAAACCGAGTCTAGAAAAGAGAAGAAAAGAGGCTTGACTTCAGTTATCCGTTCATACAGACAGTTTTCAATCCGCTTCTGTAAACTGTTGTATGAAATCTGTTGTATGTGTTAGTAAATGCTCTGGATGTGTTAAGAGTCAGTGTTGGTTGTTGCTCCCGGCGAGTTTTGCTGCCTTTAAGTCCTCAGGGAAGTTTCTTCTTATAAGATCTGCAGTTATAATGTGAAGTGTGTTCAAGTGTTTCTCAAGAGCTCTTTTACTGCAAATGCAACAGAACGAAGCAAATAGATGACTAATTGATGCTTTATCTGTATTTTATCATTCTAGTGCATCATGCAGCCAGAGACTGATGGGAAATGTAGTTTTGTCATGCAAGCCTGTTGCATTATTTTTCTTTATCAATATGTGCACAAATGTACGTTCAACATTTGCAATTACTTGAAGCCTTTATTTATAGTGCATTATAAAGGTATACGTTGTAATGCATTACATCTTTTCCTAAATAACTGTAACCAAAGTTAAAATGCATTTTAATATTACACAATACATCTGAAATTGGTTGTTTGTCATGCATTAATGCATTATACTTTCGAAAGGTGTAACAATTAATTTATAAGTAGAATGTATTTCATTAGATCATACAGTGCATTATAAGCTGCATTACAAGGCATAATTAATGCATTAAAATATGTTTATAATGCATCATGTATAAATGCTTTAAAGTGTTTTCTTTTTCAAAGTTGTAAATAAAACCAAGATTATCAGAGTATGTTTTACAAGAAAATACGACTTCAGTCTTTCAACTTGTTAGTAAATGTTTCTCTGTAATTTTTTTTTTTTAAATTTGCCAGCAATTTCTGAGCAAAAGTTGTTTCAATGTAAATCCAACCAATTTTTTAGTGCATTCTGTCTTTCCTTAAGTTTTGTAGTATAACAGCCTTTAGCTCTTTGTTGCATGAACATTATTTATGTCCATGCCATGTTCATATGGCGAATAATTAGCCAGAGTTTTTCTTTAATTTATTCTAAAATCATTTATTTTGATTAAAAGTCATGTTTGAGTCTGATAATGAACTGCTTTGGTGATAAATGACCCCTGTCAGCTCGCCTGTGTAATGAAATCTTTGTGCTGCTTTCTGCTGCCCACCCTGTCATTTAAATAAGCGCTCGTTTACAGCATTTAATTAGGTTTCAGCACAAACAGCACGGACGGCTAAACGCTGTAAGGCTAATGGTCTTTTTGCACAGCAGCTGTAGTGCGCTGGACGTTCTCCAGATAACGGATCGGAGTTTAGATTGTATCTCCAGCCTCCATCTGCTCTCGACGCTCATGTCTTCAGGCTCTGATGAAGGATCCGAGCGGCTTGTCGCTAGCATGTAGATGAGAGCCGTTTCGACTCTGGCATCTGTTGCTGGAGATACTGAGATGGAGGAGTTTTGTTTGTTCAGATGCATGTCATGCATTGATACTTAAAGATGTGCATATGAAGTCTGTACTGAGATACTCGAAACGCAGTGAAAATGCCCATATGGTGATTTATGTTTCATTTACTGAACAACTATTAACCTTAAAGTTTACATGCCAACATCTACTAAGTTTTTTGTCAGACCTAAAATATTTACTTCAAGTCCACCTGAGATTTAAATAGTTAATATTTTAATAATATTAAACATCTAATATTACCCTGGCTTTAAAAGGCATATGCCATGTTGTTGTTGTTGTTATTATTATTATTATTATTATTAATATTATTGTATTTTACTTTTATTTAGTTTTACTTGTTATTTATTTTGATTTGGGGTTTTTTCTCACACTAGTTTGAGGTGGTTCTGGTATTTGTTTCTGTTTTTAATAAGTTAAAATAAAAAAAGCTAAAAATAACTTTTTAATATTTTAAAATGTTACTTGTTTTCTGATGCCTGTTAATGCACTGTAAAAAATGCAACTGCATATTTTCCAGTTTACGAAACCTCAAATACTAAAAAATGCTATTTTCTTGAAACTACATAAAAACCCTTGTCAGACCAACAAAATGACCCCGAATGTTGTCCCAACTAGTCAAACACAGTTGTCTGAACAAAGAATTTCATATTGTTGAAATTTTAAGGCTTTGTGAGTTCCCAGCATACATTGCAGCATGACTAAATTATGCAGTTACTGTTATAGGATTATTGTTTTGCTTTTTGCTGACTTAATTTAAACTTTTTTGTTGTTGTTTTGTCATTATTGTTAGTTGTTTGTTGTACTGTGATGTAAAGCGCTCATCTTTTTAACATTTGTTGGTTGACACCATTCTTGAGGTTAGTGTGTCTAGTTTTGAGGCCTAGAGAATGTACAACCACTTACAGGTGCATCTCAATAAATTAGAATGTCGTGGAAAAGTTCATATATTTCAGTAATTCAACTCAAATTGTGAAACTCGTGTATTAAATAAATTCATTGCACACAAACTGAAGTAGTTTAAGTCTTTGGTTCTTTTAGATTGTGATGATTTTGGCTCACATTTAACAAAAACCCACCAGTTCTCAACAAATTAGAATACTTCATAAGACATTTTTAGTGAATTGTTGGCCTTCTGGAAAGTATGTTCATTTACTGTATATGTACTCAATACTTGGTAGGGGCTCCTTTTGCTTTAACTACTGCCTCAATTCGGCGTGGCATGGAGGTGATCAGTTTGTGGCACTGCTGAGGTGGTATGGAAGCCCAGGTTTCTTTGACAGTGGCCTTCAGCTCATCTGCATTTTTTGGTCTTGTTTCTCATTTTCCTCTTGACAGTACCCCATAGATTCTCTATGGGGTTCAGGTCTGGTGAGTTTGCTGGCCAGTCAAGCACACCAACACCATGGTCATTTAACCAACTTTTGGTGCTTTTGGCAGTGTGGGCAGGTGCCAAATCCTGCTGGAAAATGAAATCAGCATCTTTAAAAAGCTGGTCAGAAGAAGGAAGCATGAAGTGCTCCAAAATTTCTTGGTAAACGGGTGCAGTGACTTTGGTTTTCAAAAAACACAATGGACCAACACCAGCAGATGACATTGCACACCAAATCATCACAGACTGTGGAAACTTAACACTGGACTTCAAGCAACTTGGGCTATGAGCTTCTCCACCCTTCCTCCAGACTCTAGGACCTTGGTTTCCAAATGAAATACAAAACTTGCTCTCATCTGAAAAGAGGACTTTGGACCACTGGGCAACAGGCCAGTTCTTCTTCTCCTTAGCCCAGGTAAGACGCCTCTGACGTTGTCTGTGGTTCAGGAGTGGCTTAACAAGAGGAATACGACAACTGTAGCCAAATTTCTTGACACGTCTGTGTGTGGTGGCTCTTGATGCCTTGACCCCAGCCTCAGTCCATTCCTTGTGAAGTTCACCCAAATTCTTGAATCGATTTTGCTTGACAATCCTCATAAGGCTGCGGTTCTCTCGGTTGGTTGTGCATCTTTTTCTTCCACACTTTTTCCTTCAACTCAACTTTCTGTTAACATGCTTGGATACAGCACTCTGTAAACAGCCAGCTTCTTTGGCAATGAATGTTTGTGGCTTACCCTCCTTGTGAAGGGTGTCAATGATTGTCTTCTTGACAACTGTCAGATCAGCAGTCTTCCCCATGATTGTGTAGCCTAGTGAACCAAACTGAGAGACCATTTTGAAGGCTCAGGAAACCTTTGCGTTTAGAGTTGATTAGCTGATTGGCATGTCACCATATTCTAATTTGTTGAGATAGTGAATTGGTGGGTTTTTGTTAAATGTGAGCCAAAATCATCACAATTAAAAGAACCAAAGACTTAAACTACTTCAGTCTGTGTGCATTGAATTTATTTAATACATGAGTTTCACAATTTGAGTTGAATTACTGAAATAAATTAACTTTTCCACGGCATTCTAATTTATTGAGATGCACCTGTATATCTATCTCCTGGATATCTTAGTCTTGTAGGTTGTTTTACAAGCAAAGACAATGTTGTCTACATATAAGACTAAATTATCCATTAGGGTTTATGATTCATAAATAAATATAAAATCAATAATGTGGTGACTTTTTAAACATTCTTTTTTTTTTTCTTCCAGGAAACAGAAAAAAATTAATTACCTCAATGACAGTAATTGTTGTTTGAGTTGCTGTGACAAGAATTTTTCTATTAGCAAAATAAGACAATCAGCATTGCATGAACAAACAAAAGTTTCCCTATCTGTGGGTCACTACGAGTTATGTCGTGATGACATAGGGGATTTACTTGAGAGCCCCAATCCACTCTGACTTAAAGAGAAAACGCCAATGAAATTTGGCTAGTGGATTTTGCATACCTGAGCCACTCCCTGTGCATACGGGTATAAATAGGCGATCCACTCATTCAGATTTTTGCTTCGGAGCCGAGTGGGTGAATGATTCTTCTCCACAAAGCCTTTCCGTTCCTGACTGGAAGAAAGAAGCTGTTCCTGGTTGGCGTTACGGCACATACAACGGTGTCCCTGTTGGTTCAGCGATGTGCTTCAACTAAAAGAGCAGTTTCTCATCACGGACGGCTCGCGTCTTTTTAAAGATGCCGTTCTGTCCGTGTTCTCTTGGTTGCGGTCATTACCTGTCCTCTGTGGATGGTCACGAGCGTTGTCTTCAGTGTCTGGGCATCCAGCATGCTGAGGCTGTGTTTGTGGATGATTCATGCATTCAGTATGGGCGTATGAGCATGGCATCGTTGCGATCTCGCCTCTCTCTTCTGAAGAAAGAGGCACCCTTCCGAGATCAGGTGGTGAACCTGCAACCGCTGCCCTCGGAGGAGGCAGATCCAGCCTTGGCATTGCTGTGTCCCGTAAGAGCTTTGCTCATATACGTGGACCACACCCAGAGCTTCAGAAGCTCTGAGCAGTTCTTTGTCTGCTACGGAGGTCAGCAGAAAGGGAAGGCTGTCTCCAAGCAGAGGTTGGCCCTCTGGCGTACCAAACCCAGGGCGAGCCATGCCCCTGGGGGTGAGGGCTCACTCCACACGGAGTGTTGCCTCCTCCTATGTGTTGGACGGTGAACCCTGGTTGAGTATCCTCCAGCACCCTCGGCAGTCAGTCTGACGCCAGGCCCAGTGTCGGTGCTAGCTTGCCTGGGTCTCTGGTCAGCCCCTTTACTGGGCTAGGTGTCCATATGGCTTGATTCCCTTTGGGTGATCCCATATGTGTTTTCTTCCACGGCAAGGTTTCCCTCTTGGTGAACCCGTGTCTTCCCTTTGACAGCTCACTCTGTCGGCCTCTGCTGGCAGTCGTTCCATCCCTACTCTCAGGTAGGACCTGCCTCAGAGACCCGTTCCATATGTAGTACTGCCCCAGGGCTGGGTCAGTCCATATTAGTGTCTCCACATGTTACCTCCCTACGGGTGGGATGTGGTCTCCGTAGCGCCCTTCCCTGTAAGGCTTGCTTCCCCATCCTTACTGCCAAGCTGTAACAACAGACAGTAAAGGCGTGAAGCACCTTTCATGAAGGTCGAAATCCCTTCTCTAAAGAAAAGATTTTCTGGGCTAGGAACAGCAGCATGGCTATCTCCAGCATATACTCACCTTTTGGTCCCTGCAGGTGCCAAGGTCAGCGAATTTGCGCTGGGGCTTTGGGAAGGTTACAACCCTTGCATAGCATTTGTCTGACATGTGGCTTGTCAACATTTGCAGTGCCACAGGGTTGTGACGGGGTTCAGGTTGCGGCGCTTTCCATAGACCCCCTATGTTGTCACGACATAACCGACAGATAGGGAACGTCTCGGTTACGTACGTGACCCTCATTCCCTGATGGAGGGAACAGAGAGGTTATGTCCCAATGCCACAACCTCGAACCATCGCTGGTTGCCAGGGACACGTTCTCAGCTCCTCAGCGTAAAACCTGAATGAGTGAATGCACCTGTCGCCTATTTATACCCGTATGCACAGGGAGTGGCTCAGGTATGCAGAATCCACTAGCCAAATTTTATTGGTGTTTTCTCTTAAAATCAGAGCGGATTGTATGTCGTCATGACATAATGTCTTCATTCCCTCCATCAGGGAATGAGGGTTACGTACGTAACTGAGATGATCTTTACTGAGAAGAGCTAAAATACTATTGTTGAGAGAACTCAAAGTCTTACTGCATCAAGTTGCCTTATTATTTTACGTTTTCTCAACTATTTATTTTTTACAGTGTGGTCACATGATATGGAGATAACAAATGAAATATTTAGTCTTTTTTAGTAATTGTTATAATATTTTGATTTGTTTTTATTGAAACATTATTTTAATTTATATTTTTTATTATTTAATGAATTATTAGCTTTTTATCAACACACCAAACACAGTTTGGGAAACCCTGCTAAAGTGGAAGGTCAACACTGATCAATTTTAATAATTTAATGAACATTGGTTATATTTTTATTATAGTACCTGTAACGGAACCGACAAGACAAGAGGCGTGTGGATCCATATGCAAGCTTTTTATTGACAAAGGCGTGGTCAGGAAACAAGCATGGCTCAAACAATGGCAACAGGTATATCGTGGGCAAGACACAAGAGCAGTCCAATAAACATGCGAGGGTCGGTCGGTGGCGAACGTAATCCAGGGGGCAAAACAAAGAGAGATAATCCAGGTACACGAGCAATAGTCCAGGCAGGGGCAAACAGAGTTCAAACGGCAAGACGATAGGGCAATCCAAGGTAAACAGGCAATAATAGAAACACAGAAAATCCAGGCAAGGAACTAGACTAGACTATGAACTAGAACTGGGAACTGGCTCCGTAGAGTAGCTATCACTAGGTGAGCGATAAGTGCTAGACAGTACTCGGCAGTGGCAGAGAAGGAAGTCCATGGTTTATGTAGGGTGTGTGATTGTGTGATTGGTCTCAGGTGTGAACATGTGATTAGTGAAATGGCTGCTGGGAAATGTAGCCCGGGGTAATGTGAAATTGTCTGTGCAATGTGAGAGTCAATATGATAGAAGGGCGACCTCTGGTGGCTATCAGGCGGAAGACCACAGACCATATTCATGACAGTACCCATATTATTTTGAATTAGCTTTTAGTTTTCCATTTTTCAGTTTTTTTTTTTTAAGGATTTATTTATTTATTTATTTATTTATTTATTTATTTATTTATTTTTCAACTTCAGTTTTATTTTTAGTACTTTTAGTACTTAAACTTATTTTATTTACTTGCCAATACAACATTTCTAATTTTATTTAAGGTTTTATCTGATATTTATATTTGTATCATATTTTTATCATACCAATATTATTTTCAGTAACTTTATTTTTCTGTTTTCATTTTTGTTTTAACCTTAGGTTTTAGTACTTTTGTTATGTGCTTTTGTCATTTATTTATTTATTTATTTATTTTTCTACTTATTCAATATATTTCAGTTTTTGTTTTAGCAATTTTAGTACTTCAACTTAAACTAATTTATTTCATTTAGTTGCCAAGGCAACATTTCTGTTTTAATTCAATTTTTTTTAAAGTTTTTCATCTAATTTTTATTTCAGCTTTATTTCAGTTGCTGAAAATAATTTGTAATATTTTTTTAATAGTGTCTCCTCACAAAGCATCATCATGAATGGTTTCAGGAATCACACGATGAAAGCTGCATTCAGCTTCTAAATGCAAAACTTAATTTTCTCTTTCTGCATAATTCTAAATGTCTGTTTCAGGTTGCTGTACTAAATGTCTTACAGTTACACTGAGAAGCCGTTTCTGGGCAGAGGAGTTGTGAAAAACAAAGGCGGCCTTGAGAAACACTAAACAATAGTAGATGTGCTGAAAAGTTATGCAATGCCTTACCCAACACTGATGTCAGTACTCTAAACGACTGACCTTTGACCTCAGCTGTCACATGACCGTCGGCGTGAATCAGACAGACGGAGCGCTTCAGATCAAGGTTCATGCTGATATTACAATCTCATTCCCTCATGCCAATCTACAAATGGAGAACGCAGTGACAGCGAACGCTTCTAGAAATAGATGCTGTCTGAACTCAACCTGCGAGAGATCTGCCAATCACTGCCAGCAGAGAGCAAGCGTCCATCTTTGGCCATCTGTCACAGAAAAACACTCTCAGCGCTGCTTTCTTCCAATGATTTCATGTTTATCTGTGACATTGTGTTGGAGATATGATTTAGAGTCATTGCATTGGAAGAGATTCACTGAAATTGTTCTTTTTATTGTTTTACTGTCAAAAGACAAATTCAAATTGTCAAATTCTCATCCTTTTGTCCTTCAGTTGATTTCATGTTTATCCATATATAAATTTTATTGCGGTGTTAATACAATGGTTTGTAGGAAAAATGTTCAAAAACAGTGCACCGATTCAAGTTTATTTATTAAGCACATTTAAAAACAACATCTGTTGTGCCAAAGTGCTGTACAATTAGGAGGAAAAACAGAAGAAAATGAAAAAAAAAATATGTAATATGCAGATATGCACTACTTTTAAACACATGTCCATTGTTTCCATTGTTTTCCATAGACTGAAAAAATAAAATTTTATATATATATATATATATATATATATATATATATATATATATATATATATATAATATTCTAGATAATGTAACACTGGATATGTCATTTGAGTGCTCAACTCTATTAATGAGAGTAGCATATTTACCTTTTTCTACAAGGCTAAACACTTTTTAGTCATGTCTTTCATTTTTATTCATTTTTTTCTTATGTCTATATAGTTTATTAATTTATATTTTAGTTTTTATTTTAGTTATCGTTGTTTTAGTTTTAAATTAAATATATTTATTTATATACTATTATAGAATTTTTTTTCTGTTAACATTTATTTTATTTCAAGTAACAAAAATTATTTTAGTTTCGAGGTTTTAGTTTTAGTTAACTATAATAACACTGAAAGAGATTCAGTGAAATTAGTTGTTTTTGTGAAGCTGTTTTGCTGTCATGAACACGTTTTATTGTCAAAAAATTCTTTGAAAAATTAGAAGCCCTGCTGGGCAAACAGGTAGACATGCTGGTTTGTGGAACATGTTATCTACATTATTATTTTTAAATCAAGGTTTACTTGCTAGTAAGTGTCTCAGAATGCAGAAATGCATTTACATGCATAAACTGAAGCAGTCTGTTTGGAGCTGTTTTCATCAGTGCTTTCTAGCTGCTGTATGCTCTGTTCATCTGAAGCGACACTAAGCGGCTGGTTTATGCAGGCTGGTCTGGTCCGGTTTGAACCGGTTTGCTGGTATCATCAGGATTTCCAGTGGGTGTTGTATTATGGTTGACAGTGAGGTTTCAGTGGAGTGTTTGCTGGTGGGAGGTTTGAGTTCAGTCCTTGACCTTCCTGAAATATCCTCCGTCCTTCAGACAAAACCAGAAACGCTCTGACTGACAACTTCATGTCACTTTCAATTCAATGAACCACATACTTTGCGTATTAAATAAGCATGAGTTAATCTCTTTTGATTTATTTAATTTTATTTTTATTGATTTATATTTTTGTTTGGAACTTTATAGATAGAAACCAAAAGACTAGGGTCTTCATGTACAGTATAAAACATAGATTTCATCCTAAAAGTGTACGCATAAACAAGCACAAAAGGCAGATTTCACGTAAGTTTTCAGATTTGCAAAACTGTATATACTCAGAAACTGAATATATTTCACAATAGATGAAGCTTACAATGGCTGGTTTTACTATGCATAACCTCATCTGCATATAATATCCTTATGCATATTCTCAATCATGTGATATTACCGTGATATAATTGTACAAGGCACTAGAAAATATGAGTTACGGACTGTATTCTGTTAAATTGTTAATAATCATGCGATGTTGTTCAGTCTTGTTTTAAAATAAAATATACAAATATCTGTGAAATAAAATACATTAGCCAGAATTGTATTAAATACTATTCAGAGCAAGTTTTCTCAGTCATTCTTATTCGCAAAATATTTTTTTAGTTTTTAATGTCATAGTTTTAAATGTCATAGTTTTAAATGAACCACACTTATGCAAGTTTAAAGTAAACACAAATTATTTATTTGTTTGTTTGTTTATTTACAGTGTAAATACATTGGTTAACAGAAAAAAACTGTTTAAAATATAAATATATGCATTTAAATTCATATATAGGATGCACTACATTATTAATTTGTAATTATTTGTAAAAATTTGGCATTATTTAAAATTATTTATTATTCATTTGTAATTATTTTTTAATGATTTCGTTTATAAGAATTTTAATAAAAATGTGCAAATAAATTTGATATTCAAATATGGTAAACTCATTAATCATTAAGAAAAAATATCAATCATTTTTTTCAGTTTTTTTTTAATTATTTTCTTTCTTTCTTTCTTTTCTTTCTTTCTTTCTTTCTTTCTTTATTGCAGTGTAAATACAATAGTCTGCAGGAAATCTGATTAAAATACAAATATTTCCATTTAAATTTGTATAGAAATAAATATAAATAAATTGTATATAAATTTGTAAAGAAATAAATAATATATATTTTTCTGGGTAATGATTTCATGGATAATGGATAGTTTACTCCCATCAATGAGAGTGACATTTATTTTTTAAAAATAATTTAATAAAAAAATAATAATTTAATTGAAAAATGTAATTTAAATTTAAATTTGTATATCAAATTGGTAAATAGTTTAAAATCATCCAATTTACTTTATTTTTCCATTAATTCGCTTACACCAGTAAACATGTCTACAGTATGCTGACAGTCCATACATGTTTGCATGCATATTTTTTATAAATCCCGATATGTGCATGGAAAATCATGAATAAATAAAGCAGTCTTGTCCACACTCATATATTTTCTGTGGTATAAAATCTCTACCACTTCACACATTTCTGCCGTTTGCACGATCTGTTCTGTCCTCAGACCCGTCTGTCTGATCTCTGTTAGTCACACCTGGATCTGTGCAGTGTCTGCATGGCTCTTATTAGCGAACAACGTGGATAATTAATCCCATAAGCAGCGCTTTAAAGCTGCTGACAGCTGAGCGAGTGTCTGCTAATCTGTCTGTAATGCCTGAACATCAGCCTCAGTCACAAACTCATGGCAGAAATCTGCTAAGGAATATTCTGTGTTTGTCGTCTAATTTGTGCTCGGTCCGGTGCACACATGCATGCTAATCGAGTGGGAGCATTTGTCAAGTTAAGTCACCATTATTTATATAGCGCTTTTTACAGTGCAAATTGTGTCAAAGCAGATTTACTGTATCAAACAGGGAAATAGTGTTGAAATAGAATTTTAATTTATTTTTATATTCAATTTAATTTTAGATTCAATTTATGAATCTGTTGAGATTAGAAAAATCACTTACTGTGATTTGTCTGGAAGACTTTCAGATACTGAAAGCACTTTTTCTTTACTGCATGTAATGTGTTTCTTTGTTCCCTTTATATTTTTACATTTTCTCAGTTAACAATTCTTAACATAGTTGTTTTTATTTATTATTAATTTGTAATTATTAAAAGTAATTATTTTTAAATATTATTTATTAATTTGCAATAACTTTTACAATGTGTAATTATTTTTGATTATATTTTTGACATATTTATTTATTATTAATTTGTAATTATTTAAAAATATTTGTATTATTATTTCTATTTGTAATTATTTTTAAAACATTTTTTTTATTTTTAATGTATTATTTGTAATTACTTTTTAAAAATTATTTATTAATTTGTAATTATTTTTGAAAATTATTTTTGATGTATTAATTTGTAATTATTTTCAAAATTTGTAGTTACTTTTAAATATTTATTAATTTGCAATTATTTTACAATGTGTAATTATTTTTAAACATTATTTTGTATGTATTAATCATTTTTAATTATTTTATAATATTTTTATTATTTTGATTTTTAATTATTTTAAAGACTATTTTTATTTTAAAAATGATTTATTTTTTATTTTGAATGTATTTAATGTAATTGCTTTTTTAAAAATATTTATTAATTTGTAATTATTTTTGAAAATTAATTTTGATGTATTTAATTTGTAATTATTTTACTTTAAAAATATATTTATTGATTTATTAATTTGCAATTATTTTTACCATATTTATTTATTTATAATTATTCACACAAAAAAAGATAATTTAGATAAAAATGTGCAAATAAATTTGATATTCAAATTCAGCAAACTCATTAATTATTAAGAAAAAATGTAGATGAAGAATTGTTTTGGGTTTGTTTTGGATTTGGGTTGTGATTCCCAGAATTGTATTGTGAGATGCTAAAGATGATTCCCATCCTAATGATGAAAAGATGTTTTCGGTTCTGTGTTTGTCATCTATTTTGGGCCGGTCCAGTACACACAATGCACGCTAATCGAGAGGGACGTCAGCAGCGTTTATGAATCTGTTGATCTGTGTTCAGTGAGTGTGATTCCCCACAGACAGGCAGAGCTCATTGTGTTAGTGATTGTAGAAATGCTGCTGCCCAGAACGACTGAGACACTGAATGAATCCATTCAAACAGACCAGCAGCAGAGCAGAGCAAGAGTCCCACAATGAAAGATGTGAAATTGGGTTTGTTTGACTACACCCAGAATGACGACAGGTGTGTGTGTGTATGAATTGTAAACTTTCAATTTTTAACATTTTACAGCATTTTAAAACTGAGATTCATGAAAAGACACAAAAAACAGAAGAAAAAAAAAAGAAAAAAACAGAAAGGCATGAAGCAGCAGCAGAAGATGTGCATCTGATGCATGTACACAGATTAATAATTAAAAAAATAGTGTGTTTCCTCTTTCTAATCTAATAAAATACACAAAACTGATGGCAGAATGGATTCCTGAATGCCTAATGTGCAATCAAATGATATAAAACAAAAAAATATAATATAATACTTTACGTAATTTTTGTTTTATCCATTTTGTGTGTGTGTGGACTGTAGGTCTGTGATTGCCTAATAATTCAATCACATTAAAAAAAAAATTTTGTAAATACATTTTTAGTTATTTTTAAAAATGTCATATTTTTTAAAAATAATGTTAACTTTATTATTATTTGTAAACATTTTGATTGAATATCAGTTTGTAATTATTTAAAAAATTGGTAGTTGTTTTTAAAAAATGATTTATTGTATTATGTTGCAATTGTTTTTACATTATTTTATTTCAATATTTACTATTAATTTGTAATTATTTTTAAAATTTGCAATTATTTAAAAATATATTTTATTTATTATTAAATTGTATTTTTTTTTTGTAATTATTTTTAAAAATTAATTTTTGTTTTTTAAATTTGTAATTACTTTATTAAAAATGATTTATTAATTTGTAATTATTATTCCAAATAATTTTTTGACTTATTATTGTTACTTTTATACATAAAAATGTTTTATTTAAACTGATTCAACATTAATCAATTACAGACCTACTGCCCACAAGCCTTTTGAATAGCAGTTGCAAAATGTGACTTTCATTTATATTTGTTGTTTATTGTCAGTCCTAGTATGAAACTTTACTGCACTACAGTAAAATCTAATATTGCTTTTTTGGTTTGTTTGTTTGTTTGCATCTGTACCATTTGAGGAGTTTATTTCTCTGTATTTGTTTGGTGAGACGTTCCTTTACTCATCTAAATGATGAAAACACAATATGACAGCAGAGACATGGAAAGCTATGAAACGGAAACATAATTACATTGTTCGTCTGTGAAATCTGGTTTGCTTGACTAAACCAAGGACAAGGACAGGTGTTTTTGTGTGTGTGTGTGTGTGTGCGTGTGTATTCAGTGAGCAAGTTAGTGCACTTCAAGTGTTTTTAGTTAAGAATTCTTAACATACGATAATTCTTAAACATGCAATAATTTATTATTAATTTGTAATTATTTAAAAAATGATTTGTTTAATTGGATATTCATTTTAAAACATGTAATTATTTTTATTTTTGATTTATTATTAATATGTAATTATTTTTAAATGTGTAATTGGTTTTAAAAATATTTTTTGATTCATTAATTTGTAATTATTTTTAAAACGTAATTATTTTAAAAGTTTATAAGTTATTCATTTGTAATTAATTGAAATAAGTTTGATTTATTAATAATTTGTAATGTTTAAAAAAAATCTTGATTTATTATTATGTATTTTTAAATTTGTAGTTAGTTTTAAAAATATTTTAATTTATTCACTTGTAATTGCTATTAAAATGTGCAATTATTTAAAAAAATTGATATATTATTAATTTGTAATTATTAAAAAATATATTAATATTAAAATTAATTAATTTATAATTATTTAAAAGAAAATCTTTCTTGATTTATTATTAATTTGTAATTATTTTCAAAATTTGCAATATTTTTTTAAAGTTATTTGTATGATTTATTAATTTGTATTTGTTTTAAAAATTATTATTATTATTATTATTATTATTTAAAATAATTTAATTTATATATGATTTCTAATTGAAAAAATGTGCAAATGCGATTCAAATATGGTAAACTGAGTAATTATTAAGAGGAAAAAAAATCAAGAATCGTTTTAGAAGCAGATCGTGATTTCCGTATTTTGCTAGATGAACTGAACAAACAGCACTGATTATGAGTTTAAACTCTAATTAGCCATTGACCAATCATTCCCTCTGTAGAGCAGAAATGTGTTTTGTTTTGTCGAGCGCTGAATGAGATCAGTCTGTTCCTGCGCTTCCTCTGAGGCTCGTGGGGTTAAGCAGAGCTGCAGTCTGATGTTAGCGCTGTTTGTGAATTGTTTATGAAGTCCCATCGTGATTCGCAGCGTATGCCTGACTGCCTTCACAGAGCTGGAAAGGTTACAGCGCCTTTCCAAACTTGTTTTCACCTTCAAAGTTGCTTTCTGGATTTCATCATGCAGAGTAAACACAGGCGCTGTGTGTGACTGAACAACAATAAAGCCACAAGGTCATGAGATTTACTGTAACTCATGCTGAACATACAGTAATGGCTCTCTTACATCTCAGACTTTTGTTTGATGCAGATGTTTTTATGTAGTAATATAGTACACACTTACTGTCATACTGTGTGTTAGTGTGTGGAACCGGTGACTGTGCTACAATGCACAAGTTGAATTTGAAAACGTTTCTACACAGTGAGTGATCCGCTTTCTGATGAATATTACTGACAATCTACACCAAGCACTCTGCTCAACATGTGCTGCTGAAGGCATTGTGACAAAGAAATCAGAGATGTAACTTACAAATATTATTAATAATGTTAATATTTGTTAATGTTAATATTAAAAACACTAATAATATTTTGATATTAACAACAACAAATACATTTTATTATTAACAACAACATGAATTATAGTATTATTTGATTAAGTATTATTTAATTAATATTCATAATAGATGAGTTTATTGTTATTATTATTACTATGATTGATAACAAATTATTTAATGTATTATTTTTAAATAATTATTTATTTAATTTAATTTTATTATTTTTATTTTATTTTGTTTATTATTAAAATTATTTATTATGTTTATTATTATTATTAATTTATTGTTAACAACAACAAATACATTTTATTAATATTAAGAACAACATGAAATTATAGTATTATTAGTATTATTTAAGTATTATTTAATTAATATTGATAATAGATTAGTTTATGTTGCTGTTAATAACAATATTTCATGTTTATTATTAAATAATTATTATTAATTATATTATTTTTCATGATAATAGATGAGTTTCATTATTATTTTTAATCAATAATAACAACAATGAGTGTTTTATTTTTAAATAATTTATATTTTATTTTTATTATTTATAATTTTATGATGTATTTTGTTAATCATAATAACAATAATACATAATATAATGTATATATTAATAATTATTAATACAAATATTATTACAATGATAAAAATAGATAGGTTTGTAATTATTTTTGATAATATTGTTAATGATAAAATAAATTGTATATTATATTTGGACATTGTTTATTAAAAAATTATACAATGTACTATTATTATTATTATTATTATTATTATTCAGTGTTATTTATTAGATTTATCAGTCTGTCAAAAGACATTTTTACACACACAACAAAAATTTAAAGTTACAGTTTTTATTTACAAATTAATATCTCACACATCCTGATAAGGTCATATGAAAATGTAGCACACTACTGTTTGAAACTTTTCCTTGCATATTATGCACTAGTGGACTATTTTACTGCGTTGTATTCAGTAAATAAGCTGAACTCAGTCCCAGAATGCACTGCATCGAGCCTAAAAAATCAATCCAACATGAGGCAGGAGAAATGTTGATGGTAAATAAATTTCGAGTAGCACTATTTGTTTGACACACAGTTGAGTTGCTTCCAAATCAGCCACTTGAGAAGCTGTAGTGTGCTTAGGATGCTGTCTATGTAGACAGTCAAGCAGCTCACTAGGTAGGCAGCAACTCGGGGGTTATTTGTCTCTTTAGGGAGCGCAGGACGCTCTCAGCCCTCAGAAATGAGCGGATCTTGTCAGAAATCTGCAGGAGAAATGGGATCTGAATGGTAATTATTTCCCAAAACAGTACAAGCTCAGCAGTGATGTTTGCGGTTTGTTTACGCCTGTCTCATGAAAACTGTGTTTAGGTTGTTATAGACTGTGTTTGCTTCTTCCCAGCGAACGCTTGAAAAGATCTGCGTTTGAACTGCCGGTTTATTTATTTATTCATTCATTCATTTGTGCTGCAAAAGTGACTTCAGTTCAACACGCTTTTCTCTGTAAAGAGAGTTTCACAACAATATCTGACACCAGCTGCAAAAACGCCACATGATGGGAATGTTTAACAGAGAAAGATGAGTGGAAAAATGTGAAATATTATTACTGTATAAAATAGCTGTTTTCTGTGTGAACATATTGTAAAATCTAATTTATTTCTGTGGTCAAAGCTGAATTTTCAGCATCATTACTCCAGTCTTCAGTGTCACATGATCCTTCAGAAATCATTCTAATATGCTGATTTGCTGCTCAAGAAACATCCCTGGAACACAAAACCAGTCATAAGGGCCAATTTTTTTTTCAAAATTGAGATTTATACATCATCTGAAAGCTGAATAAATAAGCTTTGCATTGATGTATGGTTTGTTAGGATAGGACAATATTTGGCCGAGATACAACTTATTTGAATATCTGGAATCTGAGGGTGCAAAAAAATCTAAATACTGAGAAAATTGCCTCTAAAGTTGTCCAAATGAAGTTCTTAGAAATGCATATTACTAATAAAAAATTAAGTTTTACTATATTTACGGTGGGAAATTTACAAAATATCTTCATGGAACATGGTCTTTACTTAATATCCTAATAATCGAAAAATCTATAATTTTGACCCATACAATGTATTTTTGGCTATTGCTACAAATATACCACAGCGACTTAAAACTGGTTTTGTGGTCCAGTTTTTATTTTTTATCCCATTTTCTAATTTTTGTTTTATTTTTATTATATTATTTTTAAATTATTTTAATTTAATTTATTTTTTATTATTATTTAAATTATATTATTCATTTATTTTGATTGTTATTGTTTTTAAATGTTTTTTTATTTACTTTGTTTTTTATTTTATTTATTTTATTGTGTTGTATTATTTGTTTTTTATTATTTAAAAAATTAAAAATGTATTATTTTTGTTTATTTGCTTGTGTGTTTTATTATTTGTAAATGATATTTTCATTTTTATTTTTAATTTCGTTATTTTCTTTTTTCTTTTTAATTTTGTTTTCATTTAATTATATTTTTAAAGGCTGCTTTGACAAAATGTTTTTTATTTACTTTATATGTTTTTATTTTATTTATTTTATTGTATTGTATTTGTTTTTATTTGTTTTTTATTTTTATTAAAATAATTAAATATTTATTTATTTATTTATTTGCTTGTGTATTTTATTATTTGTATTTGTATTTGTATTATGTAGTTTCTACATTATATTTAGCAGGGCCGTTTCTAGCCATTTTGACGCCCTAGGGCGAAATCCCTATTAGAGCCCCTATATAATTTCTTTTTCAGACATCAGATTCTTGTCACATTCAAATTGGTTGTCATAGTAACGACACTAATTTGTGGAAATTCAGCGCATTGTGAGTTCCACAAATCTGAATGCATCAGGCCTATTTGTAAATTGACTGTTAAGATAAAACATTTTGCACAGTTTATTATCTGTGATACCTTTAGGCTACTGGATGCCTGTATAGCTCTATGTAACAATCAATAGTTGCTAAGAAATTGTCATCACACATAAATTAATTTTATTACATTTGGATTTGGATGCATGTTTAGATATTATCAATGGCTACTTTTTGACTTTATCTGTTTTTTTTGTTCAATTGTTTTGTTGTTGTTGTGTCAGTTATTGCATTAATATTTCAGTCAAACCTATAAAACCCTTTGTTACCCCAAACTACATATAAAAGCCTGATCAGTGGCATTAAAGTAATCAGAATGCAGCTACTTGTTCTTTTATTACTCATTGACGCGTGAACTTCCCCTTTAAATAACGTGACGCTCTGCCCTCTATATGTATGACGCTGCTCCCTTTAAGCGCTGTTGAAAGCGAATTAATTTTTTTTTTTGGAAGCAAATTAATTGATTCAGCATTTTGACTCTTCCGTAAGGATGCGTTAAATTTGACAAAGCGTTTTAATAAAGGATGTATTGATCTTGTGAATTAGCGAATTTTACTACACCAATATTTTTGATTGGCTGTAAAAGTTTTATATAGGAATATTACACGACACACTGAACCTTTAACAATGCATTGGTGCAAAAACGCACACCTTTTAGATCAGTTTCACATGAAACATGATTTCTCGACTGCCACAAATACTGCCTGAACAAAATACTGATTTTGTGTACTTTTTATGTTCCAATATTTTAAACTGGCCTTTGAACTTGCACGGCAAAAAAAAGCCTACCTTGCCAAAACACTGACAGAACCCATTGATCTAATGGCATTGTTGAGCGCTCTGTGTGTGTGTGTGTGTGTGTTTGTGTATCAGCTATTGTATAACGATATTTTAGAGGCCTAATATTAATTTTATAGTTTGATGTGTTTTGTATGTTGCTGTGCTGAAGCAGAAGCACCTTCACAGCTCAATCTGTTTCTGGTTGTTTCTCGCTCCATTTATAGTGAGACTGATAGCGCATCTCTGTGTGTTTGTGGGTTTCGGGCCCCGGGGCCGAGTGTGGTGTGATGGTAGAGCGCTGACCCTCCTCATAAATCACAGAGCATGAAAGAGCCTCGCGGCGAGACACGCTTTCCTCCGCTGATTCGCCCAGAGAAATGCATTCAGATCAGAAAACTACAAAATTCAGTCACTTACTCACCCTAATGACATTTAAACCCGTGATTATTCTGAGAAACATATTGTAGTTTATATTACTTGAGCTATATTTCAAGTCTTCTGAAGTCATGTGATGCTTTGTGTGAAAAACACATATATTTATGCTCTTATTCACAAAGAAGCTTCCTTTTCATCACAGCTCTGAAATCTCATTCCTGCTTGTTCAAGGTTATTGTGGCATTGAGGTAAAAGAGAAAACATGTTTGTCAGGTAATGATAAAAACACACTGAAATCTGTTTCATTACACTAATGGTGTGTTTAAATGATTATATCACTGAATTAACATTTATGGTTAAATAATTATGTGTATTGTTTTTTTTATTTTTATTATATTTATTTTTTCATTGTATTATATTTATATTTTTAATGTTTATTTGTTATTGTATTGTGTTATTTTTAATTATTTTTATTATTTTATTCTGTATATATTTCTTTAAATTTTTGTTTTCAAATTCTAAAATGTATATTTTTTAAATGCAATTTTTTATTTTGTAATTTCTTTTCATTTTATTTTTCATTCATATTTTTCTTTTTAGTATGTATTTGTTTTTTGTTTTAATTTATTTTATTTGTAATTATTTCATATTTAAGCTTTATTTCTTGTTAAAGTTTTTTATTTTTTTATGTTTTATGATTTCTTTGTTTTATAATTTTAAAATTAGATTTTATTTATTTTTTCATTGTTGTCATTTTAATTGTCATTCATACTTTTATTTTTAGAATGTATTTGTTTTTTATTTTTATTTCATATTTATTGGTTTTGTTTTTAAAGTTTTTTATTTTGTTTATTTTTTATGAATTTTTTGTTTTATATTTTTAAAATTATAGATTTTATTTTTATCATTTTAATTTCTGTTCATATTTTTATTTTTATATTAAATATTTATTTTCCTTTATTATGATTATACTTTTCAGTTTTATTTGTTATTTACATTTGTTTTATTTATTTCATTTGGTTTTATATTTTTTATGCATTTTATATAATTTTTAATAATTTTTTATAATTAATTTCTTTATTAAATTTGATTTATATTTTTATTTTCTAATTTTATTTTCATTTATTTTTGAACAGTCTTTGTGAGCGACACTAGATGTGCATTAACACTGAATGTGATGCCACACTCTCTAGAGCTCTTTAACCTTTAACCCCACTCACTCAGATATCATTTCACTCATTACCCTTGTTCAGCGTACATTTACTATCACATCACACCAAAAATCCTTCATACATGCAGAAAATCCCTCTCAGCCAATGCAAACATTCAATCCCATTTCAGTCCCATTTGAAATTCAGTTAGTGTTTCTCAATCTAATGAAGGTTTCGACAGAGATTTGAATAAAAATCAGGTTCATCCTTATCTCCTCTATTAACACAAATGAAATGAGGTCAGTTTAGGAAACTCATCCCCGTTGGCCGCAGTGAATTCATTAGTCGTGAGGCTATTATGGCTTCTTTGTTATATGAATGAGTCGACTAATTAGCATTCTGAAGCGTGTATTTTTTGGGCTTGTAAACACGTTCGGTGGGGCTGCGAGACTCCAACAAACAGCCAAAACACCAGCGGCTCTTCTGCATCTCCATGTGAAAGAGCACGAGTGCCAGTCGCTCTATTTTTAGGACGAGAACGGAGTTCAGAAAACAGCCTCGCTAAACTGAAGTCATCTGAGCGTTTCTCCAAACGTCCAGAGCAATGAACTCGACTGACAGAAAAGAGCTGAAGATCATCGCTTCTTTCATGAAAGCTTTTCAATCTCTTTGCTCTTGTCAAAAGCTGTGCATGTGGGTAGTCGTCACATTTTGTTTTATTTTTTTCAATATTTTCTTTTTTATAGAAAACATGGTTGAACTTTAGAGGAAATAATTTTAAGTACTAGCCTTCATTTTATTAAATTTTCCACAATTTTGCACCATTTTGTCTGTATATATTTTGTCTTATAACACTGAATTTTACCATTAGTAAAATTACTAATGATAATTTTAAATTATTATATTATTGAATTAGCATTTGGTTGAATTATTTATTGAATGAAGTATGTATATTTATTTTTTATTTTTATTTTATTTTTTATTTGTATATTTATTTAGTATTTTATTTAAATTTTGTTTATTTTATTTTTAATTTTTAATAGATTTTATTTTTGAAGAATGCAGGCTTTATCCTTGGACTCCACTCGCTTTTTCAATATTTTTTTAGAAAGTTTTTTATTTAATTTTTTTAATTTTTAATTTTAATTTAAATTGTTTATTTATTTATGTTTTTATGTTTTTATTTTATTTTTCTTAGAATTGATTTTATTTTTGAAGAATCTTTACAGTCTTTATCCTTGAACTCACTTTTTCACTTCACTTTTTCAATATTTTAAAAAGTTAAATATATTTTTAAAAAAAATTTAATTAAATTATTTTTTAGTATTATTATTTTATTTAATTTTTCTTTTAATTTATTTTATTTTTGAAGAATGTTTGCAGGCTTTATTCTTGGACTCACTTTTTTTCAATTTTATCTTAAATTTTATCTTCAATTTTTTTTTTTTTTCAAATTTTTTAGGTTGAAGTTTGACTGTATAAAGAAAATCGTTTTAGGTGCTCGTCCTTATTCTTATTAAGGTTTGCACCATTTTAAACTAGTCCTGTGGTGTGACAGATGAATAGTTACTCATAACATTTAAAATAGGCATGTGATGTGACTATATTTAAAAATGTGTACTCCAGACAGTCTTGATTCATATGAAGTCATTAAAATAATAGATGTATTATTTCCAATTAATATGCATGTATAATAAAATCAAGAACTTGCTTTCTGGTTTCTAGGCATTGCTGAAGATGTTCTGTGTGGTCTCTAGGCTATTCTTCACTGGTTTTATTGTCTGTCAAATAAAAGGCATCAGGTGGATTGGTAGTTTAGCGTGTGATGGCTATCATGTGATCAGTCTGTGTATTTTAAAAGCCTGTGTTTCATGTTCAGCACTAAAGTGTGATCTTCTCCAGGCTGCTGAGTCGGCTTTTGTCCAGGCTTTCAGAAGAGAAAGGTCATGAATTAGAAGACGGACCGATAGAAAGGCCCTGTGGTGAATGTCAGTGAAATAAATCCTTGCGTTTTCTCTCTCTGACATGTTTGTGTTTGGCTATTTTTTACTTCTGAATGTCAGTACTTGATGGCATTAGCATTACACACAAAGTTTGATGCTCTTTCTATAAATCAAAGTGTTGAAACACAATAAATCTGTGTTTGCTGCTGGCGTTTCTCGTCCTCCCACACGCGTGTCTGACGAACATCACGCATGAGATCTGCATCTGTGTCATTGATAAAAGCACCATCAGCTGCTCTGTGTGTGTTTGCATTAGTTTGAAGACATTTCTTTATAACCCTGCATTGATTTTTGTGTAATGCTTGTAGAAAGCATAAAATAAAGATGTTTTTTGCTCTGCGGTATTGCATCTGACAATGCAGCAAGCTTGATTTGACCTTCTGTTCCACTGTGACAAATGAACCACGAGAAATTAGAGAAGTGCTTTTTACATTTTCACTGTAAAAAATTTATTTGAGTTTTTTCACCTAACAAAATTGGATTAAAAATTCTAAATAACCTAAATTATTTCTCAAATATAACTGGATTGAATTATACATGCATCAATGGTTACTATATGCATAATACTTTAACATACACTGTAAAAAAAAAAAAAAAAAAAAAAAAACCTTTTATTTTAAAGGTTGGTTGAATTACTGATTGTAGAAAAGGTTAATATTACATAAAAAATGTTTAGGCCATTGAGTTTGAGCAACTTAAAATATTAAACGGCAGGAAATTACAATGTCAAGTTTGGTGGTTTTGATGACAAATATATGTTATTCAGAATTAAAATTGAGTGTTTTGATTATATTTTGTTGTAAAAGTTATGCTATGTTCCAAAATCAAGTCAAGTTTATTTGTATATTGTTTTTCACAATACACATTGTTTCGAAACAGCTTTACAGAAAGTCATGATGTTTATGTTTATAATATCTTAATATCTCCATGCCTTATAGTGTTACGTTTATGGACCGTTTTGGTATTGTTTTTCCTGTGCTCCTGCCTTCTGTTTCAGTTCCTCATTTGTTGCCATGGTTTTTAATTAATCACTCCCCACCTGTTATCATTTGTTTTCCTCATTAGTCCTCATTTAGTTTAGTACTTATAGTCCCTTGTTTTGTTAGTTCTGGGTCCTGTCTTAATGTATTATTGTTTGGAAACGTTGTTTCGCTCTTGCTTGTTATTAAAATCTATTTCCTTGAATTACCGCGTCGTGTGTTGTCCGAAGAAGCACGTTCCGTTACATATAGTCGCATTTAGCAGATTAGAGCTGGACTATAATAGTTACATTTTGTGACGGTATAAACAATCAAACAGCTGTGCAATAATATAGTTTACAATTTGTAACAACAATGTCTAACAATAAAAAGCAATCGAGCAGTGGAGATTTATTCTTTTACTTGTGTGTATGTGTGTATACATTTTAGTATACATTTAGTGTACATTTTACACTATATACTGTGTAGTATTCAGTAAGTTATAAGCTGGTAATTCATTCCAAACAGCCAATCACTGTAAATACTGGATTTGAAAACATACTGGAGTTTTATTTTTCATTATTAGATTTATGATTTTGTTAACTTCTATAATGGCATCAGAGGAATATCTTACTCCGCCCTGTAACCTCTATAAGTGCATCAGATGGAGGTTTAATGCGATTCAAAGACCTGCTGTGCTCCTTCCAGACCCACACACTGTTTGACTTTGGCCGGCATGAAGATGAGAGGCTCTTGGCTGAAATCCTCGCTTCGATATCCAAGCGCAGTGGCTCCGCGCCCAGTGACTCAACCTTTAACTGCGCGCCAGTGCAGGAAAAAACAGAAAAACAAACAGCAGCCTTGTAATTTATTAGCACCCACTCCCGCTGATACCAAATAACCTGATTAAATCTGCCCGTTACAGCCAGACGATATTACCTTGTTCAATCTGGAATTTATCTCACTTACAGCAAAATCAATCACTTCTCTAGAGTATTAATACAAGTGCATTACAAGTAACAGGTTAAATAAATGAGCGGTAATTACTGAATTGTGCATCAAGTCAGCATGACAACAAAACAGTGTTATTTTAGTATCATTCAGATTTTATTGTAGTTTCTCTTAATATTTTGAAACAGTTTTATTTTTATATTTTCTGTTTTCATTTTATTTTTAGGTCAAATTTAAGGTGAAATTGTAATTTTGTTGTGTGTTTTTGTCAATTTTAATAGTTATATATTTGCGTAGTTATATTTAGTAGTTATATATATATATATATATATATATATATATATATATATATATATATATATATATAAAATGTATGAATATGTGTGTTTATTAATTTTTATCAAGTTAAACTAAATTCAAATGATAAATGTTGCAACTAACTGAACTAACTAAAATATGTGTGTGTGTGTTTTTATTTTATTTCAGTTAACATTTATTTTATTTCAAGTAACTAATGTTTTTTGTATCGTTTTAGTTAACTATAATAACCCTGCAACAAAGCAATTTTACTTATATAAAACTGTGACGACATGATATTCAACGAAAAACTCCTCAAGTAAATATATTTTTTGATTTATGAATGCATTCTATGAATATTTTTTGATTTATGAATTCATTTTTGATGCAATCATGAAAAGCAGGTATTTCATACTAGAATTTGGAGTGAGTCTGATTTTTGTTTATTATATCATATTATAATAATTATTATTATTATTATTATTATTATTATTTTTATTATTATTATATTTGTATATTATATTTATTTTTGTCTAAGAGGTTTTGATGATTCTAGCTAAAAAGTAAGGTCATTTTAGAGATGAATTATGAAAGCAAACATATTACGAGTGATTCATTGGGAAAAGACCAGGAAGTAAATGGACTAAGTTTTGATTTTGAGGCCTGTGACTGAAATGTTGAAACTCATCCACTGTGTGACCTAGAAAGTAAGAAACATGTTCCAGACTGTGTTGTTTATGTGTTGTATGGTGTTCTGAATGACTCAGTTAATACTAGCCTGTGACTCAGTTAATTCACCACCTACATGATGTGTCACGTCTCCTGTTCTGTTGTGATGAAGACTGGTCTGATGTGGCCATCAGAGTCTTAACTTACTTCTTCTTTCAGCCTTGCTTTAGTGTTATATAACTAGCCAAGTGCAATTCATCAGCAGCCTGTCCTATTATCAGAACATGTGAGGATGATAAACACTGTATTAGTATGCGCTGTTGGTTTTTCCAGTCGGTTCTTCTCTTACGTGGAGATGAAAAACTGCTGGCGTGCCAGATATTAACCCCTTTTATGTAATGGAGGTTATGCATAATCATCCACTTGCATTCAGCCGGTGCTCGGCCTCGCTGAGTTTTTATGGGCATTTCAGGGACGGTTTTCTAGGCACATCCTCCGGCCGGCTGCGATTACGTGATAAGATTAACAAACGAGTGCAGCGAGCCGAGAAATTAGCATGTCGTGCAGAACGCAACATGAGTCTATTCGAAACAGCGTTTCTGTGTTTTTAGGTTGGCATCATTGGAAATAATTTAGACACTTCAGGCGTACTTATTAAAAATGTCATGCATTAGACTGTAATATGCAACCAGATGAGTAAAGTTTGTGAACAAACTCTGAAGTTGGCTTGAGAGCCTAGCCTGAACGTTTGAAGCATGTTGCTAGCATGATTTAACATGTTGTTAGCATGTTGCTAGCATGTTTTAGCATGATTAGCATGTTGCTAGTAAGCTAAGCATGTTTCTAGCATGATTAACATGTTGTTAGCATGTTTTTGGTATGATTATCATGTTGCTAGAATGTTTTAGCATGTTGATAGCATGATAAGCATGTTGCTAGCATCTTTCTAGCATTATTAACATGTTAGTATGTTGTTAGCATGTTATTGGTATGATTAGCATATTGCTAGCATGATAAGCATGTTACTAGCCTCATTAACACCTTAACATGTTGCTAACATGATTATCATGTTGCTAGCCTGTTGGTAGCATCCTTCTGGCATGATTAACAGGTTGTTAGCATGTTGCCAGCATGTTTTTGGCATGATTAGCATGTTGCTAGTATGTTTATAACATGATTAACATGTCATTAACATATTGTTAACATTATTAGCATTTTGCTAGCATTTTTAACATGATTAGCATGTTGTTACCATATTGTTGACATGATAAACATGTTGCTAGCCTGATTAACACGTTGTTAACCTGTTGCTAGCATGATTATCATGTTGCTAGCCTGTTGCTAGCATCGTTCCGGCATGATTAACTGGTTGTTAGCATGTTGCTTGCCTGTTTTTGGCATGATTAGCATGTTGCTAGTATGGTTATAACATGATTAACATATTAGCATATTGTTAACATGATTAGCATGTTTCTAATATGTTATAACATGATTAATGTGTTAACATATTGTTAACATGATTAGCATGATGCTAGCATGTTTATAACATGATTAGCATGTTGTTAGCATGTTTATAACCTGATTAGCGTGTTGCTAGCATGTTTTAACATGATTAGCGAGTTGTTAGCATGTTTGTACCGTTTTGGTACATTACTAGCATTATTTAACATGTTATTCTAGAGTAGTCATTTAAGCTTTTATTAGGCTTTGATCACAGGAATAAATTACATTTTGCAATATATTCACATAGAAAACAGCTATTTTAAATTGTAACAATAATCACAATTTTACTGTTTTTTTTTCTCTGAATTTTTAATCAAATAATTGCAGCCTTGATAAGCAAAAGAGACTTCTTTCAAAAGCATCAAAGCATTAATAATTCCAAACTTTTGCTCTGAGCTCATTAGCATGTATATTAAGAGTTGTGAAAGAGTTGTGTAATGATGTATTTGGTCAAATGATATATGTGACCATGGACCACAAAACCAGCCATAAGGGTCAATTTTTTGAAATTGCGACTTACACATCATCTGAAAGCTGAATAAATAAGCTTTGCATTGATGTATGGTTTGCTAGGATAGGACAATATTTGACCGAGATACAACTATCTGAGGGTGCAACAAAATCAAAATATTGAGAAATTCGCCTTTAAAGTTGTCCAAATGACGTTCTTAGCAATGTTTTGATATATTTACAGTAGGAAATTTACAAAATATCTTCATGGAACATGATCTTTACTTAATGGATAATTGGATAATTAATGGATAATTTTGACCCATACAATGTATTTTTGGCTGTTGCTACAAATATACCTGCACTACTTAAGATTGGTTTTGTGCTCCAGGGTCACATATATTAAAATCTCTCTCTCTCTCTGTTGTTCTCAGGTGTGTAGAGTGACGTGACGGAGGCTCATGGCTTCATTATGGGGCCTGGGCCGGCTGGGGTGGCTGGTTCTGGTTTTGGTTCTGGTTCCGTGTTCAGGCTGCCCTCCGCGCTGTGATTGTGCAGCTCAGCTCCGCTCCGTCTCCTGCCAGCGAAAGCGTTTGTCCGGTGTTCCAGAGGGCATCCCCACAGAGACCCGTCTGCTGGACCTGAGCCGGAACCGCCTGCGCTGGGTGTCTCCAGGAGATCTGGCTCCTTACCCGCATCTGGAGGAGCTGGATCTGAGCGAGAACCTGATCAGCACTCTGGAGCCCAACGCCTTCGCCAGCCTGCAGGCCCTGCGGACGCTGAGGCTCAGAGCAAACCAGCTGAAGCTCGTGCCCATGAGAGCCTTCGCACGGCTGGCCAATCTCACCACACTGGACCTGAGTGAGAACAAGATCGTCATCCTGCTGGACTACACCTTCCAGGATCTGCGCAGTCTCAAAAACCTGGAGGTTAGTGCCTATACACTCTTAAAGGTTATATAGTTCACCCAAAAATGAAAATTAGCCCATGTTTTACTTACCCTCAAAGTATCCTAGGTGTATATGACTTTCTTCTTTCGGACGAATCCAGTCGGAGTTATATTACAATTTTTCCTTGCTCTTCCAAGTGTTTCAATAAGAGTAAGCGGGTGTTTCTGTTCAACAGTCCAAAAGTTGTCAAATAAAGCGCGTGCATCCATAATAAAACGTGCCTCACAGGGATCCAGGGGGTGAATAAAGGTCTCCTGCAGTGAATTGATGCATTTTTGTAAGAAAAATATTCATATTTAAAATGTTATAAATACTTTTTTCTCACTTCCGTTGGCAGTCATACATGCAAGCCGTTCCGGGCGGATGACGTAGGACGTATGCGTCGTGCATGCAGTGTTGCCAACTTAGGGCGTGTTCACACTTGGCGTCTTTTTTGACAAGAAAAAGTTGACGAGCGCTTTTTTAGTAAAACAAAAAGCTGGCAGCGTTTTGGTTACAAATAGCAGCCGAGGTCGTTTTTTGTTGCTATAACAACAGCTGCAACAGTAGCCTAGCGCTGTGTGCTGCAGAAATGTCGAGAAAGAGTAAAAAAATTGGCTCTTGCGTTGGCTTTTGAAGTTAACGGGGAGAGATGACGGTTCACAACGACGTTTGTCGGTGCGCGACATTATACGGGGAAGGAAACTGTATGGTGCTTAACGTTACAACAATTTAGTCCAGGAGCTCCCGTTGGATGATGCACGGTTTGCGGCATATTTTAGACTAGATAAGAGTTTTGTGCTCATATCATACAACTCCTTCTGCTCCGAAACTAGTACGATCTATCTACCGGCTCTTCTCCATTTTTTCTTGTTGTTATGGAAACGATTCGCTACTCGTTTGTCATTGGTCAGCTGTCAAAAAGGCGCTTGACGTGGGGCGGTTTTTTCAGAAAAGTTTAACTTTTTTCAACTTGAAAAGGTGCTCTGAGCTGCAGAAAAAGGCGGTGGCGTTTTAAAAGGCGCTCAGGACTTTTTTGAAAACACGGTTTACTCCATAGGATTATAATGTAAAACAGACGCTGGCAGCTTCAAAAAGACGCCAAGTGTGAACATAGCCTTAGCAACTTTGTTGCTAGATTTAGCGACTTTTCAGACCCCCTTAGCGACTTTTTTTTTCCAAAAAACAACTAGCGACAAATCTAGCGACTTTCTTGGACAAACCTTATTTAGTCTCTGAGACTCTCCGGTACTGCCGCACGAGCGTGAGGTCTTGTTTTCCCAGCATGCACACACCTCTCTCTGCATCTGATCTGTTCAGCGAGCACAGAGAGGAGCAGCGCTTTCAGTTAAAAAAAGATATACTGTTGCTTCTAACTCCATTTTCCATGCAAGTATAGCCGAAATCACAGCACAGCCATTGTCTTAATCGTATGCGTATTTGATTTCATTAGACAATGTCGTGATTAGAATTTTATTGCAGATTAATATCTTTGAGAGCTTGTTGTGTAGTCTTAATGGACCGCGTTTCAGTCACTATAATATTCATTCCGTTGTCTGACAACAGAAACAGTAAAACAGTAAAATATATTAATAAAAACTTTTTTTTTGAGAATTTGGTTGCATTAAAATGCAATATGTTAGCACAGGGAGGCAAGACAATATGACACACTGACGTTATGAATATGCTAATTAGCGCATGACGTCATCTAGCGACATTTAGCGACTTTTCAGGTGGGGTTTAGCTACTTTCCATTGAAAGAAGTTGGCAACACTGCGTGCATGCGGCGGTGATTCATGACGAATATCAAAGCGCAGAGGAGAGACGGCTAAACAAAACGCCGGTCACGAATTTGAAGCACAAAACGAGGATTTGTAAAGAAAAATGTAGGAGGATTTCGATATAAGCCAAGAGGAGACTGGTTTTCCTTTGCTAAAGTCATCGTTCGCCCGGAACGGCTTACATTTATACAGTCAGCGGAAGTGAGAAAGTATTTATAACATTTTAAATATGGATATTTTTCTTACAAAAATGCATAGATTCGCTATAGGAGGCCTTTATTCACCCCCCGGACCTGAATGAGGCACATTTTATTACGGATGCGCGCACTTTATTTGACTACTTTTGGACTGTTGAAAAGAAACACCCGCTTACTCCCACTGAAACGCTAAAAACACATCTCTTCCATCTTTATTTGACCTTCTAACTCTAGCACTCGCTATTCTAATTCTATTTCATCTATTTGTCTTCTTTTTTTATTTAAAAAAATAAAACACCAACACTAGCTTTCTTTTTCTAGTCTATCTACTTGTTTTCTTTAAAAAAAAACAAAAAAAAAAAACCCCACCTTGCTATGTGTACTGCGTTAAGCTAACTGAGACTTGTCGTAGACTTGTTACATATTACTGCTCTTTTGTTGATTTTGATTGCTTCTGTTGTCCTCATTTGTAAGTCGCTTTGGATAAAAGCATCTGCTAAATGACTAAATGTAATGATTCTGTCCTCATTTTCCAGGTGGGTGACAATGACCTGGTCTACATCTCTCACAAGGCTTTCTCAGGATTGATCGGTCTGGAAGATCTGACCATCGAGAGGTGCAACCTGACGTCCATCTCCGGTCAGACTCTGTCTTACCTGCGTAACCTCGTCACCCTTCGACTGCGGCACCTCAGCATCTCGGCCCTCGAGGACCAGAACTTCCGCAAGCTGTCTGCACTGAGAGGCCTGGAGGTGGACAGCTGGCCCTATCTGGAGTACATCTCTCCGCTGAGCTTCCAGGGGCTCAATCTGTCCTGGCTCTTCATCACCAACACCAACATCAGCTCAGTGCCATCGGCCTCCTTCAGAAACCTGGCCTATATGACAGCCCTGAACCTCTCCTACAATCCCATCTCCACAATCGAGTCCTGGGCCTTTCGAGACCTCATCAGGCCGGTTTATTTATGGTTTGTTTGTGACCCTGGACCACAAAACCAGTCATACACTCTTAAAAATAAAAGTGCTTCACGATGCCATAGAAGAACTTTTTTGTCTAAATGGTTCCATAAAAAACCTTTAACATCTGAAGAACCTTTCTGTTTCACAAAAGGTTCTTTGTGGTGAAAGAAGGTTCTTCAGATTATAAAAAGGTAAGAAAGAGATGGTTCTTTAAAGAACCTTTGGCTGAATGGTTTTTTGTGGAACCAAAAATGGTTCTTTATACATCATCTGGAAGCTGAATAAATAAGCTTTCCATTGGTTTATGGTTTGTTAGGATAGGACAATATTTGTTCGAGATACAACTATTTGAAATCTGAAAACAGAGGGTGCAAAAAAAAAATCTAAATATTGAGAAAATCGCCTTTAAATTTGTCCAGATGAAGTCCTTAGCAATGCATATTACTAATCAAAAATTTAAGTCTTAATATATTTACGGTAGGAAATGTATAAAATATCTTCATGGAACATGATACTTAGGGCTAGTTTTACTAACAGCTTGCATCAGCACAAACCGTCTTTTGGTGTTAAAATAGCACTGTCGGGTTTTACTAAAGACCCGCAGTGAAGAATTAGCACTGAAAAGGCGTGAAAAGACAGTTATTTTTGCGCCTGATCTTATTGAATATGCATTTGTAGGAGTTTCCCTTTCAGATGCTAAATTTATGGGAGGAGAGTATTCAAATGAATCACGCAAAGAGATTTACTAACGTTTGAGCTCGTCAAATAACTCGTTTTTGCGCCGTTACTTAACGCCCAAAAAAAGCATGTCTTAACTATATTGCGTTTGAAATGGTTGCAATTATTGTTGCTAGGAGAGGCACGGCAGAGAACAGAGAGCACGTGGTAGAAAGGACACACGTATTAATTTATTTGGAATGCAAGAAGAACACGAAAAAATCGTTTGCGAAGCCATGTTATTTTTAATTTGCTTCAGGAATAAAAGACTATAGGAGTCATGCACTCCCAGCTCTATCAAAACTTCTTGCAACTCTTAATTTTTTGCCCCCGGTTCTAATAAATGTACTGTGGCTTCTTTATTTCTTTATTCTTTATTTGCGACTGCTCTAATTTGCGCTGCGCTTGGTATATTGCGTTAGTCGATATGTAAATGAGATGTTGCATCTGTGTTCTTTAATTTGCGCGTTGTTCGTAAATCACCCGCAGAAATTTCCACACCCATCGGCACTGTTTTGGAATTGCGCTCTCGCGCTAATTTGCCCTGTTTAGTAAAACTGGCCCAAATTATCCTAATGATTTTTGGCATAAAAGAAAACTCAATAATTTTGACCCATACAATGTGTTTTTGGCTAATGCTACAAATATATCTGTGCTACTTAAGACTGGTTTTGTGCTCCAGGGTCACATTTATTTACCTGCATGTCATGTGACAGTGTCAATCTAATGGGTTTGTGAATCTCTAAAGATGCAAGTACAGCTTCATCTACTTAAATGGGGAAAGATTCTGAAACTGTTTGCGAGGATTATATAACTTTAATGTGTCAAATTCATAATAAATGAGGTTTATTCAGAAATTATGCTAACAGACTGTATTTACATTTATGCATTTAGTAGATGCTTCTATCCAAAGCAACTTACAAAAGAAGAACAAAAACAATTCATCAAGGAGCCTTGTATATTTTTAATACATAATGGCAGGTTTATTAGACAGGATAGTTAGAGAAGAGGAGAAATACAAAGATTATTGATGTGTGTGTGTGTGTGTGTGTGTGTGTGTGTGTAAATTGTGGTTTTATTGTTTTGTTTTTTTTATTAGTTGGTTTCATTAGTATTTTATAATATTGAATTGGATTTATAGTTTTATTAATTAGTTTTTTATAATGTAGTTTTACTTTTTCAGATTTAATTTTTTTTAGTAATTTAAATGTCTATTTTTTTCATTTTTGATTTCAGTTATCAAAAGTGTGTGTGTATATGTGTGTGTATATATATATATATATATATATATATATATATATATATAATATTATTAGTATTTTTTTATTTTGTTTTAGTTAAAGTCTGTTTTTGTTGGTTTTATTGTTGGTTTGTTTTTAACCCTAGTTGGTTTTATTAGTATTACAGCTTTTTTTGTTGTGCATTTTGTTGCAGATTTTAAATCAGTTTTTTTAAATAGCTATATAGTTATTCAATTTTATTTCAGATTTAGTAATTATAACTCTGAAGTGCCAATTAAATTTGTTTTTAAAGTTGGTTTTATTAGTATTACAGTTTTTTTTTAAGTTTTAATAATTTTTTGTGCATTTTTCAGATTTTAAATACATTGTTTTTGTATGTGTATTTAATTTTTTATTTTTATTTTACTTTGTCAGGCTAGTCAAATACATGCGAATAATGCTAAAAACAGTATTTTTCAGACTAGTCCTGATGTTGTGCATCTAGAGGAAAAACAAGCAGTGACTATCAAAAAGGCTTCAACCTTTTAGTCCTTTAGTCAGCATATAGTGCTTTTGTAAACTTGGTCTGTCTCCAATCGAGTGCTATGCTTTACATCAAACATTTATCTCAATAAAATCACATTAATTGCAGTCATAATAATGATTCTGTCCTTGTTTTGCAGGCTGAAGGAGCTACACATGGTCAGCACCAACCTGCTGACCGTGGAGCCTCACGCTCTGGGAGGTTTGCGTCAGATCAGAGTCCTGAATTTGTCCAACAATGATCTGGTGACTCTGGAGGAGAGCTCCTTTCATTCGGTCAACAGCCTGGAGACGCTGCGTGTGGATGGGAACCCGCTGTCCTGCGACTGCCGTCTGCTGTGGATCCTGCAGCGCAGACGCACCCTAAACTTCGACGGGAAGATGCCAGTCTGCGCTGGACCGCCGGAGGTGCAGGGATACCTGCTGAGCATGTTCACCGATTCGGCTTTGTTCGACTACTTCACCTGCCAGAAGCCTAAGATCCGCAACCGGAAGCTGCAGCAGGTGAGTAGGGATGGGTATTATTGCTCTTACTAGGGCTGGGCGATTTGGCAAAAAAATAAAATCTAAATTTTTTCAGAACATTTGACCATTTTACGATTTTTAACTAGTCAACTTAAGAATGTATCTACAGCATGATTCAAATAACTTTTTCTTTATTAAGCCTCTAGTTAAAGAAAATTCTATTCCAAGTGCACCACACGTTGTCAACATGATATAAATGTTAAAGTGCCCCTATTATGGATTTTTGAAAATGACCTTTCATGCAGTGTGTAACACAGCTCTAAGTGAATGAAAACATCCTGCAAAGTTTTAAGTCTGAAAGTGCATCATGTATAAAGTTATTGTCTCTCAAAAGAAAGAGTCGACTCTGAATCATTGAAACGAGTCGTTTTTAAAACGAATCCCAAGCCGTTTCATGTTGACGTCAGAATGAAACATTAGCATATTGCCCGCCCACTTGTTGCAGGCACAGATCTGGGAAAACTTGATTTTTGGGTTGGTCTGAATGAAAATGCAAATTCATTCTTTGCCACTAGGTGCCGCTTTTGGAGCGTTAAAAGCTCACAAACACTGCTTTAAATGAAATCGACCAATCACCGCAGATTAGCGTCACGCAAAGGAGGGGTTTGGAAAAATGAATCGTTGAACCAATCGTTTGGGAGTCGTTGAGCAAATAAGGTAAAAAATGAATGCATATTATAAGACAATGGAAGTGTTTGACCCTGCATGCATGTCATCCTCTTGTTGAGGACTCCCAAAACCAAAATATGAACCTTTCATAATCCATAATAGGGGCACTTTAAACAAATCACTTGTTAAACATTGCAGAAAAGATGCATGAACTACAACTACATCCTGTACAAACTTGTCTTATACATGTTATATGTTCAGAAATAATAGGCTACAATGAAAATACATCAAAAAATTCTCAACAGTCAATGTAATTCACATTCAAAATGACTGACTTTATACATAGAATCTGAAAATTGCACATTTATAAGCTGCACACTTGTAAATATAGCTGTACATTCATTTAAACAGTTACATTTCTCTATATTTCTTCTTCTGTATATCTTAGTACATTATTTAATTTTCTGTTTTTCTTGTTAGACTCCATCTCTACTGTGTAATTCCTATGTCTGCTGCACTAGTTTGCACTATGTCCATACTTTCTTCTGCACTGGAAGCTCCTGTCACCAAGTCAAATTCCTTGTATGTGTAAACATACTTAGTAATAAAGCTCTTTCTGACTTGTGAACGTGTAACACCAGTAGACTATTAACAATAAATGAAGAGTTTATTTGCAAAAACTCCATTTTTTTTTTTAACATTTTCAAAAATCATGTTTTTTATTATGTTATCATGTTTTTATTGTGTTAGTTAGCTGGATTTTTCTAGTTATTTTTTTAACCTAGTCAAAAACCAACTCCCATCTTGCATTTCGACAAAACATGGCAAAACATTAAATTCGAATTAATCAATAAAATCGGAAAAATCGCCCATCCCTAACTCTTACCGATACTGCTTATTGATACGGTACTTTAACGGTATTCTTATCGGTACTTTTTATTACAGTTGAGGTCAAAAGTTTACATCCCCCTTTCAGAATCTGCAAAATGTTAATTATTTTACCAAAATAAGAGGGATCATACAAAATGCATGTTATTGTTTATTTAGTACTGACCTGAATAAGATATTTCACATAAAAGATGTTTACATATAGTCCACAAGAAAATAACAGTTGAATTTAAAAAAAGACCCTGTTCAAAAGTTTACACCCCCCGATTCTTAATACTGTGTTGTTATCTGAATGATCCACAGCTGTGTTTTTTTTTTTTTTAGTGATAGTTGTTCATGAGTCCCTTGTTTGTCCTGAACAGTTAAACTGCCTGCTGTTCTTCAGAAAAATCCTTCAGGTCACACCAGTTCTTTGGTTTTGTGGTCCAGGACCACACTTGATTTTTTATTTATTTATTTATTTGTTTTTTTTGCACCCTCAGACTCCAGATTTTCAAATAGTTGTATCTCAATTTTCTTTTCTTTTTTTTATATTATTGATTTTTCTTTTATGCCAAAACTCATTAGGATATTAAGTATAGATCATGTTCCATGAAGTTATTTTGTAAATTTCCTACCATAAATATATCAAAACAAAAAAAATTGATTAGTAATATGCATTGCTAAGAACTTCATTTGGACAACTTTAAAGGTGATTTTCTCAGTATTTTGATTTTATTTATTTATTTATTTATTTTTTGCACCCTCAGATTCCAGATTTTCAAATAGTTGTATCTCAGCTAAATTCTAACAAACCATACATCAATGGAAAGCTTATTTATTCAGCTTTCAGATAATGTATAAATCTCAATTTCAAAAAATTGACCCTTATTACTGGTTTTGTGGTCTAGGGTCACATTTTTCTTAATTTCTCCAGTACCGATAGTAGAACTGTTAACATCAGAGCTTATCGATATAGCAGACTTTCAAAATTTAGCCCTGGGGCCCATTTAATACCGGTTTCGGTACCCATCCCTACATTAGGATATTAAATAAAGATCATGTTCCATGAAGATATTTTGTAAATTTCCTACTGTAAATATATCAAAACTTAATTTTTGTTTAGTAATATGTATTGCCAAGAACTTAATTTGGGCAACTTTAAAGGCGATTTTCTGAATATTTAGATTTTTTTGCATCCTCAGATTCCAGATTTTCAAATAGTTGTATCTCGACCAAATATTATACTATCCTAACAAACCATACATTAATGGAAAGCTTATTTATTTTTTTTATTTATTCGGTACCTATCTCTACAGGTGACAGTGCATGAAGGCCAGCCGGTGTCGTTCCTGTGCCGCGCGGAAGGAGAACCGACGCCGGTCATCATCTGGATTTCCCCGCAGAGAAGAAGGATCACTTCCAAAAGCAATGGCAGGATTACGGTTCTCCCCGGCGGGACGCTGGAAATCCGTTACGCTCAAGTCACAGACAGCGGCACATACATCTGCATCGCCAGCAATGCAGGCGGAAACGACACTTACTTCGCAACGCTGACCGTCAAAAGCCAACCAGCGGATTCAACGCTCTTCGCAAACCGTTCTCTGTACGCAGTAGACTTCAACGAAACCGGACTCAACAGCACGCGCGTTTTCCTCAACTTCACGCTGGATTTAACCACTATCCTGGTTTCTACAGCCATGGGTTGCATCACTTTTCTGGGTGTGGTGCTCTTCTGCTTTCTGCTGCTGTTCGTCTGGAGCCGCGGAAGGGGACAGCGCAAGAATAACTTCACCGTCGAGTATTCCTTCAGAAAGACTGAAGGACCCACCACCACCGGCGCATCTGGAGGAACGCGCAAGTTCAACATGAAGATGATATGAAACAACGCAGCCAGGGGCCCCCTGGGAGAAGCATAAACGCCCAACATTAACACACACAGTGCTGATTCGCAGAAATACACACACTAAATGATCGCAGAAACCTGATGACCTTGCAGTGTTATTTCAGTAGTATTAAAATAGGATTAAATATATTTATATTTATGAACTGGTTTTTATTTTTATATTCTGTTTTCATTTTGCTTTCTATTTTTGATATTTTTTATTTTAGGTATAGTAATTTTGCTGTCAGTTTTATTTATTATTTAGTCTGTTTTATATTAAAAATATAAATAATAATAATAATAAAGAGAGAGAGAATTGTTTTTTATTTATTATATTGTACATTTTTATTTTAATGTCAGCTTTAGTAATTTTTTTGTAGGTTTTTGTAAGTTTGTAAGCTTTTATTTATTTTTTTACTTTTTTTAATATGTATATTTAATTTTTAGTTTAGTTATTTTCAGTTTTAGTAGTTTAAGTATTTCAACTGAACAAATTCTTTTTCATTTTGAATTTAGTTCAGTTTTTTGTAATTTTGCTTTGTGGTTTTGGCAAATTTTTTTTATTTATTAATTTTTTAAAGTATAGCAAGATAATTATTATCACTATTGTCTATATTATTATCTCTTTATTATTATTATTATTATTATTATTATTATTATTATTAATAGAGAGAGAGAGAGAGAGAGAGAGAAATTTAGGTTACTTTTGCTAATTTTGTTTTTATCAGTTTTATTTATTTTTTAGTTTTTTATTTATATTTTAGTTTTTTAAAATATGAAGATTTAATTTTTACTTTTAGTTTATTTTCGGTTTTAGTTTCAGTAGTGTTTGTACTTCAACTTACAGTAAACAAAAATTAGAAATGTTTTGTTTCAGTTAATATACCTTTTTTTTTAATAGTCTTGGTTAACGTTAATAAGACTGCGACCTTGTTCTCACAGCCTTTCTACTGCAGCTGCTGGTTAAACAATACAGTAACAAATAGTGACTTTTTTGCACTTTTTGTCAATTGGGAAACCTCAGATCTGCATTTAATAACAAGTTTCCTTTCAATACTCATTTTATGCAAATTCTCCTGATAAACCAGTTTCCCTTCACAGAGAAAATTACAATTCGAGAAACAGCCACAGTGTCATCTTCGAATGACTTATGAAAACTAATATCATGTAAATTTGCTCTTTAGAGTTGCTAATCAGCATAATAATTTAGACACAAATAAAGCTGAGGCGATTTCCATAATGTGCTTTACTGCAATGCCCACTTTAATGCAATGCAAAACACCATCAAGCGAATCATTCCCACATTATTTTGGCTCTGGTTCTGCGATGAGCACCTGTGTTAGTTGGGACAAACGCACCGGCCGCGTCATTGTGTCTTTCGCAGTGAGTCCAGCAGCAGTCAGCCAGAAACGCTGCGTTTATGAAGCCCAGCTTTGAGTTCTGGCTGCACGGTTTCTGCTTTAACAAGCCTGGATTGGGCTGATGAGGGGTCGCGTGAGGTCAGGGCTTACCCACAATCCCCCTCGATCAGCCTCAGTCCATGCATAGCCGACAACCCGCTGGCCTTCATGGGGGCAGGCAGCATCGGTGTCGGATCCACTAGACGTCAGGAACACAGAGAAACACACACTAGAGCCATATATTTACTTGAGGTTTACAGCAATAGTGCACTTTGAAGGGACATTCTAAAACGCTTAACGTGAAAAACACTTAATGTGGCTTAATGCATTAAAACAAACTCAATAAACACATTATTAATAAAGTGTACCATGTGCAGACAAGCAAATAAGTCCAGAATAAGAACGCAACGTATTTAATTACGAGTTAAGCGTTTTCCTCTCAGAGAAGAAAAAGCTTAATGTGGCTTAATGCATTAAAACAGTGTTTTTTAAATGACCAAACTCAATAAACATTGTTAATAAATCATACTATTTATGTACAATCAAGCAAATATGAGCCATAATATGAACACAACGTGTTTAATACGTTAAGCGTTTTCCCCCCATATAAGAAAAACGCTTAACGTGGCTTAATGCATTTAAACAGTGTTTTTAAAAGACCAAACTCAAGTTTGTATGTACATAGTATGATTTATTAATAATGTTTAGTGAGTTTGGTAATTTAAAAACACTGTTTTAACTAGTGCTGGGCAACGATTAATCGATTAATCCAAAATAAAAGTTTTTGTTTATATAATATATGTGTGAGTACTGCGTATGTTTATTATGTATATATAAAGACACACACATACAGTATATATTTTGAAAATAGTTACATGTATTTACATGTATACATTTATATTCATATAATTTATATTTTATATAAATATATTTAATATATAAACATAACATATTTTTCTTAAATATATACATGCATGTGTGTGTATTTACATATACATAATAAATATACAAAGTATACACACATATATTATGTACTACTTTTAACGTATTAAGCCACGGAGGAAAACGCAATCAAATGCATTGCTTTCCTATTGGCTCATATCTGCTTGTCTGTACATTTATATGCTTTATTAATAATGTGTTTACTGAATTTGGTCCTTTAAAAACAGTTTTAATACATTAAGTCACGTTAAGCGTTTTTCACGTTAAGCGTTTTAGAATGTCCCACTTTGAATCATCTTCTGTTTGCAATAACTGCATATTTTATTTTTCTACTCAGCCTCATTTATCCATTTGTGACTAATAAGTGCTTTTATGCACAATTAAGATGCATTTGTTTATTCATTGGCTTCACTGTGAATTCATTTTCTGTTTCACATGCACTATTTGCTATACAGTGAAATTGCACATTATATAGATTAGAGTCTATAATGCACAAACAGATACGATGCATGGTTTTCTCTGGTCCTGACGCTCTTTGATTTTGGCGGCCGGTGTGTGAACGTCTCTGCTTCTCCTGCCCAGTCCGAACCCCCATGTCATTTCCCATCATCCCCCCCGACTGGGTCTCAATGAGGGAGGGTCCCTGGCTGGTGACCACGGATGTACATGAAATCATGTCGCCCATCTAGTCCATGTGTCTTTGACTGTAGAGGGTATTCTGTGTTTATTATATTCAGATCATTTGTTTATAATGTGTTTTTGTACTACTTTGAATTGTTTCTTTTATTTAGTGTTTTCAATACGTCAACTGAAATCGCAACAGAATCTGTTCTCAACACCGCAGCCACTCAACATGGAGCATTTCTGAGAAAATGCATTGTTAATTTTGAAATAACTGAGAATCAGAATGATTAGGACAAACTTTTTTAGTTTTGTGCATCATGCACGTCTATTAACCGGTTGCTGGTGTTGAAAACAGATTAGTTTACCAATAAGATATAAGAGCCATAAATGAAGAATGTTCTAACTTAAACTCACCTGTCCTTGCGTGTGTGTGCAATATGACAAATACAGTCAAACTTGCTGGATATCACCTTCAAGAGGCCATTAACTAATGGGCATTGATTATACTACACCTGGGTTATTATAGGTAATTAAACTAAAACCATAAAAATATAATATAAAATATATAAAAACTTAAACATTTTAACTAGTTGCCACGCAACATTTTTCATTTTCATTTAGTCTAAATTAATGTACTAAAATAGCTAAAACTAAAACTGAAATAAAAATGAATACAAACTACACACCTATAAAAAAATAAATAAATCAATACAGAAAATTCCTTCCTATTAATACAGTACATTTCCCATATTTTTACTTCTTTTTACTTATTTTTTTATTTTTATTTTTTTTTACAGTGCACACTGAAATAAATATTGTGTAGAAGCAATTTTCACTCAGAAATTGCCAGTAAATTTCACAGATAATTAGAAGGAAACAGCAAGTAAAAGAATTCAGCTTTAAATTTTGAGGTAGAAAAACTGATTTTTTTTTTTTTTCAAACACTCCAGTAATCTTTGTTTTATACAACTTCTAAAATTACATTTTAGATTATAGCCATCCTAACAAGATTTGTAAATGCTATGGTTCTTATAATCAATCAGATATTATGTTCAGGTTGTATTGTTTTCATCTGCTGAAACGCTGTTAGTAATGATGGTTTATCAGACGTTTTGTCATAGGCTTTGAGTAGAAAGCTGAATGTTTGATGCTCCATTGAGCTTGACTTACATAATAGACTGAGAGCAGAGACTCACTCACAGCCCTGGAGCGACACTAGTTATAACAGTAGCCATAGACTATGCTCTGTTTGACAATCTAGTGAGCTAAGTAGGCACCTATTTAAAAAAAAATAAAATAAAAATAAAAAAATCAGTTTCAAACAGGAGGAAGTAGTAATAGTGTATATATAAATAAGAAAATTTGAAAAAGTGTACATATATGTATAGAGAGAGAGAGAGAGAGTTATATAAATAGTTTGCAGAATTTAATCTCTACACACGTATAATTGGGACTCTGAAATTTAAATAAAATTAATATTTATAAAACATTTTATTGAGCCCACTGATGTACTATTAGAGTTTTGTTATTAGTTTAATATTTTCCATTTTCATTTGAATGTTTTAGCAATTTTATTGTTTTTTGTCATTTTATTTATTTTTTAAATTCATTTTTATTTTAATTTAGGTTATTTTAGTACTTCAAGTTAAACCAAACGCAAATGAAAAATGTTGCCTTTGCAAATGCAATAAAATCTGTAATTTTTTTTTATTGTTTCATTTTACTATAAAAATAAAACATTTTTAATGGTTTTAGTCCAGTTAACGAGAATAATCCTCATATAGGTTATCAGTCAATATATAATATTTAATACTGAAATGAAATAGTTGAAATAGTTAAAATTGTAAATTTAATTTCAATACTTCTTGGTACCATATATTGTTCTCTTTATAATGCATCGATATTTTAATTTTAATAGAGCATTTCAAATCATCATGAGGTTCCATTTCAGTTGTTCCCTAAGAAGGGAGCTGCCTATGTAGACACTAAGTTGTCTCTCTAAGGTTTGAAACAGAGCTCATCACTCTGTAATTATTAGTGTAATCTGTGATGACAGTAAGTGGTTAATTTCATCTTGTAAAGACTCAGTATTATGATATTATCTAATCAGTTAAGATACAGAGTGACATAAGATGTGATAAATGAAGTGTGACGTCCAGCTGGTTTGACTGTATTTCATCTTTTGAAACGAGAGTCAGATCTCGTCTGGATGAGGTGAAGTAAACATATCAGGTTTTGTGACCCTTCGCTGTTTCGTTGACTGCTTTGAAGTGTAGCTCGTTGTTCTCAGACCTCACCGACATCATCCACAGTTGTGTGAGTACAGTAGATGTTGTCCATGTGGCCTGTGATTCGATGTTGTTGATGGGTTGAACTGTTTTAGTTTAGCTCTTTCTGTTAGCGTTAGCCTCTAGCCGTGCAGTCAGTCACTGTGTTTAGGTGTGGTGATGATAGAACGAGAGATCGGAGGCTCAGCCGGGATTCATCCTACAAAAACCCGGCTTCCTCTTAACTGACCCTTCCTTTCCTCCTCATATCATTCCTTCATGAACTGGACGATGTACTGAAATGACCTGCTGACGTTGTTCATCATCTGGATTATTCTCTGCTGTTTAAATCAGAAAGGATTTGTAAAGTATCCTGGAGCGCATTCAACATATTTGTTCCCTTTTCTAAATTTAATCAACATTGTTTGCAAAATGCCTGATGCAAGTTGAGCTAAATTCTGAATCTAAGAATTGGGTGTGAATTTGAATTGAATTGCATCACTGGATGTTGAATTGGAATTTTGATTTACCGATTTATTTGCTACTTTCAAAGAAATCCACCAGTTTTTATTAATTATGTCTACTTAGTATGTAGAAAATGTAGGGGAAAATGTATACAATTTTCAACCAAATAGAAAATTCTATAACTAAAAGTTTTGATATTCTCAAAACAATTAGCAGACATCTAAACCAATTTGAATCTATTATTTATTTAGTAAATCTAGGAAAAGAACCTTTTGTACATTTGACAATCTTTCTAAATTTTAAATGAATGTTATTTTTATCATTGTTAAATTAGTATAGTTTTTGTTCATATTTTGAATTAGATTTTAACTTGATATATTTTTTATTTTCATTTTAAAGTTTTTGTAATTTTGTTATCCTTTTGTCATTCAAATTGGTTTTTGTACTTTTTATCATGTTTTAGTTTAAGTTCATTTAGTTTTAATTGTTTTGGTGCTTAAACCAAATGAAAATGAGAAATTTTGTTAAAAAATTAAATTTTATATATATATATATATATATGTGTGTGTGTGTGTGTGTGTGTGTAAAATATTTTATTTCAGTTCATTCGGAAAAATATACTGTATGCTGTTTATGGAAATTCAGACTGAAAATTTTTAAAACTCCACTTCATTACTTTGAATTCCAGATTACAATTTTGCATCCTGTTTGCTACTGCATTTCAAATTCAGGAATTGAATTTGATTTTAAAATTATCTCAATTCAGTTCAGAATGACGCTCAACTCTCCGATACAAGAAACACACAGCATCAGGTATTTACATAAGAATCTATGATTGTGTGTGATCATCTATGAAATGTGCACTGAGTCTTTTATGTGCTCTTATTCAGTCTGATGATTCTCAAGCAGTGAGAACAGCAATACGTCAATCACACGATTGAGCAGCTGCTCATCAGTGCCCTCTGTTGAGAGAGTCAGTCGCTCCTGACCTCCATTCAGTCCTCGCCAGAGCTGCATTACACACATCAGCATTGCCAACATCCAAGCACCAAGATTAATGGAGACGCTGGGAATGTTTCTTGGTTTTCTCATGTCAGGAGGTTGAATTTTCTATAAACCGGTTTTTGGTCAACTACACTGGCTCAGAATGAACTGTACTGTATATACTGCATATAATGTATGCAGTGTGCAATGATAAACGTTTTAAACTGTGCTACGTTGTCATTGTGGGATGCATTTTTCCACTGTGTGCTTCGTATACTGTACATTTGAGTAAATGCAGTAGATCATCTGAGTTCTTTGCATATGAGAAACAGTGCAAAATAGTGTGAGTAGTATGTTACTCTGAACACAGCCGCTCTCGCACATCCAGAGCATCATGTCATTTCTTCATATCAAAGATAGCATGTCCAATAAAAGCTCTGCTGTCTCATCAGCTCTCAAACAGGATCTTCTTTGTGATTCATACGTGTTCTGGTGTTCAAGCCGAGAGTCTGTTCTCTCATTAGCCCAAGCAGTGGAGCAGATGCCCCTCTCATCTCCTGAAAGTAGGTCTTATGGTCCCCGGGCCCCTCGTCAGTCTGGTCTCCTCCACTGTCTCCTATTGATTCTCACACACGAATGTGCTTTATTTTACACAAAATCCTCATTCACAACCACCGGACCCCATTATGCTCTAATTTAGAGTGTCTCTTGTGGAAAAACGGTTCTTTTAATAAAACCTCTGAAGTTCACAAAATGTTTCACGCTCTCATTACAGCAATGGTTCTGACCCACATACATGTGAATCATTAGTGGATCATTGTTTAGTGTATCCATTACATGACAAATTTCTCTTGTGTTATTTTTGTAGTTATTAGTACTGTTTGCCACGTAGTTAACACTAAGTATTAAAGTAAACAAAAAAACCGGAACAACGTGTTAGAAACTAGCCAACAACGTCTTAGCGGTTCGCTAAAACATGTTTGCGCTAATCGAGTTTTGTATTCATTACATGACAACATTTATTTTTATTTTATTTTATTTAGTAATTATTAGTGGTGTTTGCCATGTCACTAGTTAATTAATACTAAGTATTAAAGTAAACAACAACCCGGAACAACAGAAACTAGCCAGACGTTCTAGCGATTAGCCAAAACATGTATGCTAATCGCGAGGACGGGCTCGTTTAGTATGTTTGTTTATTAAAATTATATGTATGTATTTTTATTTCAGCATTAACCTAAAGAGTCATATCTACACGATAAATTGTACTCGAAAGCTACTGGTGAAATGATCTGTGTTATGCTGAAGACAGTTAAAGAGATGTTGGTCTGGAATGGAGGTCAGTTCAGTTTTAACATCGTTCTTGAATCATTTTTCACATGTGAAATTTAAAAAAAAATTAAAATTAAAAAACTCCCCTGAAACGCGCATGAGAGGGATGTATTGTAATTTTTTTATTTGCTCTGAACGGATTTGGTTAAATATGAACACGATGTGCTCTGATGTGATTTTGTCATGTAACTTTACTGCTGTCTAGCGGTGAAACACCAAACCATTGAGAATCTCCATCCACGATTCTCAGGTTCTCAGTGTTGAAGCTCTTCACCTGCCATATGCTCAAGAATAATGTTATGCACATATAATATGACTGTTAGTCCCATAATACATGGCAGAAGGTGTCAATGTTGAAGGTTTTTCTACCTTTATGGTCTTGAAACTCTCATGATCTATTTTTCTGTGGCTCTGTATTGAGATCCGGTTTGTCAAATATATTTGTTGGTACACTGATGATAGAAAAACTAAATTAGTGTCAGTGCTGTAGGATGCAGCCGTTTAGAGTTAAATAAGATTCAGTTTGATTACTAAAATTTGTGTGAAGAGAAAAGGGGGATTCCAGTCTTAAACTCAACAATTGTTAATATTTCTGCTTGTAATTAATATAGGTTCAGGAATGCTGTTCTTCAGAAAGTATCCTTTTGGGATTTCTGCATGCCTTCTTTACATTTTATGACATTTTGATCCATAAATGTGCCGAACACATCCCTGTACTTGTGTGAAATTCATCGGATGGTTTTTTTTTTTTGCTCGCTGTGAGATTGGATGAAAACATTGTTTGACTCATTTGAACTCGCTGAATATGACCCATAATCTAGTGAGATCTTTCACAGCATTCAGACTGAGTTTGTGAATATTTCAGGTATTACATGGAACACATAGAAGCCTAATCATGCAAAGTTTCTTAATGTAAAGCAATATATTCTTGTCTTTTGCTTACTTTTGCAATGAGACATGATTTCTCTTCATCTGTCTATAGTTCATAGAGAGATGTCAGTGGCAGAGAGGATTTGTGGGCATTCACTGGCATTAATAAAGAGTTATTGAACTCAGTCCTAGATGTCACTGGCATATCGTTGATATTTCAGGTGAAACGATTGAGCTTCTGATGTGCCATTTTCATGCACGTCACTTTTATTTGCTCATCATATGTGTGTTTAACCTTTGCTAACTCATCCAGGAGGTTTACAGCACACATGATGAATGAAAGCGCAGTTTTAAACTTGATTTGTTTTTTCCATGCAATCTCACAGCAGCCCAGTCTCGTCCATTATAATGTGTATGAATGTTGTTTCAAGTGTTTATCTGTTATTTTCTATGCATATGTTTGTTTTATACTGTTTGTCTTGTAAAAAAAGAGAAAAGACCTTTTATTCATAAAAGCATGTTGTACCCTGTTCACTGTCTTGGCTATTTCTTGTCTGTTTGCGTCTGTTTCTGCTCATATATATCTGTTCAACAGCACTGAAATTATGAATAAAAGGCCAGTTATTCAGTCCAGTTTAACCCATAAGGTTTGGCCCTATAACAACATCATTTTCTTTCATTTTGGTCTCACTATTCTGAAGTGTGTGCATTTAAAAGAACAGATTTTAAAGAAGCCATTAATGTGTTTTAAAGCAACATGACATTTCGATTTTCTTCTCCAGAATATTTCTGGTATCACTACTACAGAAACAACACATGCTGAAGTATTCAAACTGAGCCATCATGTCTGTACATTTCTACTTCTCTCAGGATTTTTGATGAGTTAAATATATTAATGCAATTTTGTACCACAATGGAATTGCATAATTGGAAATGTTCCTTTATTATTGCATTTGTTTATTTTGAAGTGTTTATAGTAATATAAACATTTATAGTATGTTTATGTGCATTTATAGTATCAATTAAGTAACAATTAGTTATGATTTATGATCTGATTTTAAGAACAATATTGAAAAATAAATAATGTTTCACTAAGTTTTAGACTGTAAGAGCTATAATCATTGAAGTAATTAAAAGATCATTTAATAATGGCTTAATCTTCCATTGTGATACAAATTTACACCTTGAAACATACACACACACACACACGCACACACGCACACACACACACACACACACATATATATATATATATATATATATATATATATATATTTGTATATATATATATATATATATTTGTATGCGTTACTGTGTTGGTTCCACTGCTAGGTGTCACTATAGCACTGCAGTGTTTCTGTTGATTCACTCAAAAAAAAATAAACAAGCTGTTTTCCCCCAATTTTTTATTTACTTAATTATTCAAAACACACAATTGTATTTACCCATACTGGTCTTTTTAGTTCATTGATGTTCTGTAACAGTTATCACTCAGGTTTAGCCATCTTTATAGGACTCAACATATGAACATACTGTAATAACTGTACAGGCGTTCATAACCATTGAGATCAAGACTGAGAAACGAAACGCTCAGAGAACGACGGGGACAAAACACCTCAGAAGATATATGAAACGGCTTTAATGCCATAATTTGGAATTATTTATGACTAAATCCCTAATGTAAAACAACAGTGATGAAGTCGAATTTGGGATATTCCTACTTTCAGTTTTTGAATTTGAATTTATTGTAATGACTGGATTTAGCCTCAGAGCCAAACCTTTGACCTTTCCTCACTAATAATAAAGTTACACTAGTTTGCACTGATTGTTCTCTAGATATTATAATTAGGATTTACAGGAACAAAAATCAGGACAGAAGAACACGTGTGTTGAACGTAGGCACTTTTTTTGAAGAAGAAGAATCGTGGTTATATTATATTTGATGTGTGGATTCGCGTGTGCTGTGTCTCCTCATCAGGCATTCAATCACAACACCCTGAGTCACGTGAGGATGGTAGTTGGCGGGAAAATGAGAAGGAAATGGCGGGTTTCGGGAAGGTTCTTGTTCAGCTCTCAGTGCAGCGCTGTCACCAAAGCTCTGTCCAGAATCCAGATAGATCGTATTCTTTCAGAAACGACAGGTAAATAACGACCCATCGTTTCAAAATAGGTTGCCATGTATCTGAATACAGAATTATATTTTAAAGGAACAGTTCACCCGAATACAAACATTTACCAAGCTAACAAAACACGTTCTAAAACGTTTTGCTAATTGTTCTCGTTAAGGTATTAATCCTTACAAAAAACCTTACAGTGTTTTCTACATGTGAGATCAGATATGGGAATTTACATTTCACACATTTAAGCCCCGTTCACACCAAGAACCATAACTATAAAGATAAGGATATTAGCTCCACATCAGCGAACAGTATCATCTGTTTATTCTAAGCACGTGCTCGTCTGCCGCTTTAAATTCTCAAGCTCATTATAGCAGGATGGATTCTGATTGGCTGTTAATGTTTTTATCGTTCATCAGCTGGAAAAAAAAAATCGTTCTGAAAGTAATTCCAATGATATCGTTTCTCTGTGTCTTTATCGTTATAGTTGTGGTGTGGACTCTGCTATTCTTTAATACTGAGAACAATTTTTATAACTATATCTTTATCGTTATCTTTATAGTTATTGTTCTTAGTGTGAACGGGCCTTTACACCATTAAAATGTTCCAAAATCATGTTTCGCATTTGCAAAGTTCATGTTTAACTTGTGTTCCACATGTTTAATATGTGAAATTCATGTGATTTTTCTGTAATAGAATTTTTTTTTCTCTAAATGTTTTCTGAATGTTTTAAAAAATATTTAGGAAACATTTTTGCAAACATTATGGGAACATTACTTTTAAATGTTCTCTAAGCATTCTGGAAAACATCAGAAACTACAATTTTTCAGAAAAAGTTTAATAAACAATGTTTGTGTGCTAATGCTTTGAGAGTATTATTAAAGACCAGATAGCATTGAACAAACATTCTATTAACGTTACTGGAAGAACGTTTGACCTTCTTTCTTCTATGAAACAATCAGAATGTTCTTTTTCATACAATGAAAGGAATCATATGCATTTGGACGGACACAAAGGAGAGTAAATGATGACATTTTGTGGAGTATTAACCATTTAAAGCACCTGAAAATGGATAACATAAGATCTAAATGTTTCAGTCTGAAAGCCTCTCTGGCAAATGACTAAAATCAGAGCTGTTCTGAAATACAGTTACCATGGCAATCTGCTAAAAAATCTATATTATGCCTTCTTGAAGGGTGGATGGTTTAAACGCGCAGCTGCACTCATCGCTCACAGCGTTTCTTTCCCAGTCTTGAGTCTTTACAGTGACTATCTCTCAAGCGTTCTTTCTCGTCTTTTGTTCTTCTCCTTATTGGAAATTGATTGTCTTCTACCATCACAAAGACACATGGTTCTGATTGATTCTCTGGTACCAGAGGAAGGAGGAGGATTCGCCCGCAAATGCAGAACACACAGGGAGACGGGAAACAACAGCTGTTGTTTATACGACATGTTGATCAACCACACATGTTAAATCAAAGAGGAATGGACGGATAAAAGAGTGAATCTCACAAAAATCTGACAAGAACATGTCCAGCTCATGTTTGACTTAAAATCAAAGGAAAGGCAAAATTATATTATTGCATTATGTTATTGTCATATATTATAAGTATTATTATATTTAGAAGAAAAATAGGCCAAACTAATTATGATGCATTATCTAAACAGTTTTGTTGTTTTTTTAAATAATTTAATTTATAATAAATAATTGCATATACAGTCAAACCAAAAATTATTCAGACACCAAATATTATATATATATATATATATAATTTTTTTTTTTTTTTTTGGTACTAGTGGGTGCAGGACACCATAGTTCATTTATGCAAGTGAGGATAGCAAAATAAAGTAAACCGTGATATATCATACCAAAAAATTCTTCATACAGTGGACTACCAGAAAATTGATAAATATTTAGGACCAAAAATGTGATTTGACACTTTGACCTGACCATGTTTTGTTACATACCTTTCTATCAAAGTTATCTGACATTATCAAGATGAATTTGTTTATATTTTATTACCATTTTCTAAACTATAGTGAATAAATGTGATGATGTGAGAAATGTTGAAGGTGTCTGAATAAATTTTGGTATGACTGTATATATGCACACAATTAATTATTAATAATGTAATATCTTAATGCAAAAAAAGTTACTGGTCATAAAAAGTCCCTATTTTCTTAATGCAAAATATATATATATATATTTTTTTTTTCCTTGCAATTTTGGTTGAAATATGACCCAGACATTTCTATGTGATATTTGTCTAATAATTATGCACATACGGAAACAGGCAGTCCAGTTAAAACCCCCAGAACCTTGATTTAACTTAAGTGAAATTTCAACTATAGAGGTGAGACAGAAGGAGAACACAATATTGTGTAAATAAATAAATAAAACACATGTAAAATTGAATTGTTCCCCTCCGTTCCCCCCAGTGGGCGAATCCACGTTCCTCCTGCCTCTCGCTGACCGTGACGTAAGAGTCGTACTGTCTCTGAACAGTTAGATTAATAGCCATGCATAAAAGAATCACCAGCGGTTCCCTAACAACAGAAGAGCTGGTTTTCATTATCTTTTTTTTTTTTTTTTTTGTCTTTTTTCTTTTTAAATATCAGGATCACTTGAACACGCACAACAAACACTAATTCAACTGAAATGCATTTTCCTATGGACCAAAACATGGGTCAATAAATTAAATAAGAGAGAGAGAAAAACAAATGGAATATTAAAATGAAATAAAAATTATACAGCAATTTGCTCCATGATATTACTTTGGTCTCTAAAGCTCATTTTGGTGTTTCTCATAATTCAATAGAACTAACTAGTAGACACGAGCTTTGGATAATTTCAGGCAATCTTGACTCCCATTCTCATATGGTGATGCCAGACTGTTTTCTAGTTGCTCTGACGCCACTTAAACGTTCAGTTTGCATTGAGCACAACTTAAAAAAAAAAAAAAAAGATTGATTTTGAGGGAGCATGCCAAAACTGAACAGGAAAATTACTCAACTCAACAAGACAGTACAGAACAGTAAAAAGCTTCAAGTCACAATATTTCCAAAACTATTATTTAGCAGTATTATCTTCTACTATCATCATTATTGTTTCATCAGATTACCTTTACATTACAAGTGTTTGAGGTATATCAGAATTCTCATTGTCAACACGAGCCTGCCAGCGTGAAATGACATGATTGGTCGAATGTCTGTGAATGTGACCGATGAAGGCATATGATTGGACGACCACTGACAGTGCAGGTATACCTCAGTTTTATACGATTATCACAAGCACACACTTCCAGAATACTGTAAATTACACAAAAATAGCTCTGTTGGAAGTGTGTGTGTGAATCCAGAGGCGTCAGCACACGTTTACAGTAACATCACATGTTAAGCATCACTAACTGCTCGTCTGTGACTCCTGCACACTTCATAGAGAAATAAATTCACATAAATAAATGCAGCAAATAGAAAAACAACTACTTTCATAAAAAAACAAAGTGCTTCTTTATCAGAAATGGAAACAGAGTCCCTTGTTCTTATGCAAAATATGCAGCTATGCAAAAAAATGTTTTTAAAAACGTGTGTGTGTGTGTGTGTGTGTGTGTATTTGTGAGTGTGTCCAGAGCAATTCCACCTGTGGCTGAAGGAAAAAGGCACTCAACTTGTCCTGCATAGTTGCCACTTCCTTCACCGTGGCATAATGCAGTCTGACTACTCTGTGTGTGTGTGTGTGTGTGTGTGTGTGTGTGTGTGTGCGTGTGCGTGTGTGTGTGTGTTTAGCTTAGTTTGAGGACAAAATTGTGAGTTTGAGTGTTAAAGGAACAGTTTACCCAAAAATGAAAATATGCTGAAAATGTGCTCAACCTCAGGACATCCAAGATTTAGATGTGTTTGTTTCTTCATCAGATTTGGAGAAATGTAGCATTCCATCAGTGTCTCAGCAATGCATCCTCTGCAGTGAATGGGTGCCGTCAGAATGAGAGTCCAAACAGATGATCACAATAACATCACAATAATCCACAAGTACAAGAACTACAATCCAAATACATAATCCATAATAACTCTTCCTCCAGTGAAAAAGTGCATCTCCTGTTGTCTCTCACATCAAAATCCAGCCACATATTTGTTTAGAGCTGTTTTGGCTTGTAAACGCTGCTTGATCTGTGCAGATTTCTCTCCTGATTCAGACCAGAACACTTTTTCACTGGAGGAAGCGTTATTATGGATTATGGATTTTAGTTAAAAACATCTTAATGATGGATTTGTTTCAGCTTTTGTCTTCTCCAGGTGTTAACTGATGGACTGGAGTGGTGTGGATTATTGTGATGTTTTTATCAGCTGTTTGGACTCTCATTCTGACGGCACCCATTCACTGCAGAGCATCCATTGCTGAGACAGTTTCTCCAAATCTGATGACGAAACAAACTCATCTAAATCTTGGATGGCCTGAGAGTGAGCACTTTTTCAGCAAATTTATATTTTTTGGTGAACTATTCCTGTCCTCATTTAGACAGCTATGCAAATGTGTTGTTTGTGTGTTTGAGAGTAAATGTGTCGCTACACTAAATCGCATTGGTGTTCATGTGTGTTTGTGAGCAACAGGCAGGTGATGATGAAGATGATGAGGATGATGATGATGATGGTTAAACTGGCAGGCTGAAGAAGAATCTTTGGTATCAGTGGCTGTATCACACACACCACTGTGTTTCTGTGAGGTAGCCACATTGATTCTCACTACAAACGAGGTGTGTGTTCGCTTTTTTCACATTTTTGCTTCACATCAGAGTTTGCAATGACACTGTTTAAGAAAAATCCCGCTCTTCGCCTGGTCACGGCTTTGAAAATGCTACAGACATCTGCTGTCTTACCTGTCTGGACAGTGAGACAGTAAGTAAGCAAAGGATGACCGCATCAAGAAGGGCCTTTTTCACCAGCAGGAACCTTTTGGATTGATAGACAAAGAAACAGTATCCATCTCTACAGCTGCGAGAGTTCAGGGGTCCATTTCTCCGCAAATGTTCGTTATACGCAACAATCCCTTTTTTCTTCGTTTCTCGTCGTCACAAGGTGCTTCTTTACACTTAGTTTATGCACAGCAGAGCACAAAGAGTCTAGACGTTTAATACAAACTTTGTGTCTATGTAACTATTTTTACCCGCATCGTTATTATAGAGGAACAGAGAGAGAGAGAGAGAGAGGGAAGAAAAACAAGGAGGAAAGATAGAGAATAATATTTACAGTTTCATTTTCAGTACGTTTTGGTAAATGGATTGATTTGGATTCCAAAACAACGGATGAGTGTTTCTCAGCCCCTGTGGGATGGATTTTGCATGATTTGTCGGATTCTCCCGCACAGACTCATGGGAAAGGAAGGGAGTCTTTGGGATTAGCGGCTCGCAGCCGTGAATATCCTCTATGATTATCGTTAAGGCATCTGTCATTGGCACTCAAATATCATACAGTGACATTTTACCTTTAGGTTTGGCCACTAGAAGCTGCAGGTCTCCACAAACAGGAGAAAAATAATCGCACAGCTTTTACTCTCCGCTTGGTTACTGATTGTTTCATCTTTGGTAATGGAAAATACCTTTGGAGATAAGACATCAATGTATGAGAAAAAAAAAAAAGCTCATGGATGATAAAAAATCCTGATATCTGGCAACCTGTGCAGGATAGATTCATACTGCCTTCAAGTCCATTTGGGATATTACAAAGAAAATAATGGGAAAATGCTAAATTTTGTACTTTTCATTTGACTTGATGCAGGGTTATTATCATTAAGTTAACTATATATAAAAACATTTTGGTAATTGAAATAAAATAAATCTTAATGGAAATAAAATAAAATATTTAAACATTTTATTTCAGCTAGTTGCAAAGGCAACGTTGTCGTGAAGTATTAAAATAACTAAAACTGAAATAAAAATTTATAAAATCTGTGTAGACATTGAAAAAAAACTAAAAATGACAAAAAAAACTAAATTAAAATAAAAACTATAAATTCTAAACAAAAACTAATGATACTAAAATAACTAAAACTAAAATAAAATTAATAAAACTATATAGACATTAAAAACAAACTAATAAAAATGACAAAAACACAACTAAATTGCTAAAAATTTAACTAAAATTAAAATGAAAACAGGAAATATAAAAATAAAAACTGATTCAAAATATGAAAAAGACTATAATAGTATATCAATTATACTAAAATACACTGAAATAAAATTAATAAAAAACTATCTAGACATTTTAAAAAATAAAATAAAGTAATAAAGATGAAAAAACCACTGAATAAATAAATAAATTAAATCCAAAATGGAAAATATATAAGTGAAAATTATTTTAAAAATATATAATAGTATACCAGTAATACTAAAACAGCACTGACTTGAAGGCAGCATGTCCTGCAGCAAACAAAGCATGAGTTTGTAGGGTTTTCCAGGAGGTGGCGCTGTTGCTCTGTGCAGATGAAGCGCTCTGTAAAACCCCTACAGTAAAATGATTCTTTAGGGGCGAATACAGAGGACTGATTGATTCTTTGCATCCCTTTATCATTGTGCTGAAGCAAGAACAAGGCGCCACACTGGCAGTGAAAGTACAGACTGAGACGGTGAGACACCTGAAAACATCGGACGCGATTTGAGAAGCTACTGCGATTATGAATACCTAGATATATCCTGATGTGTCAAGGAGTCGAGAACCAAGGGTTGTGTGCTAAAATACGTATTGCCTTCTTTTCCTTCTTTCTGCTGCTCTATGAGAGAGAGAAAATTCTGCTTGGCTAATCCAGAGACTGAGATGAGAGATGTTTTAGCTCAAATATCAAGCACAGCTGGGGGAATGACCAAAATACACTCTTAAAAAATAAAGGTGCTTAAAAAGGTTCTTCACAGCGATGCCTTAGAACCATTTTTGGCTCCACAAAGAACGGTTCTTTAAAGAACCATCTCTTTCTTACCTTTTTATAATATGAAGAACCTTCTTTTGCCACAAAGAACCTTTTGTGAAACAGAAAGGTTCTTCATATGTTAAAGGTTCTTTATGGAACCATTTGTGACCCTGGAGCACAAAAGCAGTCTTAAGTCGCACTGGTGTATTTGTAGCAATATCCAAAAATACATTGTATGGGTCAAAATTAATGATTTTTCTTTTATGCCAAAAATCATTAGGATATTAAGTAAAGATCATGTTCTATGAAGATATTTTGTAAATTTCCTACCGTAAATATATTAAAACTTAATTTTTGATTAGTAATATGCATTGCTAAGATCTTCATTTGGACAACTTTAAAGGCGATTTTCTCAGTATTTTGATGTTTTTGCACCCTCAGATTCCAGATTTTCAAATAGTTGTATCTCAGCCAAATATTGTCCTATCCTAACAAACCATACATCAATGGAAAGCTGATGTATGTGATGTATAGATCTCAATTTCAAATTAAAAAAATTATAATTGGTTTTGTGGGCCAGGGTCACATTTAGACAAAAAGGTTCTTCTATGGCATCGTGCCTTTATTTAAGCACCTTTATTTTTAAGAGTGCATCCACGATGAGAAAGAAAAACACGGACTAATAAATGAAAAGAATACGTTTGATTTGACAAATGAGATCATCCACATCCGCCTTGTCTGGAAGAGGTTTGTGAGGTTTGATGGGCGCCATAAATCATCAGCTTTTGGCCAGGCGTTTGAGCTGCTGCATCCGTGTTTGGGACGCTCAAGCCTTGGAGAAAGTGGTTGCTGAAGTGCTGGGCTGCCCTGGACTGGCCGCATGTTCGTCCTGCCAGCGATCCACGCATCTGCGGCGTGCATTCATGAAGAAGTTGCTGACGGTGGAGAGCTCCAGGCCCAGCTGCTGTGAGATGGTGATCTGCATCTCCTTGCTGGGCCGCTTGTTCTCCTTGAAGATGGCGATGAGCGTTCGCCGCTGCAGATCGGTGAAGACCAGACGCTGCTTTTTGGGCACCATGTTTCTGTCTTTGTGCTGCTCCTGTTCCTTTCTCTTGCAGGCTGCCAGGAGGAGACACAGAGAAAGAGAGGAGTGAAAATACAAGAATTCAACATCCTCAAAATCATGCAACCAGTATAAAGGTGATAAACAAAACTGAGGGTACTGTTTGTGTCTGCTAGTGTTTAAAACTGATTGCAAACTTAGTAAATAATTTTTTTTAAAGCAGTATATACATTTAGCTAGTCAGAAATACTATTTAAAATATGTAACACCATGATAGTGTGATTAGAAATGTTTTGTTTTTCTTCACTATATCAATTTATATCCAGCTAACAAAAATATGTTATGAAAAAATGTTTTTTCTGAATGTTCTTGAAAATCATTCAGTTTTTAAAATGTTTTAAAATCTTTTTTTTCTTGGTTATGTGAACATTGCATTTTATAACTTTATACAGGAATGTTACTTTTGAATGTTCCCTGAACATTTTAAAACACTTAGTAACATTTTAAAAAATGTTAGATGAATGTCCAACTAAAATGTTTTAGAAGAAAAACGTTCCAGGTGCAAAGTGTAAATATTGTTTTTGTGTAAATGTTTTGAGAACGTTATTAAAGACCAGACAACTTTGAACAAACATTCTATTAATGTTATTAAATGTTTTTTTATTTTTTTATTTCTTGGTTATTTGAATGTTAAAGGAACATACCATTTTATCATTTTGCAAACATTATAAGAATGTTACATTTGAATGATTTATGAACATTCTGATACAAGTAGTAACAAAAAACTTAGACAAGCATCTATGGTTTCAAAAAAAAAGTTACATTAATGATGTATAAATGATGTTTTTGTGCTTACGTTTTGAGAACATTATTAAAGACCAGAGTACTCTGAACAAATGTTCTTTGAACATTACTGGAAGAACACTTGTTCATAACTTTAAGAGAACCTTGTCAAAATGTTTTGAGAATGTTCCCTGTTAGCTGGGTACAAATGTTGATATATTAAAAAATCTTTTTTATTTATCTGAAACATTTATGTCTGTGAGCTTATAAACCCCAAAACAATAGAACCGCCACTTTAAATGACATGACGCACAGGAAGTGACATCATTTTAGTCTTTTTAGTCTACTGTTTATAGAATAGTAATTTGTTCAGAACTGCATGCTAACTTACTTCTCTTATAATTTCTGAAGTATATTGCATGCATACTGTCCCCAGATATGCCAAAATGTGCAATATACAAAGAATAAAAACACATTTCAGACTAATTTACTGCATTAAAATCTATGTTACACTCTTAAAAATAAAGAGTTTTCATTTTGAAAACCATATTTATGCTTTTTATTTTCTATATCATAATTCATAGAAAAAACATTTTGGTTCCCCAAAGAATGTTTCAATGAACAGTTCTAAAAAGATTAAATTTTTATTAATGTGAAGAAACATTTTAATAATTTAAAGAACCTTTTCCACCACAAAGAACCTTTAGAGTTTCCATAAATGTTGAAGGTTCCTCATGGAACCATTTATGCCAATAAAGAAGTTTATTTTTAAGAGAGTGCATTTTGCAGGTCCGTGCATTTAATGTGCATTTGACATATATTTGACCAATATATTTGTAGTAGTGAAGCACAAACCAATATTTTCAGTGACTGTGTATGTGTGTATGTGTGTGTGTGTGTGTGTGTGTTTTCAGTGTGTATCCTGTGGGACTCATGTTTGAGAACCCTCAGGCAAAATCCTCTCTTCCTCTGCGATCTGTTTGGAGTCATCCAGAGGATTTACATTCATGTGTTCGCGCTCACAGCTGACTCTATAAAACACTGCCGATGATATGCCAAAGCCCAAGCACTTTCTGTTTTTAGCAACAAGCACCACAGCGAGCAGGACAATCTGTCTGTGCAACAAAATCATTATGTCAGTGTTTCACAGTCCTGCCTGTTATCATTCATTAAAACAAACCTAATCGTCTGTTAATGCACAGAACATCCCTCTCTGTTTCTTACTGTATAATTCTGCGATTCCTTCTCTTGCATACGTCTGTATTTCTCTCTCACACACACAGTCTTGCGGTGAGGGTTCCCCCAGTGAGATTGTGCTGAGGAGGCTGATGCCAGGCCGAGCGCTGTATGTCTAATTACAGAGAGCCATGAGCCAATCGATCTACCCTACACAGTCAAATCTGTTTACTGCTACTGTCTAAAGCTCCAGCTCACTCATCCATCATATTCATATACCACCCCACACACACACACACACACACACACACACACACCAACGTGCAGAATCACACAATTACTATCTATCTATCTATCTATCTATCTATCTATCTATCTATCTATCTATCTATCTATCTATTCAACTGTCTGTTTATCTATCTATCTATCATTCACTCTATCTATCTATCTATCTATCTATCTATCTATCTATCTATCTATCTATCTATCCAACTGTCTGTTTATCTATCTATCTATCTATCTATCTATCTATCTATCTATCTATCTATCTATCTATCTATCTATCTATCTATCTATCTATCTATCTATCTATCCAACTGTCTGTTGTCTGTCTATCTATCTATCTATCTATCTATCTATCTATCTATCTATCTATCTATCCAACTGTCTGTTGTCTATCTATCTATCTATCTATCTATCTATCTATCTATCTATCTATCTATCTATCTATCCAACTGTCTGTTGTCTATCTATCTATCTATTTATCTATCTATCTATCTATCTATCTATCTATCTATCTATCTATCTATCTATCTATCTATCTATCCAACTGTCTGTTTATCTATCTATCTATCTATCTATCTATCTATCTATCTATCTATCTATCTATCCAACTGTCTGTTGTCTATCTATCTATCTATCTATCTATCTATCTATCTATCTATCTATCTATCTATCTATCATTCACTCTATCTATCTATCTATCTATCTATCTATCTATCTATCTATCTATCTATGCAACTGTCTGTTGTCTATCTATCTATCTATCTATCTATCTATCTATCTATCTATCTATCTATCCAACTGTCTGTTGTCTATCTATCTATCTATCTATCTATCTATCTATCTATCTATCTATCCAACTGTCTGTTGTCTATCTATCTATCTATTTATCTATCTATCTATCTATCTATCCAACTGTCTGTTGTCTATCTATCTATCTATCTATCTATCTATCCAACTGTCTGTTGTCTATCTATCTATCTATCTATCTATCTATCTATCTATCTATCTATCCAACTGTCTGTTATCTATCTATCTATCTATCTATCTATCTATCTATCTATCTATCTATCTATCTATCCAACTGTCTGTTGTCTATCTATCTATCTATCTATCTATCTATCATTCACTCTATCTATCTATCTATCTATCTATCTATCTATCTATCTATCTATCTATCTATCCAACTGTCTGTTGTCTGTCTATCTATCTATCTATCTATCTATCTATCTATCTATCTATCTATCTATCTATCTATCATTTTATTGTTCTATTCATTTATCCGTCTATCTATCTATCTATCTATCTATCTATCTATCTATCTATCTATCTATCTATCATTCACTCTATCTATCTATCTATCTATCTATCTATCTATCTATCTATCTATCTATCTATCTATCTATCTATCTATCTATCTATGCAACTGTCTGTTGTCTATCTATCTATCTATCTATCTATCTATCTATCTATCTATCTATCCAACTGTCTGTTGTCTATCTATCTATCTATCTATCTATCTATCTATCTATCCAACTGTCTGTTGTCTATCTATCTATCTATTTATCTATCTATCTATCTATCTATCCAACTGTCTGTTGTCTATCTATCTATCTATCTATCTATCTATCCAACTGTCTGTTATCTATCTATCTATCTATCTATCTATCTATCTATCTATCTATCTATCTATCTATCTATCTATCTATCCAACTGTCTGTTGTCTATCTATCTATCTATCTATCTATCATTCACTCTATCTATCTATCTATCTATCTATCTATCTATCTATCTATCTATCTATCTATCTATCCAACTGTCTGTTGTCTGTCTATCTATCTATCTATCTATCTATCTATCTATCTATCTATCTATCTATCTATCTATCTATCCAACTGTCTGTTGTCTGTCTATCTATCTATCTATCTATCTATCTATCTATCTATCTATCTATCTATCTATCTATCTATCTATCCAACTGTCTGTTGTCTATCTATCTATCTATTTATCTATCTATCTATCTATCTATCCAACTGTCTGTTGTCTATCTATCTATCTATCTATCTATCTATCCAACTGTCTGTTGTCTATCTATCTATCTATCTATCTATCTATCTATCTATCTATCCAACTGTCTGTTATCTATCTATCTATCTATCTATCTATCTATCTATCTATCTATCTATCTATCTATCTATCTATCTATCCAACTGTCTGTTGTCTATCTATCTATCTATCTATCATTCACTCTATCTATCTATCTATCTATCTATCTATCTATCTATCTATCTATCTATCTATCTATCTATCTATCCAACTGTCTGTTGTCTGTCTATCTATCTATCTATCTATCTATCTATCTATCTATCTATCTATCTATCTATCTATCTATCTATCATTTTATTGTTCTATTCATTTATCCGTCTATCTATCTATCTATCTATCTATCTATCTATCTATCTATCTATCTATCTATCTATCTATCTATCATTCACTCTATCTATCTATCTATCTATCTATCTATCTATCTATCTATCTATCTATCTATCTATCTATCTATGCAACTGTCTGTTGTCTATCTATCTATCTATCTATCTATCTATCTATCTATCTATCTATCTATCCAACTGTCTGTTGTCTATCTATCTATCTATCTATCTATCTATCTATCTATCTATCCAACTGTCTGTTGTCTATCTATCTATCTATTTATCTATCTATCTATCTATCTATCTATCCAACTGTCTGTTGTCTATCTATCTATCTATCTATCTATCTATCTATCTATCTATCTATCTCTCTATCTATCTATCTATCTGTCTGTCTATCTATCTATCTATCTATCTATCTATCTATCATTTTATTGTTCTATTCATTTATCCGTCTATCTATCTATCTATCTATCTATCTCTATCTATCCAACTGTCTGTTGTTTATCTATCTATCTATCTATCTACCATTTTATTGTTCTATTCATTTATCTGTCTATCTATCTATTCAACTGTCTGTTGTTTATCTATCTATCTATCTATCTATCTATCTATCTATCTACCTTTTTTATCTTTTTTGTTCTATCTTTGTATCTATGTAAAACAGACTATACACACTATATTATTTAATGGTTTATAGAGATATATATCATTTAAATTTTGAGAAACGTTTAAAAACATTCTGTAAACATTCTGTATATTTTGGTCTCTTGCTATGGTTTGTTCAAATTCCAGCAGCTGTATTTTGATTCATTAAAACATCATGGCTGTCTTTGCTGGACAAAACAGATTCATCTGCTTCAACAATCATACATGGAGAGGTGACGGAAAATGCGATAGCGCAGCATTTGCCGAGGACTCTCCCTCCTCTCTGCCCCATATTTAGAGCCCTTTTGTCCAATTGTCTCCTATTTGTGTATCGAGCATCATTTGGGCTCTTTCTTTCCCACCATCAGCCTCCCGATGTCACGCGCTCCCGCGCCTCGCTGCGAGTGGGCGCGCACTGGGCTCGAGGGATCGATACGGATCGATCGCCCGGGAAGGGGCCCTGATTACTGGACCACGTGCGCAAGAGACAACAGAGGAAAATCGATCATTGCAGCTTTTAGGGCAACAGCAGAGCGCAGACAGAAAGAAGAAAGACGCGCATTCTGCCTGGCGCATTAGACGCACTTTAAGAGAGCGATATTCTAAAACATTCAACCAGCAGATATGTTCAACACATTGAGTACATTTACTACACAGTCCTACCCAGAGTATTTCTTACATGCTTTATTTATTTAAAAACATCCATAATAATGGCCTAACATTTTAGCCTATTATCTGGTTGCACTCAAATGTTGGTCTTAAAAGTGAAGATTCTGCCATCGTTTCTCGTTTATTTTCAACCTGAGTGACTTCAGAATCAGAATTTAAGAGACATTCTGCAAAACTGGCTCAACACAAGGAAGCGTAGGCCTATATGATAGGCCTATTCGGAATCTTCCAAAGACATATGATAGCTTTAAGTCCTACTAAAATCGATATTATTCACTCAAAATATTTACCTGTTCATTTAGCAAATGCATAGATGTGAGGGGGAAAAATTGGCTACTAGAAGCATTAAACAAAGAAGTGCCACTAGAATAATACAATGCCAGAGCAAGTGCACGTGCAAAACAGTACGGAAATGAGTCTGCAATTAAATATGCATTTATTTAGTGAGTCGCTTGCGTTCAATTTAACGTCACATAGCCACGTGCTTGAAGCGAGACGCTCGAAGAAATAATGTTTGATGTCTTTGGCGCGTCTAAAGCCGCCATTTTGGATAGTACAGGTGAGACTTCAGGCGGAAAATCTGAAGGATTTTCCCATTATACAAAGATATATCATCTGGCTTCAGATGTCTTTGGATATTGCGCATAAACCATGGAAAACAGAAGACTGCAATGGGCGAGTACACACAACATTCCCTTACTTATGTGTAAACACAATGCATATACCTAAAACACTGGGAAAACGGCCAAAACTCCCTATAATTTCACGCACAGTTTATTCAGATCTCAAGGGTGGAACATTATCGTATGAATGCAGTGCAATGCATGAATGTGTGCAAATCATAATTACCAGAAACCACGTTCAGAACACAAAATGCTGATCTATATGTCTCGAAAAGAGAAATGCGTACTGTGACAGAGTATTTTAATAGTTATCTGTCAAGCTGAAAGGAAATTAGCTGAAACCGATCGAGAAAATTCTTTATTTGAGGCATTTATTGGAGAAAGATGCATTTCAACAGGCCAACAAACGTTTCTCTACGGAATTAACAATTAACCGAACCTGGTTGCATCAACAATATCTATAAATGCAAAGGAATGACCTCTCCTCCAGGTCCAAATGACTTACAGTATAAACCCTTTTAAACAGTATATAACCCTTTTATTGTTGCTTATTATGACAACCGCATTTAGTCGCTTCATTTTTAATCCCTTTTCTTACAAATTAATAGTCCAGGAATCGACTGACCTTTGCTTTAAAACCTTTTCATGAAGCATGTGTTTAATATATAGGTCACACAGCAGCGCTCGTGCCAGGCTTCATAACGCCGCATCTCCAGCTCAATAATAATATACAGTACAGTGTGTGGGAGCTGCCGCTTCATACAGACATAATTTGATGAACATTTTAGTTTTTTAACAATTATTCCATTGCAATGCCAGTTGCAATAAATCAGATTCTTATTTTAGACTCAACTGCATGAGAATTAGGAGCCTTTTTTTTATAATTTCATACACTAAAATATTTTAGAGAGCACTTGCACAGTGAGGTTTGTCTGTGACATCAAGACTACCTAAACCCGCATTAATAAAAGAAGAAAATTATCCATATTGACTGTAGCTCATGTGAAGGAAGCCGCATAATCACAGAAAAGACATTCAATACGCGAAGTGTGTGTGATGTTTGCAGATGACATTTTAATGGGCAGCGTCTGTTTAGTTTTGTAATCCAATGGTAAGCGCTGATATTGATATCTTATCACTCAGATAGATGAATATCAACTGCTGCAGTTTGTTCTTTTATTTATATTTGCTATGTTCTGAGTTCATATGGCAGCTTTTGCAAGAATATGAGAGCTGCCTAAATCAATATTCATCAGTCTAATCTACTCATCACGATCTCGTATTCTGTTGCTTAACCCTTTAACTATAAAACACTATACAATTATTATTATTTTCTTCTAAATAAGCTTTATAGCGAGTATAATAGGCTAACAGATTCTTGATTTTAATTTTTTTATTTTTTTAGACATTTGGTGAATTGACCTCAACTAGTCCCTTAAGATGTGTAAAATTGTGAGGATGCTTCTTGTGTTTCTGGAGATTGGATTGCTAATTGTTTCAGTAAATGATCCATTATACATTTCAATGTGTATGCATTTTTAAACTGCTACCACAGCAATGGTGACATATTAGGATTAGATTTTCTTTGATTTATTAGAATATTCTTTAGTCATAGCTAGGCTACAATTAGCTAGACGTTAGCGCCATAGCCCATTTAATTTTCATGAATGAAAACGAGGCTGGAATAGAAATACACTGCGTTCAATGGATTTGTTTAACAACCGAATGATCAGCTGACCAAACGTCTTTCAGAAAAAAAAAAAAAAACTCCATAAAACAGTTTTGAAAATGACATCATCTTGGTCTTTTATACAGTGCGTGCCACTGACTGTACGTTTAACCCTCACAGCCTCGTTTTCATCCGCCTTAAATTCAAAATGGCGTCTAGGTCTCATGAAAATGCCCATCAGTAGCACGATTTAGTTATTTATTTATTTTTTTAAGTTTTTTTTTTTTTTTTTGCGTGCAATTTATACGCAGAAACTGACTTTGGCGTGCATACGAAACGCACGTGCTTAACGTGCATATAACACGCGTTTTTGCGTGCTTATGATAGCCTACTTTTTGTTGGCGTGCATATGATACGTATTTTAGCGTACATATACGCACCTGCCCCACAGCCCTAAACCGAACCATTGCTTATCATATACACGCCAAAGTCCATTTCTGCGTATAAGTATTACGCCAAATAGAAACATAAAATCGTGCCATCCCACATGAAAAAATACTATAGTAATTTATAGTAAATACTATAGTGTTTTTGAACCATACTATAGTAAAGTGTATTATACTGTATATATTATAGTATTTACAACACTTTGTTAATGAATGCTACAGCATACTGTAGTATTAATTATATTGAACTGATAAACTGTAATAAATACTGTAGTATACCTTAGTTTTTACTACTTGTAGTAGTGTAGTATAATACACCCTATAGTTGTAGAAAACTTAGTACACAATAGCCTATTGGGTAAAGTAATTTGTTTATATACTATGCTATAGTTGTTATATTACCACAGCAACTAGAATTACCACAACAAATTAATTCAAGTACTTTACTATAGTAATGGTTCAAAAACTCTATAGTAAATTACTATAGTATTTTTTCATGTGGGTAAAACGCACTTCGGGTTATAAGTTCTAGCAGAACCGTTTGTGCAAAATATATCTTTTTGTAAAGGTTTCGTAGCCAAGAACCTCAAAAAGTCAATGAAATGAACATTATTATTGCAGATAGGCTATGTGAACATGCTGTCTGCTGAGGTGGGTGTGGTCTGTGTGCGTGTGGGCGTGGCGGAGAGAGCGGGGGGCGGGGTCGATAACTAACCGCACCAGGCCGCTAACAGCTCGCCTCGGGATCGATGGCTTGAGCGGGGCGGTTCTGTTTTTGGGTGCGGTGAAACGAACCCTCTCCCGCGCGGGCCGGGCTACTGCTGGCGAGAAACAGTCAATCAAAGCCCAGTCAACACAAACCAGATCAACAATACATACCCATTACATGATGCTGCAGCTGCGAATTAAGATTAACAATATGTGAAGGTGTCACTGTTTAAAGCATACTGTACAACACTTTATACTGCTCAACTATACAACATCCAGTTTACTGAAGCTCCAAGTAGCTTATAATGATGCAATGAGAATTTTATTAAGGAGAGACCTATGCAAGTGAAATGTTTGTGAGTGCAAGAGTAATCACTTTTAAAGCATTGTTACGAAAACTTATGCATAGATTTATCTGCCGGCTTAATGCTTCTAACAATGAAATTATTGTGGGTCTATCAAATATAAGGGTTAAAGTTGTGGAGACATTGGTATTGCTGTATTTTGTACATTTTTATTGTGATAGATGTTATATGTTGTCCTGTTGTCTTTTAAATTTGGACCTTTAGTCTGTAATAAAGGTTTGATTGATTGAATATTTAATCAATGCGGTTCATTTCTGCTGCTTAAAATATTACCGCAACATTTTTTTTTCTTGGCTAAAAATGCTTATGATTTAAAAAAAAAAAAAAAAAAAAACATAATACGGAACCAAGATTCTTCTAGTGAATTGTTCACTGAATTAAATTCTGAATTGAATAATAATTGTAAATGTAGTAGCCCAGTAGCCTACTCTAGGCTACTTTATTGAGTTGGATCTTATTTGAATGGATTAGTTGCATATTATAATAAAATATTAATATCCTGTAGAATCCCTTTATAAATGATATTTTTAGCTTAGAGTTTAGTGTGAGCGAAGGTAAAATGAAGCTGTGCTGGTTTTGAGTGGATGTCAATGTTCATCATCGATACACTGAGCGTTTGACAACAATAAAGGTTAAAGCGGATCCTTTAATTCGATTTTTATTTCTGTGTGTGTGTGTGTGTGTGTGTGTGTGTTTGCCATCATGTCGTGATACACACACACCACAAATCTGTTCATGTTTTTCTGCCAGAAGCACAAATGAAAATATAATTTTTCGACTTTTCGTTGTCAAAAAATAATTATCTATAATTAAAAATAAAAAATAATTATCTATAATTATTTTCCATATGATCTGCACTCATAAACATTCAATTAGCCTACTAGTGAATTGTGCGTTTATTGTTAAACATCCATAATATCAGCACGTACGATGAGCAAATAAATAATTAAATTTCATTAAATTAAAGCAACAGTTTAAAAAAAAGGTCTCGGTAAATAAATAAATAACAAGCGGTTTTCTGAGAAGTAAAACGAGTTAGCTAATGGCCCAGTAGGCATATTACAGAAATGACAATCTTGTTTAAAAATGGAATATTACCATAATATTTTATGTCAACCAGTTAATAAAACAATAATAAAAAATAAATAATTAAAATAATTATACTGTTCTGGTTATTAGTTTGATATGCATAGAGCATCGATATTTTTGAATGCACAATGCCTTTAGTCTCGAACACCTCCAGAAGAATTAATATTTGTAGGATAATGCTTGTTTTATATATACTAAATAGCACTTTCACGAATACAGACAGTAGTCTATATTTGCTATGTGACTTGCACAATATTGATGTGTGTTGTATTTCTATGAAACCGGTTACATTTAAAAAAAAAAAAAAAAAAAAAAAAAAAAAATCGGACATCGCATTTCCATGAAAATGTATTTATGGATCTGCTCGAATAATTCAAAACAACATCGAAAATTTATTTGTGCAGGCATCTCATATGCGACTGAAACGGTCGTGTGTGTGTGTGTGTGTTTAAGCGTCTTTCTTTCTCAATGCCAATTATTTTAAAAATGAATTACATACATACATAATCAATCAATCCACTGTTGTACATCCTGCATAGATTTTTTTCTTTAAAATAACATTTAAAAACATACTTTATTGCTTATTAGGCTGTATGGGAAATATCTGCTAAATAAATGCATTATTCCAAAAAGTCTAGAGATATAATGTGATGATTTATATCATAATCTGACTTTATTCCTTCAGGTGGCTTGATTTAGAATCAACTGTATTTAACGAGATTGAGGTTTTATTAAGTCTTAATGTTTTCATGTTTTCTTAAAGTTTGCTCTGGCTTTAAAATAAGAAAATGTAAAGATGCAGATTGTTATTCTATTTTAGACTTAATATGCTGAAAGAATGTAAAAGTATCCAGTGTGCCAGTATAATCACATTCATATTAAAATACATCATGTCCATTACATTAAAACCTCACAGAGACTAGAAGGCCCTTCATAACCATTCAGATGTTATCACATGTTCAGAAATCTGCGTTCTGATAATAATTAGATCAAATATACTGAGAAATATGAACTATAGCAGTGAGCAAGTTTGGCTTTTCAGGCAGCTGTAGCCTAATATAAGTGAGGTTGTCCCTTTGTCCAGGATGAGTTCGTCTTTGTCTTGCGGCTTTCCTAACTGGTCTCCAAAATCAATTTCTCAGTGGACAAACATCTGACAGACCAGATCCATCCCCAGCAGCTCAATTAAACGCCATTCATAGACAGTTTGATTGATCTGAAAGCCAAGAAGTCATTGCAAGAGCAAACCATCACTTGCAGATCTTAAATTAACCCTGTGTTTTATGTATGTGTGTTATTCTGGAGTGTGTACACACGCACACATCTAAACGATTACATACCATCGACTGTTTTATATCAAACTGAACTTGCATTTTTAGAGTATAAAACATTATTTGCATGATGTTTAGATTGTTTTTAAGTGTATACATAACTGAATGCCCAAAAAGAGACATTTGTCAGATTTAGCTTGCCTTTGAGGTCAGATTTAGCTTGCCTTTGAAGTATGTACAAACAAGGTTTGCATTGCTAGTTTCTAATGCATATTATATATCTGTACTGGTCCTTGATTTTGTGATGGTAAAAGAAAAATATGAGACATATGTCCTATTAAAACTTATCTGATTGTCCAGCCAATGGCAGAGCAGTGGGAGTGCTTGTGAAGCCTGTTTTCTGCACTGAAATTAATCCTGAAAAAAGTTTTCATGATCTGTGTTTGAGAGCAGGTGACATGAGGAGTATATTCCAGTATTTACATATTTACAGTTGTTTGCTTTTTAAAAATCAAGAACAGAATGCGTTATGCACTGATAAATGTTTGCTACATCGCAGTGTGCTCTGCTTGTTTACTGCACATTTTGGCAAATACTGTAGGTCATTCAGATATTCAATTTCAGTTTAAAGTAATTTATTGGCATAAATGTGTTTACATACACTCTCAGAAATAAAGGTACAAAAGCTATCAATGGGGCACTACCTTTTCAAAAGGGACACTTCTGTACCTTATTTACCCCTGAAGGGTGCATATTAGTACCTTAAAGTTACATATTAGTACTTTAATAAAAGTGCATATTAGTATCTAAATGGTACATACTAGTACCTTTTAAAAAGGTACAGCCCCAGTGAGAGATTTTGTACCTTTTTTTCCTGAGAGGGTACAAATATTGCCATTATCCACAAAACTATCTATTTACAATATCTAATATACAATAAACAACAAATAAACAAATAAAAACAAATAAAAAAAGAAAAAAATAGATATAATACACACTATATGATATAAAGTAAGATGAAAAATTATATATATATATATATATATATATATACACACACACACACACACACACACACATACATATATATATACACACACATTTTTATACTTATGTTGTAGTGCAGAAATAGTATTCTGAATGCTCTGTTATGTTAGTATGTTATTCATCTCCAACAGACTGAATAATTATCTGTCCTCTTGGATAATTTGCTGTGCATTAATTTGCACTAGTCTTACTATTTTTACAATATATAGTATGAAAACTAGTATGCAAATGTTACAACAGCACATTAAATATATTACTGTATCCCAAAATGCAATGTGCTCAACTCAACCTTCCTTTTCCAGTTTGATGAGTAAAACTGTAAAAGTCAAATTTACTAAATTGTACTCGAATTTTACTTAAAGTTCATTGTACTTTAAGAAATAGTACAATATAGAAATAGTACAATATAAGAATAGCACAACAAAAACTATTAAAATATGGTGTTAAGTAATTAATAAAATAAGATAAAAATAATAAATGAATATAAATATATATTAAAATAATAAATAAAATAAATATAAAATTATATATATATAATGTTATAATGTGAATTAAAATAAGATTTAAAGTATTATTAAAATTTATAAAAAAATATATATGAATACTATCTGTATATATATATATATATATATATATATATATATAATATTACATTTTCGCAAATGCTCAAATTTGCATACTGTGAATAGATGAATAGAATGCTTATATTGTACTGCAGAAATAGCATACTGTTTTGAACACAGCTCTGTTGTATTAGTATGTTCTCCATCTCCCACAGACTGTCATGTGTGTGTTTGTGCTTGTTTGTGTGTGTGTTTGTGCGTGTTTCAGAGACAGATCTGTTGATGGGAAAGCTGGTGGTGTTTGAGGAAGGGGGGGTCTGTGCGACCGTGTTTGTGTGTTTGTGTGTTTGTGTGTTTGTGTGTGTGTGTGTGTGTGTGTGTGTGTGTGTGTTGCACGGCTTGCTGCGGCTGCTGCTGCTGGCGAGAGCCCCAGAGATGCAGAAGCGAGCAGGGGAAAGGAAATCAATACAGATTCAGCGCAAGTCAGATAAGCCTTAACAATGTGTAGCGCAGACGCACTATATAACCCAATCTCTCACACACACCACAGTTTCCTGAATATGCACAGGTAAATGCATTTAAACATGCAAACATATGTTCATGCATGCTTTTACATCTGCGTGTTTTCACCTTTCACACACACACTTGGACAACAGAACCAAATATCTCAGAGCACTAGTGGAAATGCACCTGTTTTGCATTGTTCTAACTTCATACTTTTAGCACAACAAATTGAATTCAGTAATGAAAATGCATTTGAGAACATCTTAATATTTGGTGTGTATCTTGTATCTTTTGCTTTAATGACAGCAGCAAACAAAGCCTGATGATCATGTTCTCCAGCATGATTTGCAATGATCAAAATCGCATCTTGAGCTTCAATAGAAAATCTGACCGTTTGTAAAAAGAGTCGCATGATCAAAGACAATGTTAAATGGTTTAAAGTGTTTCACAATCCCAAAATTTTGTTTTTAAAAAAATTTGAGTTTGAATCCTGGATCTGCACTTCATGCTCCTCTAACACGTAAACTCATATATTATCTTATGAGGACATTTGATTTAATTTCATTTAATCATATGGGAATATATTTTGGGTGGTTTTATTAATCAGATTTTTAATGATATGTGAATATACTGTGAATATATTTGGGGTGTTTTTTATTTAGCAAATGCTCTTTTGAAGACATTTTATTTCATTTTATTTCATCTTATTTGAATACATTTGAGTACTTTTATTAATCAGTTTTATTTAATGCGAATATTTTAGGGTGTTTTTGTGAATCAAATGCTCTTATGAGGACATTTTATTTAATCATGTTTAATAAAACCATCCCAAATATACTCAGAATATATTTTTGGAGTGCATATGAGGACATTACATTTATTCATTTATTTATTTGTTTGTTTTTTATTTAATAAACCTACCCCAAATATATTCACATGATTTATCTAATTTATTTAATGATATGTGAATGTTTTGGGGTGCCTTTATTAATCATATGCTCTTATGATGACATTATATATATGTATGTGTGTGTGTGTGTGTGTGTGTGTATGTGTGTGTGTGTGTGTGTGTGTGTATATATATATATATATATTTATTTATTTATTTTAATAAAACCACCCACATATATTCACATATGGTGTATCAGATGTATTTAGTAATATGCGAATATTTTAGTCTTTTTTATTAATTAAATGCTCTTATGATGACATTTTATTTAATAATCCCCAAATATATTCATATATGATTTATCAGATATATTTGCTAATATATTAATTTTAGGGGGTGTTTTTACTAATTAAATGCTCTTAGGTTTTTTTTTCTATACATTTAATTTTTTTTAATGGATCATATGTAAATATATATTTGGGTTTTTTTTTTGTTTTTTTTATCAAATTTATTGAATGATATGTGAATATATTTGAGCTGGTTTTATTAATCAGATGCATGCATGCATTCATAAATGGTGTTCTTTTGTGTGAACACAATGCAAGTCCATCTTCAACCTTCAGATCTCAGTTGTATTTGCTGACAGGCACAAATGTTAATCAGTGGAGCATGTAAACGAGCTGCTTGTGTCTCGCGATTCTCGCTCCAGTTTTTCCTTTCTCTTCTCGAATCCATTGTGCCGTTCGTCACCTCAGTGTTTATGTCTGCGTGAGTATTCATGGCACGTTTTACTTTGCTTACCAAGAACTGAGTGTGTTACGCAGCTCCACGTCTCCCTCCCTCCCGCTTATCAATTATTAAAGCCCCGATCGATCATTTCAGCAACTTGCCTCCATCCTCTGCTTCTCACAAAGTCAAAGCTCTCTCAGCCTCAATCAATGGCCAGATCACCTCCGCGTCTGCTTTTATGTCAGATATCATCTGCTTCATATTTGAGGATCTCATGTTTTCCAGCTTTGTGCTCCTCTAAAACACGCTAACCGTCATTTCCACACTTTTGAGGAGAGAGATGTGAAAAGAAAAATAATATTTTGTTTTAGATTCTTTTGAAGTGTGTGTGTGTGTGTGTGTGTGAGCGAGCTTCAGTCAGTGTGATGTGAATATATAACAACCTTTGCCCACCACTCAAAACTGGTTTGTAAGTTGCTGATCAAATACTGATAAAATAACAGTTTTGAGCATTTCTTTCATCATTTGTTGCATCATAATCTTATGTAAATATATTTGCTGTGGTGTTATTGATATTATGCTCTTATGTGGACATTTTCTTTAATTTCATTTAATAAAACCACCCCTAATATATTCACATATGTGACCCTGGAGCACAAAAGCAGTCATAAGTAGCACAGGTATATTTGTAGCAATAGCCAACAATACATTGTATGGGTCAAAATTATAGATTTTTCTTTTATGCCAAAAATCATTAGGATATTAAGATCATGTTCCATGAAGATATTTTGTAAATTTCCTACCGTAAATATATCAAAACTTAATTTTTGATTAGTAATATGCATTGCTAAGAACTTCATTTAGACAACTTTAAAGATTTTCTCAGTATTTTGAATTTTTTTTTTTTTTGTTTTTTTGCTCCCTCAGATTCCAGATTTTCAAATAGCTGTCTCTCGACCAAATATTGTCCTATCCTAACAAACCATAAAAAAAAAAGCTTATTTTTTTTCAGCTTTCAGATGATGTATATCAATTAAAAAAAAAAAAAAAAAAGATCCCTATGACTGATTTTGTGGTCCAGGGTCACAATTAATTAATCAGATTTATTTAATAATGGGTTGTTTTTATAAATATAAAACTCTTGTGAGAACTTTTCTAAATTTTCATTAATTTGATTTAATCGTGAATATATTTGGGATGGTTTTATTAATCAAATGCTCTTATTAAGAAATTTCATTTCTTTGTTAACTATTTAATTGTTCAAAATTGACAGTAAGATAAAAGTACCTTGTGCTTTTTGACCTTTTGGGGTTTTTGGACATGTACCATGGTAATATCGTGGTATTTCTTGAGTTACTTTAGCGTGCCATGTAAATACCAGCATACATGAATATGGTAATCAATATGTACCATCGTATTACCATCTGATACCATTTACTGTACCATACTGTACTATTCTCTGTAAGGGTAATTAAATAATATTATGTTGAGTCCAATAATTTTGAAGCATATTTAATGTATGTTGATGGTCTGAACTCCTCTAGGATGCTTTACTTTTCATTTGATTCTCATGAAAAGATTTTTAATAAAGGGAGACCAGATTTGTAGTTTTAATTCTTAATTAAAAATACTTTTTCTTTAAAAACAATAAACTTTAAATCCTTTTATTAATTGTTTATTAATTGTTTATCTATTTATTTATATATTTAATTTTTCTATTTTTCACTTGTTTTTCTCCATGAACATAGTCATGTTAGCTGGTATGGTGCTAAATTGTAAACAAATAAACAAATAATTTATATCATGTAAACTGTTGATGATTAGGAGGCAAAAAAATGATACATTAATATCATTTATTTAAAAAAATGATAATATCTATAATATTTTTTTGACTTGAATGAAAGTTTACAATACTCAAATATTACTGTATTGTAAGGTAAATTAAATAATATTATGAAAAGGTTGATTATTAGGAGGCCTTCTCCACATGCTCATTTAATTTAATTTAAATAATCCATTTAATACTAAGAAATGTTATCATTTGTGGACTTACATGGAACAGGCTTAGTACTCATAAATATTACTGTATTGTAAGGAAAATTAAATAATATTATGCGAAATGTTGATGTTAGGAGGCTTTTTTCCACATGCACGTTTACTTAGACATCAAAAGAGGAAATACTGTAAACTAAAACTGTAAAGTGTAATAGAGAATTCACTGAAATCATTATTTTTAACTATGTATGAAAATTATTATGAAAAACAGCAAATCAGTATCTTATTGGCATTAATGTGAGGGATGAACAGCAAGGATGCTACATGTGAAAAGTCATCAGTTCTTCTGCATTGCTGTGATTTGCTAATTACTCATTCGGTGCGATAATATCATGTTCGCAACCGGTTTTAAAAAATTGCATAATATAAATTATACTGGTATTGGTATTGTGTATTTGATTAGACCTACAACCTTAATTTATAATAGGCTAAAAGATGCGGATTCTGCACTGCACACTAGATATTCTCACATATAATGGATGCACAGTGAGGTCTGTGAAGCCCAGAGATGAAACTTTGAACATTTATATCTCAGATATATCAGCCAGACAAGGTTTGTGTCTCATTTTCAGCTCGTCGGCCATCTTGCATTCAGCATGCGTCTGTGCGCCGTCTGTCGGCGGTGAATTTCTGCTGTTGTCAATGTTCTAATCCAATAGTGGCATGGCAGTCGTAATGGATGGAGGGTAATTTTTTTTGTGATGTGTTGCAGAGAAAGAGAGAAGAGAAGAGAAGAGGGGGATGGTGGGCCGTTATTGATCTCTCATACGTGAACGAGAGAGACGCTCGCAGCGCTTCTCCACATCTGCTGACGTTCACAATTCAGTCTATCACGAGAGACGTTGAGATGAGATGAAAATCAAACATTTCTCACAATAGCACAGGTGTTTTATTGGCTGGTTAATGTGCTCATGTGTTGCTATGTAAAATTCACCAACCATTGCTTTGAGATCAGAACTGAATACTAATACTGACAGTTGAACAATATGGGTTTTTCATTGACTGAATCTCAAAATGGCCAAATATTGGGCATTATTTTGCATTAATATTGCATTACTATTTTTGCTATATATATAGGATGAATACTAGTATGCAAATGTTGGCAAAATGTGTAGTATACAACAGCACTCTACATAGAAATTCAAAGCGAATAGAATCATTTAGAATCAATTATAATCGGTTTTGTTAATATTTTGGTTTTATTTTTATTTTATATTAATTATAGTTTTAGTAATTTTTTTGTATTTTGATTAGTTTATTTTTTTTAAACAGGTCTATATAGTTTTTATTAATTTTTATTTATTTATCAGTTTCAGGGTTATTATAGTTAACGTCTCGGTTACGTATGTAACCCTCGTTCCCTGAAGGAGGGAACGGAGACGTCACGTCGGATGACCGACGAAATTGGGATCTCGCCAGAGAGACCAATCCACTTCGAGTGTAACTAAACGAGCCAATGGACATTGGCATGCGATTATTGCATCCAGCTGCCGCTGATCACAGTGTGAGCATAAGAGGCAGCTGATGCACCGCATCAATTATGTTTTCGCTGAGGAGCCGAGCCGGCGACCCGGCAGCTCAGCGGTGGTACAGCAACTGTGGCGACGGGACGTGACGTCTCCGTTCCCTCCTTCAGGGAACGAGGGTTACATACGTAACCGAGACGTTCCCCTTTCAGTCGGTCACTCCGAGTCACGTCGGATGACCGACGAAATTGGGATCCCTACCAAAGCGCCACAGGAGCTGCCCCTTCCAGTGCCCTGTGTAGGGCTCCTGACCCTTCCTATAAGGCAGACGATAGGACCGGGCTCTACACAGAGAAGGTCAACTACTGGTGTTCCTTGAGCAACCCAAACAGTAGGACTAGGATAACACTGGGAAGCGTGCCCTTCCACTTGGAAGAGGCACACTGCGGAGTCACCTCCTCCCAGAGGGGGTTAAGTGACATTCAAACATGTGAAGTAACCCCGAAGGGCCTGTTGCACATGGAAGTCTCTGAGATGGCTCAGGCTGCATCTTTAGAGATGGCAGAACGTGGTCCGCCAGGGGAAACACGGCTCTAATAAGAATACCGTGGAATACACATATGGGATCCCGACAGGGTCTCTCATATGGGCACTAGCCTCGCACCAGATTTCAAGAATTCATTGGCTGAAGGCCTGGCGCCGGACGCCCCGCCGCGTCCGGACGCCGGAGTGCTGGAGGACTCAACAGGGTTTGCCTGGTTAAGGAACTCTCTGGAGAATTAGGCGTAAGGACGCCGCAAGCCGACTCTGAGCCGGCCCTCTCAGTGCCACTACCCGTTTGAGGTGAGAACACAGGAGGAAACCGGTTCGACACGTAGGCTATAAAACCTAGCGAACGTGTTGGGAGTCGCCCAACCCGCAGCTCTACAGATGTCTGCTAGCGAGGCACCACGAGCCAGCGCTCAGGACGATGCGACACCCCTAGTGGAGTGAGCACGCAACCTGAGCGGGCAGGGCACACCTTGTGCTTCATAGGCCAAGGTGATGGCATCCACTATCCAGTGGGCCATCCTCTGCTTGGAGACAGCCTTCCCCTTCTGCTGTCCTCCGTAACAGACAAAGAGCTGTTCTGAGGTCCTGAAGCTCTGAGTTCTATCCACGTACTGACGCAGTGCGCGTCCAGGACAGAGCAAAGCTAGGGCTGGGTCTGCCTCCTCCAGGGGCAGCGCTTGCAGGCTCACTACCTGGTCCCTGAAGGGCGTGGTAGGAACCTTGGGCACATAGCCGGGCCGGGGCCTCAGTGTTGCACTGGAGTCAGCCGGCCCAAACTCAAGGCACGACTCGTCGACCGAAAATGCCTGCAGGTCCCCCACCCTCTTGATTGAGGCCAATGCAGTCAGGAGTAGGGTTTTCATAGAAAGAAACTTCAACTCGACTGACTGTAATGGCTCAAAGGGGGCAGTTTGTAGGGCTCTTAGCACCAAAGCCAAATCCCAAGAGGGAAGGGAGGGAGGCCTCGGAGGATTTAACCTCCTGGCCCCCCTAAGAAACCTGACGACCAGATCGTGCTTCCCCACCGACCTCCCCTCTATGGGGTCGTGGTGGGCAGAAATAGCAGCAACATATACCTTAAGGGTGGAGGGGGACAGCCTACGCTCCAACCCTTGTTGCAAAAAGGAAAGCACGGCTCTGATCGAACATCTCCGGGGGTCCTCCTGGTAAGAGGAACACCATTCGACGAACAGGTTCCACTTCAGCGCATAGGCCCGTCTTGTGGACGGTGCTCGTGCTGAAGCGATAGTGAGCGCTACCTCCTGGGGCAGGTCACCTAGAACCTCCGCGTCCCGTCCAGGGACCACACATGAAGTTTCCACAAGTCTGGACGCGGGTGCCAGAGGGTGCCCCGTCTCTGAGAAAGCAGATCCTTCCTCAGAGGAATCGGCCAGGGAGGGGCTGTCGCGAGGAGCATGAGTTCCGGGAACCAGGTCCTGTTGGGCCAATATGGAGCCACTAACAGGACCTGCTCCTCGTCCTCCCTGATCTTGCACAGCGTCTGTGCTAGCAGGCTCACTGGGGGAAACGCATACTTGCGCAAGCCCTGGGGCCAGCTGTGTGCCAGTGCATCCGTGCCGAGCGTTGCCTCGGACAGGGAGTAGAACCACTGGCAGTGGGTGGTTTCCGGAGATGCAAACAGGTCTACCTGAGCAACTCCGAACCGACTCCAAATCAGCTGGACCGCCTGGGGATGGAGTCTCCACTCCCCAGGAAGTGCAGCTCGAGACAGCTCGTCGGCCGCCTGATTGAACACTCCGGGGATGTGGATGGCACGAAGGGACCTCAGATGCTTCTGACTCCAGAGGAGGAGGTGGCGGGCGAGTTGCGACATGCGACGGGAGCGCAAACCGCCTTGCCGGTTGATATACGCAACGGTCGCAGTGTTGTCCGTACGGACCAGAACGTCCCTGCCCCGAAGGCGCCCTCTGAGGAAGCACAGGGCAAGACGTACTGCCAGCAACTCGAGGCAATTGATATGCCAACGCAAAAGGGGGCCCGTCCAAACCCCTGATACTGCGTGCCCGTTGTACGTGGCACCCCAGCCGGTGGCTGAGGCATCCGTGAATACCACAGCATGCCTGGATACCTGCTCCAGGGGCACTCCTGCCCGAAGGAACGAGGGATCTGACCACGGGCTGAAGGTCTTGCGGCAGGCCGGTGTAATCTGAACCCGGTGAGTACCGCGTTTCCACGCCCACCTCGGGATTCGGCCATGGAGCCAGTGCTGAAGCGGTCTCATATGGAGCAGACCGAGCGGAACTATGGCCGCAGCTGCAGCCATATGCCCCAGGAGCCTCTGAAAGAGTTTCAGTGGGACCGCTGTCCTGCCTGATAAAGTCTTGAGGCAGTTCAGCACCGACTGAGCACGTTCCTGGGTGAGGCGTGCTGTCTGGTTGACCGAATCCAACTCCATGCCGAGAAAAGAGATCCTCTGCGTTGGCACGAGTTTGCTCTTTTCCCAATTGACCCGAAGGCCCAACTGGCTGAGGTGCCTGAGCACCAGGTCCCTGTGTGCGCACAACAGCTCTCGAGACTGTGCAATTATGAGCCAGTCGTCGAGGTAGTTGAGAATGCGCACACCCTGTTCTCTCAGGGGAACAAGGGCCGCCTCTGCGACTTTGGTGAAGACACGAGGCGAGAGGGACAGCCCGAAGGGCAGAACCTTGTACTGATATGCCTGACCTTCGAACGCGAATCGCAGGAATGGCCTGTGCCGCGGAAGAATCGAAACATGAAAGTACGCGTCCTTCAGGTCGATCGCTGCAAACCAATCTAGGGGACGGACGCATCCAAAAATGCGTTTCTGCGTCAACATCTTGAACGGCATCTTGTGAAGTGCACGGTTCAAAACTCGCAGATCCAAGATCGGTCGTAACCCACCGCTTTTCTTGGGCACAATGAAGTAAGGGCTGTAAAACCCCGACCTCATATCGGCTGGAGGGACCGGCTCTATTGCATCCTTCGCCAGTAGGACTGCAATCTCCGCGAGCAAGACAGGGGCATCGACGGCTTTGACTGAAGTGAACCGGATGCCCCTGAACTTGGGGGGACGCCGGGCGAACTGAATCGCATAGCCGAGTCTGATGGTCCGCAGGAGCCACCGGGACGGGCTGGGGAGCACTAACCAGGCTCCGAGAGACTGCACCAGCGGGGCCAACGGGCCCACCGACATGCCCGCGGTGGGGCAGCGAGGTGGAACACAGGGACCGGCCCCAGGGCCTGTGACGGCCTGGCCTGTGACGGCAGGGGGCGGGGTCTGGGTGTGTAGTGTAGCACTCACCTGATTTCTCCTCGCGTGGGAGGAGACACAGGAACCCGGCTTGAGGCTTGTGACAGCCCGGCGTTTGACGACTTGAAGCGGGGAATGGAGTGCTACTGCCCTTACCTGGTTCCACGAATGGGCAGGAGGGGTGCTCTTGGGCAACCACCTGCTGCCTGCTGGCGAGAGAGGAGGAGGGAAGCGATCCTGTGATGCTCGGATCACCACTCTCCTCCTCTTGAGACCCAGAGATTGAGGAAACCGCTCTTTTACTGATGTTTTGGGTACCGCTGGCTGCTGGGCCAGCGGCGGAACAAAAACAAACTGAAACACAGGATTCTCCACCCGGCCCTCCACCGGGGGAGGGAGTGGTGCGGTCACCATCTCCCGAAGAGCAGTCTCCTCCATCTCTGGGTCGCCCGTCTCAGGGCCTCTTGCACTTGCGCCTGCCGCCAGGTTTGGCGGGGGCCTGGACGGGCTGGGCGTCCTGCCTGCGACCGGCTCCACGACGCGGCCTGGTGGAAGGCTGCTGCGGCTGTGCGGGAGCGGGGGCGGCCGCAGGGGGGCGCCCACGGCGACGAGCAGGCTGAGTGGCTGCAGCCGGAGTGGAAGCAGCAGGTTTCCTCCGGCGCATGATGTGTTTGATCGCCTCAGTCTGCTTCTGGGCTGCCGAGAACTGCTGGGCAAAGCTCTCGACAGCGTCGCCGAAAAGGCCGGTCTGTGACACGGGAGCATTCAGGAACTGTACCTTTTCCAGCTCTCTCATGTCAGCAAGACACAGCCAGAGATGGCGCTCCTGGACCACTAACGTGGACATCGCACGACCCAGAGACTGTGCGGTCACCTTCGTCGCTCGTAGCGCGAGGTCTGTCGCAGCACGCAGCTCATGTAGAACCGCCAGGTCGTGACCACCCTCGTGCAGGTCTTTCAGTGCTTTGGCCTGGTGGACCTGCAGCAACGCCATAGCGTGGAGGGCGGAAGCCGCCTCCCCACAGGCTCTATAAGCACTGCCAGTTAGACCTGACGAATACTTAGAGGCCCGTGAGGGGAGACACGGATCACCCCGCAGGGTGGAAGCGGCTGTTGGACATAGTTGCATGGCCACAGACCGCTCCACCGAGGGGATGCCCGCATACCCCAAAGCGGCTCCACCATCGAGGGTGGTGAGAGCGGAAGAACTACAAGATTTGTTTTGGGCAGTGAAAGGTGCCCTCCACGATCTTGTCAGCTCCTCGTGCACTTCCGGGAAGAATGGCACCGGAGGGGGGCACTGAGAACCAGCGCAACCCCCACCGAGAAACCACTCGTCCAGCCTCGAAGGATCGGGACGCGGTGGTGGATTCCACACGAGCCCGACATTCTCGGCGGCCCGGGAAAGCATGGCCGTCATCTCTGGGTCTGGCTCGGACAACGCTACCACACCCGAAGGGGGCAGCGCAGCCGAGTCGTCATCCCCGGAGAGAGAGGGCCCACCCTCCGATGCAGTGATCGACATCTGGTCGTCAGGGGGACCACCGAAGGAGACGCCTGGTGCACCCCGAGCAGAGGGCCCAGCACGCTCCTGCGGCAGCTCCACCGGCTGCGGAGTGCTTGAGGGGCGAGGAGCTCCACTTGGGGAAGCCCTCACCGTAATCCTCAGATCACCTCTGCACCCACCGGACCCAGCGGCGCGCACGCTGGACCGCGGCAGAGGCAGAGGGACTCCGCCATGTTTGACATAGCGGAGTCTAAGACGCAACTCCGAGATGGTCATGTCCCCACAAGAAGAACATGAGCCATCCACGAAAGCCTCCTCAGCGTGCTGAATGCCCAGACACGTGAGGCAGCAATCGTGACCGTCCTGAGGCGCCAGGAAGCGACCACAGCCAGAAACGCTCGGGTGATAAGACATCTTTAAAAAGACGCGATCACCCGTGTACTCTCTTAGAGAAATTTGCTCTTAGAAATGCTCTTTTTTGAGGTGCTGAAGCACGCAGGGGAGCTTGGCCACCGCACACTCCAAGTGTGGCTGCCAGCGGGAAGACGATTCTGCTCTCCCGGACACCGTGACCACCGCTGCTGCACCGTAACGCCCGCACTCGATCAGGAACACTTCTTGGGAAAGGGAGCAGTAGCTTCACTACTACCGCTCGGCTCCGAAGCGAAAGGATAATTGATGCGGTGCATCAGCTGCCTCTTATGCTCACACTGTGATCAGCGGCAGCTGGATGCAATAATCGCATGCCAATGTCCATTGGCTCGTTTAGTTACACTCGAAGTGGATTGGTCTCTCTGGCGAGATCCCAATTTCGTCGGTCATCCGACGTGACTCGGAGTGACCGACTGAAAGGGGAACTAAAACTAAAACTGAAAGTAAAATAAAACCATAAAAAAAATCATCACTTGAAATAAATGTTAACTGAAATAAAAGAAAATGTTTAAAAAAAATAGTTTAAGCTAGTTAATTTAGTTTAACTTCATGTACTATAATAGCTAAAAGTGAAATTAAAAAAAATTATAAAAACTATATAGACATAAAAATGTACAACAAAATGACTAAAATTAAATTAAATTGAAAATGGAAAATATAAAAATAAAAAACTGGTTCAAAATATTAATAAAAACTATAATAGAATTTAAGATACTCATTTTTTATTTTAGTTGTTTTAGTACTTTAAGTTAAAATAAACACATTTATTTTGTTTCAAGTAACAATTTTTTAATTTTATTATTTATTTATTTATTTATTTATTTTAATTGTTTTAGTTAACAATGATAACTCTGGCTCAACTCAACCTTCCTTTTCTAGTTTGATGAATAAACCAGAAGATATATGTACTGCGTGTGTAAATGTAACATGACCTGTGGATTTTAACATCTTCTTGGCTCTTCTTGGATCTGTTTTGACTTTACTCATCTATAACTGATCACTGGATGCCATTAAATTCAGCGTTCAATGTAGAGAGGAAATATATGGCATACCGACTGAAGTGTTTGCACTTACATATTATTTTGCACCCTATTGTGCAGTAAAGTGTGTAGTATACTAGTTTTCTGTTCTCCACACAGTCTCATTGTCAGTCCTCATCAGCTGTGAACATTTATGATCTGCTTCAAATTCAGCAGACGAGCTGCTTTTGCTTTATAAGTGCCAGTAGAATAATGTCGTTAATGTTTCTACATTTATAGCTGCTTTATGAGAGGCTGCTGTCATTGTTCAAAGGCGTTCACTGTTGTACTGCTGCTGATGCTCTGTCACTTATATGGAGTGTTTCTTGTGCTGTAGAAATCAGCGCTTACAGTAACGTTTGTGATGTAGAGAGGTTTGTGTTTATGTTGTTGCTAATCGTGTTGGCAAGATCTGAAAAGCATCAATCAAATGCTTTACTAAAAGTCAGATGATGCACCTATTAATGCACAGATATCTAATGTAAATGTAGAAGTTGTATGTTTTTTTTTAAATCCTTTACACAAAGAAAAAATATTTCCTTATATATTAAGGATTAGTACATTAGGTTATTTAATGTATATGAATATATACAGAATAGTATATTGTGTTTAATATATTTCAATATATTGAATACACAAGAAATTGACACTTTTCATATATTGAAAAATATTTGACAATATTTTTACTTATGTACTGTTTATATGTATCATTTTATATTCAATAATGTACTTCATAATATACGTAAATGTACATGTGATAAAATGGGAACGTGCAATATATGTATATAATTTATCTCAATAAATCCAGTCAAGTTTTAATGTCAAAAATCATTTTCTACCCACCATGTTTCCATGACTTTAACAAAAATCCAAAAATGTAAATATTTGTTTTTTATATTTGTATCATGCATATATTTTCATATATAAAATATTTAACTATGCAAACAATAAAGTGAGATAAATGTTTATGAATACTATATATGCTTGTATAGTATACTGTATATGCTTGAATTAGCCCATGCATTTTAATTGAGTGTTTCAATAAAGCTGTAAAAATGTAAAACATGTAAAAATGGCCCATGCAGTATATTAAAAAATACAAGCACTAGTTAAAAGCCAAATGATGCAAGTCTCCTCACAGAAATAAGGCTGAGTTCTGTTGTTTGTTGCAAACATGTTGCTTATGATCTGCAAGATTGGTGCAAATCGCTTTTGTAAGTAAACAATGACTGGTTGACTAAAATTGACTCACTGAATCATATTTTGGCCTTTCCAGTTTCACTTTTGATTGTTAATTAAAGCATTTCATTTAAAGTAGATCAACTTCATGCTGCTATAAAAAACAAATATGTTCTTATATGACTGTTGGTGTTTGTATGTTCATTTCTTCAGTAATATTAGTTTTACAATGTTCAGTGTCTGGACTCATCTTTAGTGACAGCTGTGCAGAACTGAGAGTGAAACTAAGCATATCGGACTGCTGACATCAGCAGAAGATTTACTCTGGTAAAACCACACGGCTCTCAACGTGACTCAGGGAAAGAGGAAAACCCTTGTATTCACAAGAATAAGCAGCTAGTGAGTTTTAATGTGATATTCACAGACCGTCTGATGTGTAAAGAGGAGATAATCACTGGATTTGCCAGCTTTGCAGCATCAAATCTTCAATAGAAACTGAGTTTTATAATGACTCCAAAGAACATCAGTTTGTTTGGTTTGGGAAGTAAGACTTTAAACACATTCAGATCTGTGTTTGTGATGTGAATGAGTTTTTTTTTTTTTTTTTTTTACTATCTAAAGGCATAAATAAAAGTCTTGCCACCGTTCTTTTTCCTTTGCGTAACATTTTTATATAAATACTGTATAGGCCTATATCATACTCGTGCACTTACGATGCTTACTATGTCCATAATTTAACTGTGATTTTATTTCGGTGTCCGGCTGCAGTCCTTTGGGAATCACAGAAATGATTCTTAGATTGATCTCTGTGCGCTCTAAACTATAAGAAAATGCATTGTTTTATGCAATTTTATTATCTGGATCATTAGGATCAGTTTACTAATGCTGTGTTTGATTATCTGCATCTAAAGAGTGAAAATCACTCTCTGTTCCCATTTCAGTTCATGTAAAATGCAGGTACATAGATTTAATGAAATCATTAGTGAACACATTCTATCATAATGAATTATAAATGTATTCATAATGACTTGAAGTATACATAAAAATTCGTTGTAATTTCACGTTTGATTCAATGCATTACTTTTATTTATATAGGTTGCATTGTTTATTACAATGCTTTACTGTTTCTTTGTAATTGTTTGTGAAATTTACTAATTTGTGCCATTTCTATTAGAAAATTGTTTCTGCACCAGTTTTTTTTTTGTTGTTTTGTTTTTTTGTTTTTTGTTTTTTTGTCTCAGTGCACTCTTTAAAGTTATAAATAATTAAGTATTACAATGTATTATAAGTCTGGTTATGGAAATATATAGTGCAATACAACATGTAGTATAAAGCATGCATATCAGTAACACTTTACAATAAGGTCTCATTTGTTTACATTAATGCATTAACTAACAATAAGCAATATATTTGAGCAATATTGATAATATTGAGCTATTGAGCAATATTATACTTCATGCTAGTTCACAATGCATTACACACACAAACACACACATATATATATATATATATATATATATATATACACACACACATATAGATAGATAGATAGATAGATAGATATTATGTAATTGATGTATCTACCTGATCTGATGTGCACTAACTTTCACTGGTGTAATAAGATCACTATGGGTTGATTTAGATGAGTGATGTGTGTTTCTCTTGTGGATTTGACTCGAGTGTCCTTCAGTAGCTTTGGTCTCCTGCTGTGTCTCTGATTCAGTGTCCTTATACACAGTGTGTAACACAGCTGTCCGCACGTTTCTCGTGTGTTATTAAACAGCCCAAACTCCCTCTCGATGTCTGTGAAAAAGCCCTATTAGAGTCTTATTCTCAATTGATGATTTCACAGCACAAGATGGATTTACCAAAGCCTTCAGCGCATCAATATCTTTGCACTTGTAAAGTGTTTGCAGAACATAAAATGCTTAAACAGACCTCGGCCGTTTATGGTTTCGCTTATAAGGAAGGGAATTCATTTTTGGCCGGTAATATACTCGATTTTACTTTTTTATGGAGCAAAAAACACTGTAAAAATGATTACTGGGTTACATTTTACAAAAAAATACTATTTTAGGCTTTCTACTTAAAGATTTCACATTTAATTCAATTGTTAATTGTTATTTGTTTCTTGGTAATTACTTGTGAAATTTACTAGCAATTTCTGAACAAAAATTGTTTCTACACTAAATTTATGGTCTGAGGGTGTTGTGTACAAAACATAAAACATTTTCACATTTATTAGGGATATCTGTGCATTAAATGTTAATCCAGTTAAATGTTAAACCTGTTACCATCATTTCTGGTTTCATATTAATTTTTAAACATAGACTATATCACAGTTAAAAAAAAGAAAAAAAAAGGTTTTTAAAAGTTGTAAATAAAACAAAGATTGTTGGAGTATGTTTGTTTCTGCATCAAATTTCTGGTCTGAGGATATTCTGTTCAAACCATAAAACATTTTCATATTTTTTAAGGATTTTTGTGCATTAAATGTTAATCCAGTGCAAATACATGTTACCATCAGCATTGACCTATCTTTTGGTTACCTATTAATTTTTTAACATTTACTATATATACTGTAAAAAAAAAATAATAATTTTTTGAAGTAAATAAAGAATACTGGAGTACGTTTTACAAGAAAACACTATTTCAGTCTTTCTTCTTTCAAATTTCATGTTTAATTCAGTGTGTCACTTGCTGTTTTTTGTCATTGTTTGTGAAATTTCCTAGCAATTTCTAAATGAAAATGTTTCTACACCTTTTTTTTCCTGTTCAGGTAGATGATGGAAATCACATATAGTGTTGTTTTGGAATTAAATATGCATTTTAATTACTAATGAATGTGTGTGTGTGTGTGTGTGTGTGTGTGTGTGTGTGTGTGTGAGTGAGTGAGAGAGAGAGAGAGAGAGAGAGAGAGAGAGAGAGAGAGAGAGAGAGAGAGAGTGAGAGAGTAAATGAAAGCGTGTAGTGGCTGGTCATAGTAGCGCGTGTTAAAATGGCTGACAACTCGCTCTGATCTCTGGCAGTTTCAGACCGCAGACCTCAAAAGACTGACAGACTGAACATAATACAGCACACAAACACACAGATATCTGACCTGAAACCACACCAAAGCCTTGCAGAAACGAGCATGTGTATCTCGCTCTTGATTAACAGTAATGAGTTCTTATTCAACCCTCCTGAGAAAATGCTTTATACCTGAAATTCAATGACGTTTTCAGTTTGTTTTCAACTAAAATCATTAAATAAACTCAAAGTGAGTCATTAGTTGACATCCAGGTGTAAAATGCATGAGAAATATTTGAGTTCATATAAAGATCTCTGACTTTTGATTGCAGACATTATTGTGCTCTCTTCTGAAACAAATTGATTGTAATTTTAACGGTAAAAGACTGTTAATTGGTTAATGGTAAGTTCCTTTATACGGTAAAAAAAAAAACTGTAATAGATCTAATGGGGTATTTCATGTAATTTTACAGTAAAATATCATTTAGGAAGTGAAAAAATACATATAATTTACAGTGAAAAAACATAAATTGACATTCCCAGAATTCTCTGTGTGACTTTTCACATTTGATGATCTTTCATTTGAAATAATTGTTTCTTCTGATCAGTTATATAAGGTTTCATGTTGTGAAATTAATGTTTATTGCATTATTTCATTGTTTTGTGTTTGTGTGCATGACACTGTGCACCTGTTTATTTTTGCTTTTGGAAAAGTTGTTCAACTTGTGATGAACTTTGAGTCATCTTGATTTTCTGTTTACATTTTGTGTTTTTAAGGTGGTTTTCATTGTATTATGAAGGTAAAAAAACGTCTCAGGTTACATATGTAACCATGGTTCCCTGAGTAGGGAACGAGACACTGCGTCCTCTAGGGGTCACTATGGGGAACGCCATCAGCGTGACCGGTGTCTGAAGCATATATCTAAACACGACAATAATATTGGCTGGCGACAGCCTATGATGTCATTACCTGGCGCCGCCACAGTATAAAGGGGCGCCGGGAAAATACGTCATTCACTTCTTCGTCTGAAGCTTGAGTCCGAAGCAAGGCACCGAGCCTAGAGGATGCAGTGTCTCGTTCCCTACTCAGGGAACCATGGTTACTTATGTAACCTGAGACGTTCCCTTTCAAGGGAACTTCGAACTGCGTCCTCTAGGGGTCGCTATGGGGAACTGAATACCCACGCCGCCATGCTGAGGGGAGTGCAAAGCCATGCACAAAAGGCGAGCACTAAGTACCAACTCTACCCGGCTAAGGGAGTTGCCCCTGGGACGGGTGAACGGCTGTCAGTGACATTATCCCCTTCGGCCAAAAACCTGAGCTGCATACCCCAGAACTTACCTGTCAGGGGCCGGGCCTCCTGGACCCAGGGTAGAGCTCAAAGGCTTGGAATCAGAAGCAGAGATTCCTTTAAGGGGATAGGACCAAGCGCCTAAGATATTAACTAGGTCTTGGCCTGTCACCCAGGGGCTACTGCTTGCTCTGCATGAGCTCGCTGAAGGAACTGTCTCAACAGATCCTTGGTAGCAACACCCTGTTCAAGTCAGTATCACTAAGGATACGTAGATAGAGTGGGGCCCAAGGTGAAACCGGGGCCTGACCGACTCAAAGAAAGGGCACGAAGCCACAGCGCGTAACCCATACCGTACAGGATTTTAGAAAGACCGGAAAACACTTGGTGTGCGATCTTACCACAACGTGGCTTTCAGAAAGTACACAGAGACTAGCGTGCATGCTTACCATAACATGGATTGTAAACACCGTTCTAGGGTTCTGAAGAACATAGGGTCACAGAGCTCTGGGGGAGCGAAGAACCCAACTCTCAGCATGAGAGGGAAGTCAGACGCTCAGAAGGGAGCGGCATGCTCATAAGTGACCCTCTATGGTGAGGGGAGCAATGCTAGCTCGACCAACAAACATAGCTCTGGAGAGCGGAGAACCTAACTCTCAGCATGAGAGGGAACTCAGACGCTCCGAAGGGAGCGGCATGCTCATAGGTGACCCTCAATAGTGAGGGGAGCAACGCCAGCTCAACCAACAAGGAGAGCATATGGTCAGAGCACTGGAGAGCGGAGAACCTAACTCTCAGCATGAGAGGGAACTCAGATGCTCAGAAGAGAGCAGCATGCTCATAGGTGACCCTCTATAGTGAGGGGAGCAATGCTAGCTTGACCAATAAACATAGCTCTGGAGAGCGGAGAACCTAACTCTCAGCATGAGAGGGATCTCAGACACTCAGAAGGGAGCGGCATGCTCATAGGTGACCCTCAATAGGGAGGGGAGCAACGCCAGCTCGACCAACAAGGAGAGCATATGGTCACAGAGCACTGGAGAGCGGAGAACCTAACTCTCAGTGCGAGAGGGAACTCAGACGCTCAGAAGGGAGTGGCATGCTCATAGGTGACCCTCTATGGAGAGGGGAGCTATGCTAGCTCTAAGGCATAGAGAGGCCAAACAACCTGAGGCTGCTAAATGACAGCTCTGGAGAGCGGAGAACTCATCTCTCAGCATGAGAGGGAACTCAGACGCTCAGAAGGGAGCGGCATGCTCATAGGTGACCCTCTATGGAGAGGTGAGCAATGCTAGCTCGACCAAAAAGGAGAGCAAACTATCACAGAGCTCTGGGGAGCGGAGAACTCAATTCTCAGAATGAGAGGGAACTCAGAAGCTCAGAAGGGAGTGGCATGCTCATAGGTGACCCTCTATGGAGAGGAGAGCAATGCTAGCTCTAGCAACAAGGAGAGCAACCTAACAGGGAGGCAAAAGAGGCCTAACAACCAGAGGCTGCTCACTGACATGGAGAGCGGAGAACGCAACTCTCAGAATGAGAGGAAACTCAGACACTCAGAAGGGAACGGCATGCTCATAGGTGACCCTCTAAGGTGATGGGAGCATTGCCAGGCCTGACCAACAGGGACCCAATAACCAACATATCTGGAGAGCTATCGCTCCTCAGAGCCAAGCACTCGGGAAGGGTTTCCGCAGAAACACCTCTCACTCTCGTACCTCCGGAAAAGCAGTGTACTCAAGCCCACTCCACAGAGGGGCGTATTCACTGATTCGCCGTAAGTAATGCTTTGTTAAGTGAATGACTCAAATCTCAGGAAGCCTCTCGAGGCGAGACATGAGTAGTACGTCCTGGCTGGGGCAGCTTCTCGAAGCAAACACTCAGCCAGGACGTCAGGGAGCACATCACAAAGCATTACACTCCGAAAAAGGCTCAGCCTGAATGGAGGACTGCGAGGACTGATGGAGTTGCAGCGCTATACTGGGGACCTCAAGGCCAAAGAGGCTCCCACAGAAGCCTAGCGACTTGGCTGCATGATCCAGCAAGTATGAAGCTGAAGAAGTAAGGCTATCATCCAGGCTGGATCCAGTACCAACGGGTGAGACCATCACCACAATCAGTCGACAGATCGAGAGGTTCTGACTAGAGTCAAAGCGTACAAAAAAAAACAGGCCCACATAGCGCAGCGGAGAAATTAAATGGATCGTACCCACCAACCACAGCTCCCATGCAGGTCCAACATGAGACTGTAATGCAAGTGCAGGAGGGTGGTGGCTTCAGCAAGCATCGAGGAGGCTCGCAAGCCAACACTTGAGCACGGAGAGTCATACAACCCCTGCAAAAAGAAGGGCTCCTGGAGTGCAGTATAATGTGGTTAGAACATGTTATAAAATACCTTAAGAAATTACTGATAGGGAAGATTTCCCGTCAGGTCTTTCCACATTCTGCCCATGAACCGCGAATCGCGGGCAATGGGCAGATAATTCTCACCGCACCTGCAACGCGCAGCATGTATTCAACTCCCACGGGAGCTAAACGCGCTCCGCCCACATGCTAGATTACCTCGGAAATTAAGCGAGAACGGAGCCGCCGCCGCGAATGCGTCGCTATTCCTGCGAGAGGCGAACACACTCATGCAGACACAGGTATACAACTCGGGTAAAAGTGAAGCACTCACCTCCCCTCTCAGTAGTCCCGTGAATGCATCACGATGAGCACAAGCAGTCTCCTCGTGAGTGTAGTATGTTGAATTCATGCCTATTTCTCACGAGAAATAAGCAACGAATGCAAAGAGTACATTCAACTCCCTCGAGAGCCGAACGCGCTTGCTCTTCACCACACACACAACACGCGAGCCGCGTGAAACTGCGGGTATCAGAACCTGCTTATCCCTCACAAGAAACAAGCAATGGATGCGACTAGCGCATTCAACTCCCTCAGGACTGAACGCGCTTGCTCTTCACCACACACACACAACCCGCGAGCCGTGTGAAACTGTGCGTATCAGAGCAAAGCCTCTGGGAAGAGAACACGCACTCCTAGTCGTGCTTAGCTTCTGCTAGCATAAACAAACGGTCAGTGAAGACGAAGAAGAGAATGATGTATTTTCCCGACGCCCCTTTATACTGTGGCGGCGCCAGGTAATGACGTCATAGGCTGTCGCCAGCCAATGTTATTGTCGATATATGCTTCAGACACCGGTCACGCTGATGGCGTTCCCCATAGCGACCCCTAGAGGACGCAGTTCGAAGTTCCCTACTCAGGGAACTGATGTTAGTAACCTATTTATGAAAATAATAGCACAGTACAATGTGTAATAGAAACTTCCATGAATATCAGTAACATTTTACAATAAGGTTTCATTTGTTTACATTAGTTAATGCATTAACTAACAATGAGCAATACATTTATTTGTGCAATATTAATAATACTGAGCAATGAGCAATATTATATTTCATATTTGTTTACTGTGCATTAAGTAATTATATTTTATTTTTCAAAAATGTATTAGGAAATGCTGAAATTAGCGCGCGCACACACACACACACACACAAACAATTTGTGCCTGATCTGACACTTACAATAACTTTCATTAGCGTTATAACTTTGACTTAATTTTTGATTTTAGTAATTTTATATTATCTAGTAATATTAGTTCATTTATGTTATTTTTCATATTAACATTACATAAATTATTTATTTATTTATTTATTTTTACTGCAAATTTAATTTCAATGTGTAAAACTTAAAATGTTGCAACCAAATTTTTCATAGTAGAATTCTGGCAATTAAAGCTGCCATAATTTTTTTTTTTAAACTGAAATTTCACAGATTTTTTTTTTTTTTTTTTTTAATATACAGTATGAGGAGAAATGTGACATTTTCTATAACTGAGATATTAAAGAAAGCTTGTGTGGTTTTTATTTCCTACATGCATGTAGGTGTTGAGGAAGTATAATTTTGTAAAAGATGAGTAAGAGATGACTAACGTGCCTCTGATGCTGATCTAAACACTGTGTTAGTCAGAATAACCTCAGAGAGAGAGAGCGAGAGAGAGCGAGAGAGGAAGGATGTCTATGTTGTGCTGAGCAGCAATTAATCACAGTCGCCAAGTGATCCATTAGACATTCAAATGCACACAGATTGGACATGTGTCCACGCGCAGGTCACTAATGCTGCCCTCTCTAACCACACGCGTCTCATGGGCCTCAGTCCACACAACCCCCAAAAGCTGAACGGAGAATACCTATTGATTAGGATACTAATAAATTTGGAATATCAATATGATGAATAGATGTGGTGGAGTATTTCACAGCTCTAATGCTGCCACACTTTAGCTTTTATTAGGCTCTTTACTCCAACATTCTTGATGTTGTTTTGTTAGTAATGAAAGAGTTGCTTTCACTTTTGGTGTGGGTGTGTTTATTGTTGAGATCTCTGCATGTAAACACTTTTTTTTCATGCAATTTAATTAAATTTGTGTGCACACTGAATTGCACTACTTTTTTTTTCATATCAGTAACCACTTCACTTTCATTCATTTTTATTATGATCTTGCAGAGATCAGTGTCAAAATATTGTTATGGTCAAATGGCCTAAAAATCTAAATAAATAAAATAAAATATATAAAATATTTTAGATGCATAATATTTTTATCTTTATATTATTTATAATTTATGTATTTATGTATGTATTTATTAATTTATTAATTTATTGGCTTTTATTTGGTTCATCTTAGGTCAGACAGAAAGTAACAATAACGTAAATATAGAAATATAATATAAATTATACATTTTTAATATAAAATATTTTTATATTATAAAACATATAAAAATAGGTTAAAGTAGGAATAAATATATTGTGTGTGTGTGTGTGTGTATATATATATATATAGGTTAAAAAGGTTCAAATATAGTTTATATATAGGTTTATACAATAGGTTAAAGTATATATAAAACAGTTTACACCAATTACAGCAATTTCCAGGTAAATCTAGATTTAAAAAGGTACCCTAAAGATGATAACATTTATATTAACTGGTTTTATTCAAGTCAAAAATATTATTTAACCAACCTATATACATTAATTTATACACACTTAAAAGGTGCTTCAAAGCTTCTTCACAGTGATGCCATAGAAGAACCATTTTTGGTTCCACAAAGAAGCGTTCAGTCAAAGGTTCTTTAAAGAACCATCTCTTGATTACCTTTTTATAATCTGAAGAACCTTCTTTCACCACAAAGAACCTTTTGTGAAACAGAAAGGTTCTTCAGATGTTAAAGGTTCTTTATGGAACCATTTAGACAAAAAGGTTCTTCTGTGGCATCGTGAAGCACCTTTATTTTTAAGAGTGTACCAACAAAACTATTTCTGTGCGTTAAATCAGGTAGAAATAGCTTTTTAAGGTAACAACTTCAGATTAGCACTTTTACATGCAATTTCTAAAGAAAACTCCACATTTTCAGTAAACGTTGAAAATATGGTATTTGCACGTTATAATATGTTTGGAACGTTTTAATCAACGCGTCTTTTTAATCAATGAGCCCATTTGTCTTCTCAACGAGTGAGTAAAATCCAATGTCCCCATCAGACGCATGCAAACGCATCCGCGTCACGCACGCGTGGAAACGGACGCATAATCAGGGCGTTAAAACAAAGCGAAGTAAATTAAACGTCAGCGTGCTTAGCCGCGTCTCAGGTCCGAATCGAGCATTGATCGCTGCTCCATTTCAAAGGGACGCTGGGAAACTGCGCTATCGATCAGGTGGAGGTCACGCTCTCTAACGCATGCGTCCGCGGTTTTCTGAGCCCCTTTGAGAGTCTAGCGGTATCAAATGGACCCCGAAGACGAGGGGACACCCAGGAAAACACACAAATGTGAGCATTTACGAGAAATCCCGCGAGCAGCGATCTCCATCTGTCGTCGCTCCATCCCCTTATCAGCCTCTGACAGCAAATCGTTCTCTAATGTTTGATGGTCATCCAGTCCGGAACACTCTTTAAAACCAAGGCGTCTCTCTTAAGAAAAATGGCCCTAAATCGCACCAGACGAGGGTTCTTCTGCTTGTATTAAAATCAGAAGCCTTTTTACTGTTAAATTGCCATTTTAAGCTTCATTTCGAAAGGTGTAAAGAACCTTAAACGCCAGCACAAAGAAACTGGTAGATACTGTATGAGCATCAATTGAACTGTAAATTAAAATGTAAAAACAACTTAAGAAACACTCTAAAGTGTAGAAAATACACTATTGGAATGCCAAACTGTCGTCTTGAAATGGCTTGAGCAAATTTGCTTGTGTATTTATCCTCACAAAAATGTGTATTTGTGTCTCAAAGGCTTTAAAAAAACATGCTCTGAATGTCAACACATGAGTTCATGTGCTAAATTATATGTTTAAGGTTTCCATAAAATATCCTGTATGGAAAACAAAAGGTTCTGAATTGAACTGAAGAAGCTTTAGCATTGTTTTAAGAAGGCCTTTTGCCAAATAATAACAATACAAACCTGCCACATAATTCTAGTCCAGGCTTTTTCAGTTTACAAATTTGGTCTATACAGTTGAATCTTTTTTTGTTATGCACTCATAAAGGTTATTGTTGGCATCGATGGTTGCGCGAATAACTTTAATATCCAAGAAACCTTTCCATTGCACAAAAGGTTCTTTATAGTTGAAGAAGTTTCTTAAAACACTTCTTTTAAGAACTGTTCACTAAAATGATCTTTAAGGAGCCAAAATTGCTACTTCTATTTTAAGAGTGGAGGTTCTTTTTTTACATTATAAGGAAAACATTCTTTTAAGAACGGTTCTCTGAAAGGTTTCAAAAAGGTTTCGCTTTTGGAACCTTTATTTTTAAGCGTGTAAAATGTGTATTTTGTCTTTCTTTTCCAGAGTAAATTTCCAAAATCCTGACCATGTAACGGTGATGATGACTTACCTGCAAGCCTTAACGCGGACATCCTCTGAAACTCTGGTTCCTGTAACCATTTCCACATCCGTCTGAAAGTCTCACGGCCAGACTTGAGTTTACTCCAGGGCTTCGGGTTGCGCAGCAGGTCGGACAGAGTTCCCTGGGACCGACACAAGATCCTCTGGGCGAAAATGGCTTGAGGTATGCTGTATCGCTTGAGCTCGGCTGTGATCCTCTGCGCCACCTCTTTGGTGTTGATCTCCTCCACCTGCCCCGATCCTCCGCCGCTTTGTGCGCCTCCACCGCTGTGCCGCTCCAGCATGGATCCGTTCGCCTGCGAGTGCAGATGGCTGTGCGGATGCATTCCATTGAGATTAGAGATCATGCCATGCCCATGGCCGCCTAAACTCCGCGCAAGATGCTCCTCGCTGCGGGAAAGCATGGCCGCATGTGACTCAAAGCCGCTTGGCGAAAGCATCTTATCGTTGGAGAGATGCGCGCTAGGTCCATAAGCTGACAGCGCTTGTTGGGAATTGTGCAGAGAACCAAGGCCGTTGGAGAGCGGGGATAACGGCTGACCCATGCCGGACATCTCTTTAGGATAGTGGCTGTATAAGTTGCCCATGGACGCCAAACCGCGGTCGTCGCGCATGAGCGTAAAACTCCCGCTTACGTTGCCCGTGGCGAGGCGCTGATGCGCGGCGTGATGGTGCGGGTGCGGGTGCGGATGCGCATGGTGGAACTTATCAGAGACCGTAGATATAGGAGGCAGGTGCTGAAGCGGAGTAAGAGTGGTGTATGTATTAGACAAACTCATCCCCGACTCGCACATGGTCATAGCGGGATGCAGGTGTCCCGAAAGCGCGGGGTCGCTCCGGTACTCACCGGCGCCCTCCAAAATCGAAGCCATGCTGGAAACCATCGCGGAGCGTCCATGGGAAACCAAGTTCCGATGGGAAGCCGACGACGGTCTTCCGTGCGAGGAATTCATCAAGTCCCCCGCTTGCGAGTGCGATGCCACGCCATGCATGTTTCCAATGTTTTCCATCGTGAGTTCCATTGTGAGACCCGCGCAAAAGACCGTGTTTTCCCCGAAACGATTTCAAAACCAATCCATCGATTTCAAAGCTGGTCAGTCCAACATGACGCGCCGAAGCTTTTGTCCTGGTCAAATCGCCGCGGAGCGTTCAGTGCGCGTCTGGCTCGTTCGCTGCACAACAGCGCTTCTACTGAGAGGCGGAACGCTCTCTTCTATGAGTGTGTGTGCGTGTGTGTGTGTGTGTGTGTGTGTGTGACGTGAGCTGGCCGCGGTGCTGAAGTCTCGCCTGTTCTTCTACTATGCGTTGCTAACAGCTAAATGAGAAGAAATATCTGCCAAATTTATAGCATATTAATTATTTTAGTAAAGGTTATACTTTAGTATTACTTAAAAATAAATAATATATAATATTATATAATAAAAATAACAGCATAAATTTCGGATTAATAATATATGTATTATATATGCATATATGTAGATATATAGAAAGAGAGAGTTTTAAATGATTATTAAATAGTTATTTTATTATTACACTTATTAAAATTAAACGTTCTTTAATGGCATTAGTGGTTCCACAAAGAACCTTTACCATCCATGGAACCTTTTCACTCCAGAAAACAGTGGAAAAGGGTTATATTGTTAAAATGTTCTTCACACTAAGAAACAATGGTTGTTTTAAGAACTGTTCACTGAAAGGTTCTTTGGGAAACCAAAACTGGTTCTTCTGTGGCATCGCTGTGAAAAACCTCTTTTGGAACCTTAATTTTTTATCTACGATAAAATGCATATCCATCACCCGATTAATATCCAAACAAAAGAGTATGGCCTCTTTCATAATATTTATACAACAACAAATATGCATGCTAACCTGTAGTCATATATGTTTAGAACTGTAAATGGCCTGCATAATTGCCTACTTCCCTAACAAGAATTGTTTTATTATTTTTGAAAATGCAATCATTTTGATGCTTGATTATTGTATTGAAAAGACTCATGTGTGACCATACATTTATTTATCCTTTATTGAGCCAGGAGAATCCTATTGAGACTTCACTATCTCTTCTTCCAGGGAGACCTCGTCACTATATATATATATATATATATATATATATATATATATATATATATATTTATTTATTTATTTATTTATTTATTTATTTATTTATTTATTTATTTTTTAAATATCATACTATCATAATTGTCCATGCAAACAAGCATTTTTTTTTTTATTTAAAAGCTCTCTTGTAACTGGTGATGCTCATGTCGGGTAACTGTTCAGCTCTTCTGCGTTGGCACGAAAAGCATGTAGTTCCTTTTGGGTGGTCATTGATAAATATGATCAATATATCGACTGACACTGATTAATTATGTTTTTTGACCCGGGGTGAGGGGGGACCGCATAGGTCAGAAAGTTTTGGTGCAGAGAAGAATAAATGCAAAGCGAGGAGGAGCAGATTCGGCGAGATGCAGTCGACGACTAACTAAAACCACAGGTATATAATAATAATAATAATAATAATAATATCGTATAAAAACAGTGTTTATGTAATAATATTGTTTAATCTAAACTTGCTTGCAAGATATTGCAACAGAGGCAGAAATGCAGTTCGAAGTGTCTGTGATCACAACATAGTTTTTTTTAATTTTATTTTGATTACAGCTGTAATTTTGTTTAGTTTTTATTTCTCTTAAAATAAGCTTAATATTTTGGATCTCTAAAATTCTCTAAATTACTTAATTATAGGCCTTCAGTAATTTATCACGCTGTAAAAAAAAAATATGCAATTTATTTTCAGGAGCCTGATCTGGTTTTTAGAATTGTGCAACATTATGTTGTAAGGTTAATTAAAATGAAATTATATTTAATATATGATTTGATTTAGGTGTAACCAAACGAAACATTTTTAGCTTACATGAAAAACATTTTACTATAATGCTTTCAATAATATTAAATAGCATTGACTTCATGAATTTTGGCTCGTTTTTGAAAGTAGCAGCTGTCAGGTGTATTATTATTAATTATTATAATTCTTATCTTATTCTTAGGGTGTTTCTAACATCTTGCAGTTAGTGTAAACACATCTTTGAGAGAGGCCTGTAGGCCTGCAGAAGTAATGGCCTCACTTTAGAGCTGTCTTAGTCAACGTTACACAAATGAGCTCTGTGTCTTCTCGCTTTAATGTCCCTCTATTGATGAGCACTTCTATCGGAAATAAATTACGTTTCTGGAGCCAGCAGTGAATCGGTTACTGTGCGCGGCGCAGCGGCTCTGGAGCTTCAGTATCGGCTGCCTGACCACCGGCGTGATGGATGTGCGCGACCGCTCGCCGTTAATTCACCCACCGGCACTGACTTTAACAGGACACCGATGTGTGAGTCTTTATGAGTGGGGCTTACTTTATGCACTGCAATTATGTGCAAATTATTTGTATTTATAAATGCATAAAATGTTAAATGCAAATGCACACACTTTAAATTTGTTTGCCAAAACAGGAAGGTGTCTTGTCTTTTTGTGCACCAAAACCTAACTAGTTTTTGCAGCTATTTAAATGCATTTGATTTTTTGATCCAGTAAAAGGTAAGATGTTCTAAAGTTTATTATTTGTTCTAAAGTTTATTATTTGTTATTATTATTTACTGAAGATTTATTTGATTTGACCACAATTATTATTACAAACATATGATGTTATAATGTGCAAATCTTCAGCATCAATGTGCTTTAGGCCGGTTGTGGTCAGTTATACTAGTTTAGTAATTAACTTACAGTATGATTTTCAGCCTTGCTTTCTTATTTTGTAGGAATATATAATGGAAAGCATGTTTCGGCTGTTTTTTCTTTTGCATTTTACAGATTTAATCAATTTATTAATGATCATTAACACCCAGTTTTGTTTTCTTTAATATTTGTTTCTAAATTTAAAGAGATGCGGCTTCAAATTGCGTCGCCACTTTATTTGCTCATTTTATTTTGTATATTTATAATTTTATATTTTATGGTTGAGTTATTAAATAAGTAAAACGTTTCGGTTAACTAAAAAAAGTTTTGATCGTCCCGAATTTCTTGCAGTTTTTTTTTTTTTTTTTTTTTTTGATCTTTGCTTTGGGCAAATCTTGTTTGATGGGAACTTTGTCTATTTTTATATGATAAAACAAAAGACAGTTTACCCCGGTCATTGATGGCATTGATCAGGCCTGAGGTGGATATCAGCGGGAGACACACAACCAGAGAAAGTCAGAGAACGACTTTCACAGCCTTTTACAATCGTTATGAGTTTTATTTTATTTTTTTATTTTTTTTACGTGTTTTGTTTTGTCTTTCACGTGTTATCTCTACTAAGAAAAATATCTGATATTTTAGCGACATTAGCTTGTTAATTGTATTGGTTTAATTATTGTAAATAAATATATCACTCTAGTAAATTATTGAACATTATTATTACTATTATTATTATTATTATTATTGTTATTGTTATTATTATTAAATATATAAATATAAAATAGCAATGATAAATTATTAGTTTTATTATTATTATTATTATTAATAATAAATAAAAAAATTCCAATATGGCCTATCAGATGTCGGTTAAATATGATTATTTAATTAAAAACATTTTAAAAAATAAATACTTATTTTAAAAACAAAAAGTGTTTGACATTGATCTAAAATATATTGAGTTTGAACACGTAAAAAAAGCTGAAATTAAAGCTTTAAAATACCACGGGAAAAGAATATATGGTGAGTTATTGTTTGTTCAAATGCTGATGTTTATCACAGGATTTGATTAATGCCTATTTCAGGTTGTTATATTAATTCACATTTATTTTAAAATAAATGAACGTTTTACACTTTTTTAAAGTTAATATTTCGGAAAATCTGTTTTTAATAAAGTTTTATTTTTTCATTTGGTCGCATTCAACTTTTTCTCTCTGTCAGAATCGCGTTCAGCAGATGTCCGTGTTTTCAGATCTTCTGCGTGATGTTGAGGAAAGACAGACGCTCTGCGCCCTCCTGTATCGATGCCATCGGAAATCAATAGCCTTTAGGTCAATGAAAATACACAGATTTTGGGTCTTACGCAGCAAATTAACCTCTTGAAACACGAAATAAGACGAAACCTGGTCGACACGAGCGCGTGTAAATTCCGCCGCGCATCAGACTCGTAGCTTCTCTCTGAAACACAGAAGATAAAGGACATTTATCACTCTCCTGTAACTCATTAACATTGATGTTTGAACGCTAATCTAAATAGATGCCATCTGTAATTTAGTTTTACATGAAGAACGCTTTAAAATCATCCTTACATATTTGCAAAAAATAAATAAATAAATAAAATAATATATATATATATATATATATATATATATATACACACACACACACACACACACACACACACACACACGCATATATATATATATATATATATATATATATATATATATATATATATATATATATATATAAACACATTATTGGAGCATCAAGGAAAATTAACAGGCCTGATTCCTTTAGATTAGGTTATTTTATTTATTATTAAATATCTATAAAAAGTAATTGGTATGTGCTGCACGTACGGAAGAGACTTTTGCTCATGTAAAGTTTGCATTTTTCATTAAAAAGGTATTCTGGAACTATTTTAATTTAAATAAAATTGCCATCGAAGTATTTCTAGAAGAACTCTCAAAGAGGGCTCACGAAATTCAGTAATTACCATTCAAATTAGCAGTTAGTTTTAGAATTAGAAGATCGTATTTGTGCATATTTAATAATAATAATAATAATAATAATAATAATAATTATTATTATTATTATTATTATTATTATTATTATTATTATTATTACTACTGATATTAGGCCTATTATTTAGCTATATGTAAAGATGCAATATCCCTTATGAACTACTTTTTCTTTGGTCAAAATATTAGGTGCATGTTTATTTAAATACGCTTTATTTGCTTGCTTATTTTACGCATGTTCTTTGCATTTGAGGATGTTGTTTTATTTTGTCAAGGCCTGCTAAATTTTATATTAATAAAATGCACATTTTTGTCACTGTATATATAGCCTATTTTGGGCTTAATTTCTGCGTGCACGACTGATATCGAAAAAAGAAAGGTTTTCATAATGAAAACAGCATCATGTGGCTTCAGGCCTAAAGACGATTCTGCATCTGGATAAATTCATAAATCAAACATGACTGTGGCAACAATCGATGAGACAAATGCCTTCAACTCTCACAGGCGCCATACCTGCAGGATACATGCATATGACATGCATCAAAATACTTCATTATAAGTGTATGAGCTTGGACATTATTATTTCGACGCAGTAGATGTAGAAAGTGTATCGCTACATTTGAATGAATATCATATAAATCTAACCATAAATCTCACGGATCCAACATAAATGTGTTTTTTGTTATTGTCACGTGCTGCAATGCAAACGCTGCGTACAGTTGTTACATATTTTCAGATAATTTTATATTTTAGATCATGATGCTCTTCAATAGTGTGACATTTGGCGAACAGGTGCTGATAAAGAATGACATCCGATTGATCCGATAGCTTTTCCTCTGCAGATTATGAAATATATATGGTGATCAATGACTTTTGCCCTGAACGGCACCTAAAGCTGCTCTCAGTCCAAACATGCCCCTTTCATAATTATTACCAGATCAACTCTAACATATGCAGGAAGCATCTTTTGTAAAAAATAAATAAATAACTAAATAAATAAAATAATTTATATATATATATATATATATATATATATATATATATATATATATATATATATATGTATGTATGTATGAAATAATAAAACGTCTCGGGCCTTAAATTCATTGGAGCACCGGTTGCTAAGAAACAGACAGAGAGATGGATTGAGAAGGAATAGTCGATCAATTCTACAGAGAGAGAGAGAGAGAGAGAGAGAGAGAGAGAGAGAGAGAATGGTCCATTTTGCATTTTTTTTCTCTTTTCGTTTCTTTTCTTTCTTTCTTTTTTACAAAGAAAAAAAAACATATGTTGAAAACCGCATACTTGCATATCAATTACTATCCACCTTCTTATTTCCCAAAGCAGAAGTATAGGCTGCGAGACTTCTGATTCATTATAAATAAATAACCAGAGGAATAACAAAGTGCAGTAAACTGTAAAAGTATTTGATGATAAAATAAAATAACAAATGCCAGTTTGCAATATAAACAGCATAACTAACTGACGCTTACGTTATAAATAAGGCAGATAGATTCACGTTTTTTCATTATGGATCGACTAATCAAACATTAATATTTATGCTTTTTGTGCTGTATATTTCCACACACATACACACTCTCACAGTGTTTTCATTTAAATAGCCTACATACACAGTATCACCACCAAATATATGCAGAAATAGGCTACTCATCAGAATCAGAAAGAGCTTTGTTCCCAAGTATGTTTATACAAACACTAGGAGTTTGTCTTATTGGTAACAGGAGCTTCCAGTGCAGACAGACAAAGAAATTAAGGCAATTAAAATATAATTGCAATAATAAAAATGAAATGTTATTGTCTATTGTTTGTGTGAGTTATCCTACCCTGCTGAAAAAAACAATAGACACCATCACAAAATTTGTAATGGTTTTATTATAATGGGACTTGTATTGGTTTTAATGGAAACTGTAATGGACCTGTGGGTTTCTACTGGTAATTGGTTGCCTTGTATTGGTGGCTTGTTAAAACCACAAAATCCTAATGGAATATGTCCCAAAACACAGTACAGAATGCCATTTTTGAAATGGTTTTAATGGTTAAAAGTTGATGGTTTGTAATGGTATTTGTAGTGGAAACCATTAGAATTTCTGTAATGGTTTCTACTGTTTTTTGTTCAGCAGGGTATGTGGGCACATGAGTGGTAGCGGGTCAAATTCATGATTCAGATTTACGATACATGATACATTCTTAATTCTGTCTATCATGAATAATGAATTTGACCACTCATGTGCCCACACAACAACTAGTTTGTACAAACAAACACAAGAAAAGCCCACACATGTACACACGCACACGCTCACACATGTTGTGTTATGGCTGTGCAGAGCATATTGAGAATGGATATTGATCTTCTCATGCAGTCAGCTCTGTCTCATCTCTATTCTGCACACAACAATCCGTGCTGGACTCTACAGTAGCACTGAATGCCAAACTCTCTGTTTTTCTCTTCCTCCAGCAGAGGAGCTGTGTTTCTATCATTGACAGGGGAGAGTGTGAATTTATTAGGACAAAACTATCTGGAATCTCTGTGGAAACACAATGAAATCAGAAGCTCTGGCCCAGTTTCAAAGACAGCAGCATCTTTCTGCACATGCAGGTTTTATGATGTAATGTAAACACTGTGTGAAATACTGTATCCCACAATTCAATGCACTCGACTTGACCTTACCTTATTTTGCAACACACAAGTAAGATATTTTCTGAGAATGTGCAAGACTTCCGAATCATTAGGCGCTAAAGGTAAGTACCCAGCTAACAGGGAACGTTCTCAAAACATTCTCTCAAAGTCAGTAACATTAATGTTCAAACTTCTCTGGTCTTTAATAATGTTCTCAAAACGTTAGCAAAAATATGTTATTCATGGACTCATGGAACATTTTCTTCCAAAACCTTTTTAGTCTGATGTTTGTCTAGTTTTTTTTTTTTAAATCTTACTACTCGTTTCAGAATGTTCAGAGAATATTTAAAAGTAATGTTCCCATAATGTTTGCTAAATGAATATTCCCATAACGAAACATTTTTAAAACATAATGTTAATAGAATGTTTGTTCAAAGTTATCTGGTCTTTAATAATGTTCTCAAAATGTTATTTGTACATTGCTCACGGAATGTTTTTCTTCTAAAATGTTTTAGTTGGATGTTCACTGTAACTTTTTTTTAAATGTTACCACATGCTTCCAGACGTCCAGGGAACATTCAAAATGGTAAAATGGACTGTTCATATAACCAAGAAAAGAGAAGAATTTGCTACAAATTAGTGCGGTTATGATTACGATAATCAATTAAAATAAGAAATCCCAGTTTGCGGCATCAAGCAGCAAAAGGAGCTGTTTTTGTACAGGTAAAATAACTGGAACCGAACGACGCCGGAAGTCTCACACATTTAAATTACAAATTCCTGCTCATGCTTTTACGTTAAAAATAAGGTAAATATTTCCAGTGTGATGAATGCACTAAATGAAATGTCAACAGTGATTTAAACTCATTATTGTGATTTAAACTTTCATTATTTAACTTACTGGGGCCAAAAAAAAGAGAAATAACCTATAGTTGAGCTTTTTTTTAAACAGGACCTGTCTATAACAACCTTAACTTTCATCTTCCTTTTCCCAAGCAGCAGCTCAGAAGTTTGCAGGTGAATGTTAAAATCGGCTCTGATCATGGGGTCACTCAGTGTCCACTGCAGGCCTGCGGCTGATTTGATCGGGTTGAGCCGGTCCAGTCCAGTCCAGTCAGTGTAAGGGATGATACGGTGCTCTTATCTCATGTTGACAGAGATGTATGTAATCAGAGCCCATTTACTGCAGGGATTAATTGATCACCTAATATCAGCTGATAAACTGTGAATGTGGACCAATGAGAGGCTCTCATCAAACACAGCTGGCCAATGAGAGCAAAGAACAGAGGAGAGTGATGCCGGTGAGTCAATCAGAATGACTTTAGTCAGGGAATGAGTGATGCATCTGTCAAGAGTTCAGTAGCTTCATCATTAACTTGTAAAATGCTTTCTGTTCAGTTTCAGGTGCTTAGATGCAGTTTTGCATGTCACTATAGGAAATGTGTGAATTACTACACTAAACCCACTGGCATACTAACATCCTACTATTTCTCCAGTATGTGAATATGCTGGGAATACATTTAGTACTACATTTGTAAGTCACTTTGGATAAAAGCATCTGCTAAATGATTAAATTTACATGTAAATGTACAATATTACAAAGTTTGCAGTGCACACTGCTCGTGATACCATATCCCACAATGCAATGCTCTAAACTTGACCTTCCATTTGAAGCGACAAACAAACCAGTTCAAAATGTAAAATAACCCTTTAAGCATATAACTGGATATATATATATATATATATATTTTTTTTTAATTACATTTTATTTTATTATTTTTCATATTTGTTAGTTGTTGTTTTTTGGGTGCAATTTTAATTGGCAAAGTAAAAATATCTAAACACATTCACAATTTTCAGTACAACAGCACTCTTGCTTGTGCAATATTTCTTATTAATTATGAGAACTCAGTATCATAACATAAGAACTATGATTAATTGTTACAAATCCAATATTGCATGAAATATATTAAAAATACGAATAATTACTTTTATGTCACAATGACACAAACACGGGTGAATTTTAAAGCATTTTACTTTGTTTTAAGTGGATGTTTAATTTCTGCACCTGAAAACTTTCTACTTTATCAAATCAAAATGTTTCATACTAAACATGTTTAATTGTGAATAATGTTGTAGTAGGTAATTTATTCATAGCTCATGTCCCCAATATCTCTATCCATCATAATAGACTTTTGTGCAATTCTTTTAACAAACCAAAGTCATTTCTTCTATTTATTAGAGGGAAATCAGCACCACAAGTATCAGCAATAACCTGATGAATTCAATGTTTAAAGCATATTAATCTACCATATTAAACTGGATGCTTGCATTTAAAGATGCCCTAGTTCTCATCTGCACCTGGATCTTTTCAAACCTCCAATCATAACCAGAGGAGAAATATGGCAGCCTCATTTTTTCCCTTCCACAGGCATATTGATTTTGTGAGGGAACAAAGGAGGATGGAAAACGCTGGAGATAGAGTGTGAGGAAAGCATGTCATTTATTCTGAGAAAGGAGATTCTGCTTCACAATAAGCAAATCAAGACGAAAACGGCACAGTGGACGCATCTATATTAAATTTTAAACATCACATTTAACATTAAATGAGCACAGCAACATTTTGAGACTTCAGATCACACACTGAGCATGTAAAGAAGAGGAAAGCGGTAGAATAGCCCTGCATGTGTGATGAAGAGTGTGTGACACTGCATGTGTGTGTGTTGTTTAGTTTTACAGTATGTGAGAGTGTTGAGCTTGTGTTTGGGTGATTAGTCTGGTTGGCCAGTGATAGAGAGAGTTGATCAATACTGCATCGATCGGAGCTGCGGAGCGTCAGGGGATTGAGAGAGAGGGGAAGGGGCTGCAGGTTGACTTTTAAAAATCCTTTACTCTGGAGATGACAAATAATCCTTGGAATTGGAAGCAACATGAAAACACTCAGATTTCCAGCTGAATCCAGCTGCAGAGAGACACAGAAGCTGGTTTTCATACGTTCAGATGGTTCATAGAGACTTCTGAATGTTTCCACCATGATGCTACACCCTCAAAACAAACAAAAAACAAAGGTTTATAAAAGCTGGCACTGGGGCAGTGTTGCCAAATATAGAAGGCAGACGGGGCCAAAAGTCTTCAAACGGAATGTGTCAAATTTGACAGTTTGTTTGTCTGTGTTAACACAACAACACGCACAGCAGCCAGTTAAATTGCTGGATTTGAGACTGTATTTGCAAATGTAACACAATTGTACAATAGTATATACTTATACAAACATCAGACGTCATGTTTATCCATGAAGGATGTCAGGCAGAAAACTCTTAATTTACACCATAACGTTAGATAGTAAATATCAGAAAAGCAATGCCACAGTGAACTAAAGAAAAGATTAATATGTGGGTAGATCTAGAGATGAATCTGCTTTAAAAAAGTATTACACATTTGAACATTTCTAGAATGTGTGTGTGCTGAGAAACATGTTCAAATTCATTGTCTTACAGTAAACCTGTGCGTCTTTAAGTGTAATAAAGAAACTTGTGAAAACTGACATCTTCACACGTCCAGAATGTGCTTGTCTACACATACAAAAGAAATGTATTCAGAATTGATGCGTTAACATGGACAAACAGTGTGTGTTGATATGGTTAAATTTAACACGTTACTTTAACACCCCCCCCCCCCCCCCGCCCCCCCCCCCCCCCCCCCCCCCCCCTCCCAAAAAAAAAACTCCAAATGTGAGCTTTTTAATTATCACCAAAACAGTTCATTGTCGCAAAACATTAATAAAAGTCATAGCAACAATGAGGAGGTCCCTAAATTTGGTGACAATATCCACTTTCTAAACATCTGTATCTTATTTACTACAAAGTGTGAAGGAACCTTAAAGGTACATATTAGCACCTAAAGTGTAGTACCTTAATGGTACATATGAAAGTCGTGACGTATTGTCAAGTATGGTGACCCATACTCGAAATTGGTGCTCTGCATTTAACCCATCCAAGTGCACACACACAGCAGTGAATAGTGAACAAACACGCACACACACACCGTGAACACACACAGCCATTGCTCCAGCGCCCGGGGAGCAATTGGGGGTTCGGTGCCTTGCTCAAGGGCACCTCAGTCATGGTATCGAAGGCAGAGAGAGTGCTGTTCATTCACAATCCCCACCTTCAATTCCTGCCGGTGTGAGAATCGAACCGGCAACCTTCAGGTTACAAGCCCAACTCTCTAACCATTAGGCCACGACTACCTTTTGAAAAGGTACAGGCCCAGAGACAGCTTTTGTACCTTTTTTCTGAGAGTGTATAGTATTATGGGTGGTTGCTAGGGTGCTCTATTAGTATTATAGTTTTTATATTTTCTGTTTTCATTTTAATTTTAGTTAAAGCTCTTGTGATTTTGTTGTCTGTTTTTGTTTTATTTTTTTTAAATGTCTATATAGTTTTATTTTTATTATGAATTGTTTATTTAAAAATATATATTTTTTATTTAAGTTTTTGTATAATAATTCTTTTATATATTATATTTTATTTCATCTAATGTTTATTTTAAGTAACATTTTTTATCATTTTAGTTTTAGTTTTACTTTGGTTAACTATAATAACTCTGGTTATGACACTTTTCCATTATCCAAATAATATTATAATTTTTATTAATATTTTTTTATGTGTTCCATTTTGATTTTGATTTTAAGTAAAGTTTTAGTAATTTTTATTTATTTATTTATTTATTTATTATGTCTATATAATTTTTATTTATTTGTTCATTTTATTTGTATTTTTTAATTTAGTTTTAGTTATTTTAGTACACTAACATAAACTAAATATATGAGAAATGTTGCCTTGGCATCTAGCTGGAATTTTTTTTTAAGTTTTATATATTTTATTTCAGTTAACACTTATTTTATTTCACGTAACTAAATAGTCTTTTATAGTTTTAGTTTTACTTTTGTTAACTATAATGGTTGCTTGGGCATTGTGGATGTGGCTTGTTACTTCTTGGCCGAAGTCAAAAGCTGAAGTCTAAGAATAAGCTTTAGTTTAAAATCATATTATTTTAAATTAAATTTACCATATTATTTGTAATACTACTCACTCTAAAGTGTTACTTTTGTTTCAGGGACCAAACAGTATTCCGCTGAACAGCCTACATTAAAAATGGAAAACTCCAGAATATACTGTTCAACTCATTCTTTTGAATCAGAATCAGAAACAGAATTAGCTTTATTGCCAGGTATGTTTGCACATACGAGGAATTTGTTTTAGTGACAGTAGCTCCACAGTGCGACAGAATGACAGTGACAAGACAGGACACAGATAAAAAAATAAAAAATTAAATAAAATTAAAATAAAATAATAAATAAATAAAATAAAATAAATAATAAATAATAATAATAATGTAGAAATATACAAAATGGACAATATGCAAAAAAGCACAAACACAATATACAAAATAGACAATTCAGTATGTACAGGTATGTTAGGTGCAAATTTGAAATGTAATAAGTATGTGTGTTAAATAAAAAGTATTATAGTGTTGTGTGTTTCATGTTTATTGTTAAGAGTTCAAATGTTCATGAGATAGATTGCCTGAGAGAAGAAACTGTTCCTGTGTCTGGTCGTTCTGGTGCTCAGAGCTCTGTAGCGTCGACCAGACGGCAACAGTTCAAAGAGGGAGTGTGCTGGATGTGAGGGGTCCAGAGTGATTTTGCCAGCCCTTTTGCTCACTCTGGATGAGTACAGTTCTTGGAGAGTGGGGAAGGTTGTACCAATGATTCGCTCAGCAGTCCGGACTACCCTCTGTAGTCTTCTGAGGTCAGATTTGGTAGCTGAGCTGAACCAGACAGTTATTGAAGTGCAGAGGATGGATTCAATGATGGCGGAGTAGAACTGTTTCAGCAGCTCCTGTGGCAGGTTAAACTTCCTCAGCTGATGAAGGAAGTACAGCCAACTTCAAGAGCTTGACAGAGGGGTCTTTAGATGTGCAGTCATAGATACACAGGGAGAAGAGCAGTGGGGAGAGAACGCAGCCCTGAGGAGCTCCAGTGCTGATGGTGCAGGTGCTGGATGTATATTTTCCCAGCCTCACTAGCTGCTGCCTGTCTGTCAGGAAGCTGTTGATCCACTGACAGACGGAGGTGGGCACGGAGAGCTGAGTTAGTTTGGGCAGGAGGAGGTTTGGAACGATAGTGTTAAAGGCCGAGCTGAAGTCCATGAACAGGATCCTCACATAAGCCCCTGGTCTGTCTAGATGTTGCAGGATGAAGTGCAGTCCCATGTTGACTGCATCATCCACAGATCTGTTTTCTCTGTAGGTAAACTGCAGGGGGTCCAGTAAGGGTCGAGTGATGTCCTTCAGATAAGCCAAAACCAGTTTTTCAAATGACTTCATGACCACAGATGTTAGAGCCACAGGTCTGTAGTCGTTAAAGGAAAACACCACCGTTTTTCCATATTCCAATATGTTTTTCCCTCAACTTAGACGAGTTGATACGTACCTCTCCCGTCTCAGTGCGTGCACTTAATCGCTCTAGCGCGCGGCGCCACTATGCTAGCGTTTAGCTTAGCACCATTCATTCCTTAGGATCCAAACAGGGATGAATTTAGAAGCTACCAAACACTTCCATGATTCCCCTATTTAAAGACGGTTACATGAGTAGTTACACGAGTAAGTATGGTGACAAAATAAAACGGGGCGATTTTATAAGTGGATAAAAAATGATAACTAAAATGTATGGAGGAAGAACACTTCGCCGCACTTCGACCTCGGCGCAGTAATATTGGTTTTATTGATGGAAGTTAAAGTTAGAGGGAGAGGGGGAGTTTTCAGGAGTGATGATATTACTGCAACGAGGTCGAAGTGCTGCGAGAAGAGAGAAGTGCTCTTCCGCCATACATTATAGTTATCATTTTTTATCCGCTTAGAAAATCGCCACTGTTTATTTTTGTGTCACCATACTTACTCGTGTAACTACACATGTAACCGTCTTTAAATAGGGAAAACACGGGAGTGTTTGGTAGCTTCTAAATTCATCTTTGTTTGGATCCTAAGGAATGAATGGTGCTAAGCTAAACGCTAGCATAGTGGTGCCACGCGCTACAGCGATTAAGTGCACGCACTGAGACGGGAGAGGTATGTATTAAATTGTCTAAGTTGAGGGAAAAACATATTGGAATATGGAAAAACGGTGGCGTTTTCCTTTAAGTCCTGTAATCTTGGGTTTCTTTGGGACGGGGATGATGGTGGAGCGTTTGAAGCAGGAGGGGACTTCGCACAGCTCCAGTGATCTGTTGAAGATCTGTGTGAAGATGGGGGCCAGCTGGTCAGCACAGGTTTTCAGACAGGCTGGTGTCACACCGTCTGGGCCTGGTGCCTTCCTTCTCTTGTTCTTTTTGAAGACCTGGCGCACATCATCAGAGGGAGGTTGCAGGAGGTGCGAATGGTGTTTTTTCAAACCTGCAGTAGAACTCATTCAGATCGTCTGCCAGTTGTTGATTCTCCACAGTGCTGGAGGATGGAGTCTTGTAATTGGTGATGTCTTTCAGACATTTCCACACTGAAGTCGTGTCACTGGAAGAGAATTGGATCCTTAGGTTATCGGAATAATTCCTCTTTGCCACTCTGATCTCCTTTTCCAGTGTGTATTTGGCCTGTTTATACAAGACACTGTTCCCATTCCTTTAAGCATCTTCTTTGGCCTGATGGAGCTGTCTGAGTTTTGCAGTGAACCACGGTTTGCCGTTGTTATAAGTTAGATGAGTCCTGGTAGGAATGCACATATCCTCACAGAAACTGATATAAGATGTTACAGTCTCTGTGAGCTCGTCCAGATCGTTTGCAGCATCTTCAAAAACACTCCAATCAGTCAGGTCGAGACAGGCTTGTAAAACCCGCTCTGTCTCATTAGTCCATCTCTTTACAGTCATTAATACAGGTTTAACAGATTTCAGTTTCTGCCTGTAGGTTGGTATAAGATGAACCAAACGGTGATCAGAGAGTCCTAAAGCTGCCCGTGGGACAGAGTGATATGCATCCTTTATTGCTGTGTAACAGTGATCCAGTATATTACTGTCTCTGGTGGGACATGTCTGTACTTTGGCAGTTCACGGGAGAGATTTGCTTTATTAAAGTCCCCTAGAATGATTAAAACTGAGTCTGGGTGTTGTTGTTCTGTGTCTGTGATCAGATCAGCGAGTTTCTGTAAAGCTGAGCTCACGTGCGCTTGCGGAGGAATGTAAACACTGGCGAGAATGAAGGAGCAAAACTCCCACGGCGAGTAGAAAGGCTTACAGTTCTTTAATATATTTAATATTCTTTAACACTCTTACATCTGTACACCACCTCTCATTGATGTAAAAGCATGTCCCGCCGCTGTGCGATTTCCCTGTTTATTCCGCGTCGCGATCTGCTCTGATCAGCTGGAAATTAGGCAGATGTAACGCGCTGTCCGGTATGACGCCGTTCAGCCAGGTTTCCGTGAAACAGAGCAGCAGAGTTTGAAAAGTCCTTGTTTATCCGGGAAAGCAGAAGGAGCTCGTCCGTTTTGTTGGGTAGAGAGCGGAGATTCGCCAGATGGATGCTAGGCAACGCATTAGAACTGCATTAGAAATCCGCGCTGTCTGAGCTTCACGAGCGCGCCGGCTCGCTTCCCCCTCTGCGCGTCCTGAAGCGTCTAAACAGCGCCGCAGCTCCGCCGACTACTATGTTCAGTAAAACATCCGAATAATCGAAAACCGGTTGGAAATTTTGTGGTGTGTTTTGCCGAATGTACAGCAGTTCTTTCCTGGTGAAACTGATCCTGTTTGACAAACAAAAAACAGGAAAAACTAATGCAACACATGCTTCTTTCCTCATGAAGAGGCATTTTGTACTGAAGTGCGTTAGAAATCTTCACTGTGTTTCGTCACAGCCTGTGGCGCCGATGCGACGTGCAATCAGACTCTATAAAAACACGCCGCGGATGAGAGTTGAGAAACTGATTGGAGAGTCTTACAGAAAAAAAAAAGAGAGAGAGAGAGAGAGAGAGAGAGAGAGAGAGAGAGAGAGAGAGAGAGAGAGAGAGAGAGAATGAGTGAGTGTGTGTGTGTGTGTGTGTGTGTGTGTGTGTTCGCAGCCCTGAACGCTGCAAAAGGCATTGTTATTAGTATTGATCCATATCCTTGACTTAGGTGGTAAAAATGTGCTCTATTATTAGGCCCGAGTGCTTTGTTTTCACTATTTGAGAGCTGTCCTTTCCAGGATGAGATGTGTGAGAGCCCTCTAAATCTTGTCGCAAATACACAATGAAGACCTTTAAAGGTCAGGTTACCTTAATATGGACCTCAAGTCAAATGGAAATTGCATATTGTTATTGGTCTCTCTGAATATTGTGAAAACATTAGGGAACCGCTAATAAGATGCACTTAAAAAAAAAAAAGACAAAACAGTTAATACATATAATACGCAAAGGAACAAAATTCGCTAATCTGTTTTACCAGTTTTAGTATAATTGAGATATGATTCTAGTTTTTAATATTTATATTAGTTTTTATTTTTGTATTTTCCATTTCATTTTTTGTTCAAATTTGAGCAATAATTATTTTTTTATTTTTTATAGTTTGTATTAATGTTTGTACAGGTTTGTAGTTATTTTAGTCCATCAAGTTAAATTAAATGAAATGGCAAGTTTTTATGTATTTTATTTCAGTAAACATTTAATTTTTTCAGGTAATATTTCATTTCAATTAATGAAAATGTTTTTATGGTTTTAGTCTTATTTATATTATATCATTGAGATACTATTACTTTTTTCATAAATATTTTGAATGAGTTTTTTATATTTATGCTTTACATTTTCATTTTCATTTAGTAGTAATTTTGTTGTGTTTTGTAATTGCTATTAATTTGTTTTTTAAAATGTCTATGGTTTTTATTAATATTTTCAGTATTAGTTTTAGTACATTGGGTTAAGAATGAGAAAATGAAAAATGTTGCTTGTCAACTAGCTGTAAAAAATAAGTTTTTATGTATTCTATTTTTATTTCAGTTAATGTTTATTTGTTTAATTTACTTTTTATTTCAAGTAATGATTTTTTTATGGTTTTAGTGTTTTACTCATTTTAGTATCATTGAGATATTATAATTAGTTTTTATTAATATCTTGAATTAGTTTTTTATATATTCCATTTTCATTTCAACTAATGTTTTAGTCATTTTGTTGTGTTTTGTAATTTTATTAGTTTTATTTTATTAAAATATGTCTATATAGTTTATTAGTACATCTCATTAAACTAAATAAATAGAGAAAGTTTTTATATATTTTTATGTGTGTGTGTATATATATATATATATATATATATATATATATATTTTTTTTTTTTTTTTTTTTTTTTTTAATGTATATATTGGCTAGATAAATCTGCCATTAAAGTTAAAAATAATTTAGAAAATTTTAATTTAACACAATTAATTAAAGAACCCACCAGAGTTACTTCAACGAGCCAGTCTCTTATTGACTGGATACTTGTTACTCATCCTGATAGATTTATTAAAACAGGTATCTTGTCTGATTGCTTTAGTGATCATTCATTTGTTTTTTGTGTATGGAAAATTAAAACTTTAAAATTGCCTCCTAGATTGATAAAAATTAGACAACATAAGAGGATGAATCTAGACTTATTTATTAATGATTTAGTTTCCATAAATTGGGATATATATCAGTTAATACCCAATGTGCAAGATGCTTGGGATTTTTTATATTCAGAGTTTACTCGTGTACTTGATAAACATGCTCCTTGGAAAATTATAAAGGTCAAGGGAAAACATTTACCTTGGATAAATGCAGAACTTATAGGTCTTTTCAGACAGAGAGACAAGGCCTGGGCTACATTTTGTGAGACAAGCACAAATAAAGATTGGGAATCTTATAGGAGTTTAAGAAATTTATCAAAGACTATGACTCGTAATGCTAAGTCTAATTATTATAAAGATTGCTTATCTAATAACTTTAAAAAATTCTAAACAATTTTGGAATAATATAAAAGATTTATTAAACACCTCAGATAAATGCATTATTAAGCAGATAAAAGATGAAAATACAATTGTCTATGATTCCCTTTCTATTGCCCAAGTATTTTGAAAATGTTTTTCTACTGTTTGCTCTAATCTAACATCTAACTACTCTTCCATGAATAGGTTCGATAAATTGACTTTGTTGGATAGTACTTTTACTTTTATTAAAATAAAACCTATAGAAGTCTTAAAGGTCATTGAGCAACTTAGTTCTACTAGTGGTGCTGGACCTGATGGAATTGAGCCTAGATACATCAAACTTTCCTGTCATATTCTCATGTACCCACTGGCTGATCTCTTTAATATGTCATTGCAGTCTAGTGAGTTACCAGCTATTTGGAAGTACTCCCGTATTACTCCAATTTATAAAGGAGGTGATATTATTGATCCACAAAATTATAGACCAATATCAATAATCTCTGTTATTTCTAAAGTATTTGAAAAGTTAATCTATAATAAAGTATCAATGTATCTTGAAAATAATAACATTTTATCACCATTTCAATCTGGATTTAGGCCGAATTACTCAACAACTAGTGCTCTTCTAAAGTTGACTAATTATGTATATTCTCCATTAGACAGTGGTGACCTTATAGGGGCTATATTTATTGACCTTAAGAATGCCTTTGATCTAGTTGATCATTACTTATTATTGGATAAATTGTATGCAGTTGGTTTTTTAAAAAATTCTTTATTGTGGTTTAATTCTTATTTACATAATAGAAAACAATGTGTGGTTGTCCAAGGAAAACTATCTGACTTATTTATTCAAGAAAGAGGGGTACCACAGGGCTCAATATTGGGTCCTCTTCTTTTTTCTATTTTTATTAATGATCTTCCCCTAATTCTTTCACATTGTTCTGTTCATTTATATGCAGACGACACTGTTATTTATATTTCAAATCCTCACTTAACTCAAATTCAAAATATGCTTCAATCAAATTTTAATGCTTTACAAGAGTGGCTTTATTCTAATAATTTACTTTTGAACAAAGGTAAATCTCATACCATGATATTTGGTACTAAGCGTATGCTTAAATTAAAATCTAATAATTTAAAAATAATGTGTAATGATGGTACATACCTGCACAGAGTGGATCAAATTAAATATTTGGGTTTATGGCTGGATCCTGAATATTTGGGTTTATGGCTGGATCCGCCATCCTAATCTTTTGTCTCTTACTACAGCCTATAATAAGTTGTGCAGATTTGTTATTGGATGTTGTTATGATACTCATCACTGTATTATGTATGATTTACTTAAGTGATTTCCACTCAATATCAGAAGGTATTTTCATTGGTTGCAATTTATTTTCAAATGTATTCATTTTAATTATCTAATTATTTACGTCAGAATTTGATATTATACTCGTCTTCATATCATTTAAGACACTCTGCAAATTATTTTTTCACTCCTTTAGTTAAGAAAGTGTTTGGGAAAAAGGCATTTAGGTACAAGGCTCCAGCAGATTGGAATAATTTACCTTCAAATGTACAATCTCTGACTTCTTTTTATATGTTCAAAAAAGGTTTGTTTTCTTGTTTTGAAACTTCTTGTAATTGCTTTAGATGATATATTTAATATATACTAAATATATTCAATTCAATTCAAGTGCTATACAAATAAACTTGAATTGAATATATTTAGTATATATTCTTTTTTTAATTTTTTTTTATATGTGCTAGGTAATTATAATTATAATTTAAATATAATTATTAATACTTTGTGTTAATGTTGTAGTAGGGTATGTTGTTTTGATTGTGGTGATTGTTGTTGTTGCTTGTTTTGTGTTATGTTTTTGATTTTTGTGTAATTGGACCCCCTTGAAAACGAGATGATGCATCTCAAGGGGTTTATCCCAAATAAAATTTGTTGATATATAAAATAAGGTCTTATATATTTTATTTGATTTCAGTTAACATTATTTTAATTCATATTTTATTTCATTAACTATAATAACTGGTTTAATTAATCAATTTACTGGCTCCTTTGTAGTATTTATCATCTGTTTCAAATAATATATGCATATAAAAAGTGTGTTTATGTGTTTTTACAGGAGGAGTTCAGTGTGCCTGTATGTCAGGTCAAATTTTACTGAGCATGTTTTTAGTGCACTTCGTTCCCATATGTCAGAGGTCAAAGGTCAGCAGAGGTGACCTCTCATGTGCTATTGCTCTGAACACCATAATTAGATCTATAAAGGCACTTGGGTGACCAGAAACATTTACTGAGATGCAAAACAATAATGCATGTTTGCAAATGATTTAGCATCTGCAGTAGGTTTTATGGTGGGATTAATATATATGGAGATATTATTGGTCAATATAAGAGTCTTACTCATATTTAATGCAGTGAAGGAGTCTGTTTGTCTGTCTAGTTTTTCCTATCCTGCTTTTCTCTTCCACAAACAGACATTAGAGCATTAAAAGAGACCAAAAGATTATTACGCAATAAAAATCTAAAGAGACCCTTCACTAAATCAATGGCTGAACTGGTTCACTTTCATTCAGAGAAGGTCAAAGGTCAACTGTTTGTGTTAAACTCTCCAGGAGAGATGTTACATAAGGCGTCACCGTTTATGAAGTGTCACGCAGCGGAAACGTTTCATTGGTGTTCAAACGAAGAAGCTCAGAGGTCAAGAGAGTTCAGGTGCCGTTTACTGCCTTTTTAAATAAAAGGTACTTATCAATAACTCTTACATGCTCCATATCTAGTCCTTAAAAAGCTCTGCAGTGTCACAGTAAAATCAGCCTGATTCCACCAGATACACAGAGAAATGTGACACTCAATGTAACTGACTGGAAAATTGGTCACTTACAAATAGAGAGCATTTTATGTACAGTATATATGTTTTTGTCTCTTCTGTTCACCAAGGATGCATTTATTTGATCAAAACTGCAGTAAAAATAGTGAAATATTATTACAATTTAAAATAGCTGTTTTCTAGTGGAATATCTGTTACAATGTAATTTATTCCTGTTATCAAATCTGAATTTTCAGCATCATTACTCCAGTCTTCAGTGTCACATGATCCTTCAGAAATCATTTAAATATGCTGATTTGCTGCTTAAGAAACATTCTGATTATTATCAAAAAAAAAAAAAAAAAATCACTGTATCACAGTTTCCACACAAATATTGTCCAGCACTGTTTCAGCATTAATATTAATCAGAAATGTTTCTTGAGCAGCAAATCAGCATATTAGAATGATTTCTGAAGGATCATGTGACACTGAAGACTGGAGTAATGATGCTGAAAATTTAGATTTGATCACAGAAATGAATTACATTTTAACAGATATTCACATAGAAAACAGTTATTTTAAATTGCAATAATGTTTCATAATTTTTACTGTATTTTTGATCAAATAAATGCAGCCTTGCTGAGCAAAAGAGAAAAAATGTAATCAAAAAGAAAAGTTAACAGTGTTGGAGCTCATGGTAGGTTCGTTTAGGGTAAAAATATATGACAAATATCATGGTGAAAAAAGTGAATGGAATTATAACTTTCATAACCTCATGTTTCTCATTACAGATCTTTGATGTAAAACTCGGGAGCTTTATTGCTGATAGATGTTTTACTGTCGTTCAGTTTAATCAGACTGTGAATCCTCCCCTGATAGCTTTACATTTTAATTTGATCTATTCTTTATTTCTCACTGTAATCTCTGGAGCATCTCTCCTTTCTTTGCCCTTGTTCTCTTGCAGCGACCCCAGGACTCTAACACATGGCTGTCCGGATCGTGCCACTGCTTTTAAATTAATATATTGATATTGACAAGCCATCTGCTGCAGGGCATAAATTATTGGAAGGAAGAAGGCTTTGATCACGTGTCTTTTAGTATCCATGATGACATATACACCCCCTCTGGGATGAACGCCGCTGGTGCCATTTTGAAACACGTTCAGCCAGCAGAAGCTTTAACAATCTACATTTACATTCGTGCATTTGGCAGATGCTTTTATGCAAAGCGACTTTCACGCATGCATTTGATCAGATCATGCATTGCATGGGATTAATCTTTTCACAAGTAACACTATGATAAATTTCACAATGGAAAAAATTAATTTAATTTTTTTTTTTTTTAATTCTAAATAAAGATTGTTGGAGTACGTTTTACAAGAAAATACTATTTCAGGCTTTTCTATATCATAATTTCATGTTTGATTCAATGTGTTAACTGTTTCTTTGTAATTATTTATGATAATTTCTAGCAGTTTCTGAGTAAAAATGTTTGAAATCCTACACCAATGTTTTCTAGTGCATGAAAACCTTTCCAGGTCACATTTCACTTCAAATTCAAAAGAAACTACTAGACTAGACTAGACTAGACTTGACTTGACTTGACTTGACTATAGGACTATACTATACTATACTATACCATACTATACTACACTATACTATACTATAGAAACTATAGAAATTTAAGCCTACAAATATATATGCATAAAACATAATTCTTGTTATTGTAATGTAAAAAAGGGAAAAAAAAAACAATAGTATATTATTTAAATTATAAATTATTTATATATAATGGTACTTATGTATGAATATTTGTTTTACTGGTTTTAATTTATGCTGATTTAATAAAAACCCACTATATTACATGCAATGTTCACTGTACAAAAATACTTTACTGTACCTCACTAATGAGACTAAATCCTTACTAATAATTGAATGAATGTCATAATTACATGCGATATAACTTAAAAAATAAATAAAACATAAATAAAATAATAATTCTTATACTTACCACAAATTATATATTATAACGAGAATTTGAGAGAAAATGTAGTGCAATCTTTTTTCAGTAGGAACTATTTTAAGCCAATTCACCAAGAACCTGTTCTGATATTTTTAGATATATTGTATAATCTATATTCATTTTTGTACTTATTTTTATTATATATATATATATATATATATATATATATATATATATATAAAGAATAGTTTTGAAATCTAAAAATGTCTATTTATATACATCCACAGTGTCACTATTTTTAAATGTCAAGCTTTAAGAAATTTCATCCTAGCAGTAGAGTGTTTGCTGAGTTCCCTGGGATTTACATGCCTAGCAATCTGGTCAATATTCTAATCATCTTGATGAAGGTTGTGCTGGTTAAAAGGACGGCCAATCAGTGTGAGTGCTGTCCAGCCCTCTGGTCACTGCTGACCCACGACCCCCTGAGTGACTCTCAGGTCAAAGGTCAGCTCCTCAGGTCAACCATCTCTGGCCACTGCACTGGACAGAGTCATCTCCATGGATACGCAGGTGACCCAAGAGACTGTGGGAGTCCTGGAAACGACCCCTAGAGATCCGGCTGGTGTTTGCTGAAAAGACCTTCGACTCCCTCTGCTGGATCTGAACAAACAGACGCTGGAGCTCACAAAGAACAAAAGCTGCTGGGGGATTTTGCTTCTGCTGTGATAAAATGTTCATTATAACCTCAATCTGGTGTCAGTCTGCATGTAAAATCAGTCTAGACAGCAAACTGGAAGCATTTCCAACTCTATTCTTCTTCACATTTTTATTTTTTAACACAGAATTTAGGAAATGTTCCATATAGTGTATAATGGTGTGTTTCCACATTGGCCTATTGATCTTGGCATTGAATTTAAGATTAGAAATCTTGGATTTGTCTTTTGTCTCCAATGCAAGAAAAACAATTCAAGCGAATGAATGTCTTTGTCTTTGCCTTGAGAGTTTTCTGCTCATGTGTGCTGAGATCTGCAGTGTTTACATTCATCATTCATGGTGAATTATGGCCCTCTAGTGATAGGGCAGTGTACAACACTTCATGCTCTAATCTTCTGCTCACACACAATGGTATATAAAATTGTACTATATTATAATATTGTATTATATTATATTATACTATATTACAAGTAAAATATTTGGAACAATTATGATTGTTTAATGTTTTTGAAAGAAGTCTCTTCTGCTCACCAAAGCTTCATTTATTTAATTAAAAATACAGTAAAATTATGAAATATTATTACAATTTAAAATAGCTGTTTTCTATGTGAATGTATCTTAAAATGTAATTTATTTCTGGGATCAAAGCTGAATTTTCAGCATCATTACTCCAGACTTCAGTGTCACATGATCCTTCAGAAATCATTCTAATATGTTGATTTGCTGCTCAAGAAACATTTCTGATTATTATTATTATTATTAAATTATTATCATTATTATTGAAAACAGTTGTGCTGCCGAATATTTTTGTGGCAACTGTTTATTTGAACCTGCACTCAGGTAACAAAGGCCTGGTCATGTGACTCTTTGATTGATGACGTGTGCTGTGAGCCTCATAAGTCTTGTTATTGTATTCAGGCGTTTTGTGAACGCTGAACAATATATACATATTTGCTGATTCTGCGTGATTATGTCCACGGATGTTTTGGAAGCCACAGTAAGTAGATTCATTTTCGTCTTTATATTAAAGAGACGCGTTCATTTTACGTTTTTAATTGGTTTTCCTACAGGCCTACTTCTTAATGAAGATAGTAAATTAAAAATGAGATGGTAAACAATAACTATAATGAAGCTCGTTGTCACTTGGAATGATTGGGTTTGAGCCAAACATACAGTTTGAGCAAAGCAAAACGAAAACAGTCCTAGAATATTAATTGTGACTTCTGTCCTGTTTAGTGTTTTCTTGCTTAAATTCTGCAGGAAATGTGTTTCAGACAAAGGTAAAGTCTGTAAATTAATGTTCCGACTGTGACAACTTACCCCGTACAGTGGGTCAGCATGGAAGTCAAATGTGTGTTAGAGAGGTTTTTTGCTTTTTCTCCCCCTGGGCAATAACAGTGCAAATGTTAAATTGCCAAAACTTTAATGTTTGTGTCTTCACTGAAATTAATTGCAGTAAACTGTAAGAAATGTTGACTGAAATAAAACTGTGACTAGCAAGCCTTCCCAAAATATCCTTATTTTTTATAAGCTTAAAAGATTTTGTAATGTTAATCAGTAAACCACCTGTCCTGCAGGGAATGATGGAGGCTTTATGTGTGACAGAGTTTTTAATGGTTTCTATAACAAATCATTGGTCAGGAAATTATCAAGAATTAAACAAAAACACTCCTGAGACCTTCTGTGCTGCCATTTGCTTGTTAAAATGTCATTTTTTGGGTATAAGGCTTAAATTCACTTATATGGTCTTATATAGTAAAATTATATAGTGAAATCATGATAATAACTAAATGCATTTAAAATACGTCTGTGGTGGTGAGCTGCTTCTCTGCAGTAGGTTAATGAGTGTTTTTTGAGTATATAGAAAGATTTCCCACATTGAAAAGTTGCTTATAAAGAGTAAAGATCAGATGCTATTTATTTTAACAAGACAATGCTTTTGATCATCATCAGGCTCATGTTTTGGCCTGTTCAGAGTCCACATTTGATTCCTTTAGAGACTATTTGGTCTTGTGTTAAATTCAAACTAACTAATACTTTTTTTTTTCAACTACTCATCAACTGTTTGAAGATATCAACACTGAGTTGAATAACATTAGTCACGTCTTGTTTTTAAGTCAACGCCCTCTGGTCGCATTTATTTGGCCACATACATCATTGTGGATGTCTTATTTCAGAAAAGGAACCATTATAAAATTGATTGTTGGGTATATTTACTGTAATTTTTTTCTTTCTTTGGATTGATGAATTAGCACAAGGTGAAACTCAGGACGTGTTCCACTAATGACGCTCCCTCAGGCAACAAACCCTGGAAGAAAAGTTTGGCTACATTTCTGTAGTTTAATAACTGTAATTTAATAACTTTCTGTCTTAAATCATCTTTCATCTTGGGCAGAACACTGATGTTGAAGTTATGATTTATGTACCAACGGACTTCATCTCTGATGAAACTCTTGAAGTAGTGTTTGGGATTATGAATGTAGGTTATGTATGCCTCAAAATCCTCCTTTTCTGCCAGTCTCTTAAGGATGTGTTTCTCTAGATTAGATCTGTTTCTGTTCAGTGATTTACATTTTGCCCTTATTTTGTCTGCCAAATCCTGGGCAGTTTTTTTGTAGACCCTCTGCTGAATGGGTTCTTTAAGTTTGTTACAGATGATCTCGCCTATAATGGTTGCTGATGTTGCCCCCTGGCAGTATTTTTGGAAAATTCTGTAATATTCTTCTCTTTTTTTTTTTTTTTTTTGAAATGTAGAGAACAGGGTCATTGGCTTCCTTGAAGTTTTTGTGTTGTTCAGTGAATGTATTTTGTACTCTCTTGCACAAGGAAAGTACCAGATCACTGAAGAAGTGTTTCTTGAACACATATTTCTGTTGTCTTTGCTCATGGTCTATTAATTTTGCCTTGATGAAATCAATGAGTTCTTGAATGTAGATTTTGTTGTTGCCTATCTTTGCAATGTTATGTGACATGATCATTTTGTTTATTTGTTCAGCAATGTCTGCAAGTAAGTTTCTTATTTGGTTGTCATCCCCGTTAGAATATTCAGTCCTTGTACCTTTAAGTACATTTGTAATTTGTTGGGTAACTTTTTGTTTTTTTTAAACTGTACATAGTCTGAATAGCTTGACACCTCTAAGACATCACATTGTGTGCTTTCTGTCCAGTGGTCTGGTACAGAGGAACTTTCATTGATGTCCCTGAGGAGAGCTCTCAAATCTCTTAAAATGTCAATAATGTCCACTAATGACGCTCCCTCAAGCAACAAACCCTGGAAGAAAAGTTTGGCTACATTTTAATATGCTTATATCTCGTGAATATTAACAGGAACACAATTTTGTGGAGCTCATTAACTCATTCTTGTTACAAAACACAGTAGAATTAGAACATAATATAAACAGTAAATAAAAAATAATAATACAATATAAAAGAAAAAAACAAAAGTCAGATTAAATCAATGCATTTTTCACACCAGTTACACAAGCACTTTGATATGAATTAAATAAACTTTAGCCAGACTGCATCTGAATCTGATCTTTATTCAGAATTTACATCATTTTAACTCATTGGAATGTTGTTTTCTTTTAAATCATAGATGAAATAAGATGCATGCATTCATATTTAGTCCTTAATGTTAGCACAACAGTCAGTGACAAAATAATTAATACTCAGAAAATATCAGACCTGTACTGCACGTAATTAATAGCATAATTTAAAATGCAGGATTTTCAAATGACTAGTTTGCTGTAGTTTTAACACATTTTGTCAAACAAGTATTTTGTATACATGTAGGAACTAATAATTATTGCTAATAACAATAAAATAAGTTAAAAAAGTGATAGTTGCATTTATATAAAGTGATTATTTGCATTTAATGATTAGTAAAAATGTTTTTATATTATATAGTTTAAACTTTTTTTTTTTATTTTTTTTTTTTATTTTTTTTTTAAAGACCATTTTCTTCAAAGACATTCTTGAGCTAAAATATTATTCATAAAGACTTAAATCAAAGAATTAAAAAGAATCATTTGTTTTTCTCACTCATTGTGTGCTTGTTCAGAAGTACTTGTCCAAACTCTCAATAGCATCCTGTTTTGAGTGGTTTCTCCATTCACCTGGGATCTCACCTTGATCCTGAAATGTTTTATCTGCAGACAAACCACTTCCAATATTGACAGCTCAGTGAGGTCAGGGGTGATGCTCCATTCAGCATAAACCCCTCCTGCTGTTTGGTAATTTTTATATGGAATGGATTTTTTAGATTCATAAGCTGGGTAAAATCTCTTAGTACTTGCCACTAGAGTTGTGCAAAAGCCTGCACAAAGATATTTGTTCCTCTATGATGACACCCATTCAGTCCATCAGGTCGATGGAAAGGAACACTATGAGGTTGTGGTTTGTGGTCTTCTGCTGTGTTTGTGCAGATGGCTTTACAGAATGGACACTGAGCCCAACAGCACTGACAGAAATGTTCATTTAGAATCTCATCAGGCCTGTACAGAAGCTATTCCAGCTTCTGTAGAAAAGGTTTTGTATTGAATTCCTTGCTCATGTCTGATATTATAGAAGGAAGTTCTTTTGTTATTACCTCTGCTAGAAGTTTTACATCAACATCATCGTGACTGACTCCGCTAAGGTCCTTTTCAGAGAATATCAGCACATCTGATAACCTCTGTGTGAAAATTTTCAACCACAAATCAGCATCTCCATTGTGTTCATCCACCCCTTCAGATGCTCTCTGCACTGCTTCTATGATCTGCCTCTCTTTCTGTCTTAAATCATCTTTCATCTTGGGCAGAACACTGATGTTGAAGTTATGATTTATGTACTAATGGACTTCATCTCTGATGAAACTCTTGAAGTAGTGTTTGGGATTATGAATGTAGGTTATGTATGCCTCAAAATCCTCCTTTTCTGCCAGTCTCTTAAGGATGTGTTTCTCTAGATTAGATCTGTTTCTGTTCAGTGATTTTACATTTTGCCCTCATTTTGTCTGCCAAATCCTGGGCAGTTTTTTTGTAGACCCTCTGCTGAATGGGTTCTTTAAGTTTGTTACAGATGATCTCGCCTATAATGGTTGCTGATGTTGCCCCCTGGCAGTATTTTTGGAAAATTCTGTAATATTCTTCTCTTTTTTTGTTTTTTGAAATGTAGAGAACAGGGTCATTGGCTTCCTTGAAGATTTTGTGTTGTTCAGTGAATGTATTTTGTACTCTCTTGCACAAGGAAAGTACCAGATCACTGAAGAAGTGTTTCTTGAACACATTTCTGTTGTCTTTGCTCATGGTCTATTAATTTTGCCTTGATGAAATCAATGAGTTCTTGAATGTAGATTTTGTTGTTGCCTATCTTTGCAATGTTATGTGACATGATCATTTTGTTTATTTGTTCAGCAATGTCTGCAAGTAAGTTTCTTATTTGGTTGTCATCCTCGTTAGAATATTCAGTCCTTGTACCTTTAAGTACATTTGTAATTTGTTGGGTAACTTTTTGTTTTTTAAACTGTACATAGTCTGAATAGCTTGACACCTCTAAGACATCACATTGTGTGCTTTCTGTCCAGTGGTCTGGTACAGAGGAACTTTCATTGATGTCCCTGAGGAGATCTCTCAAATCTCTTAAAATGTCAATGTCTTTGACTTGAGGTGTGTCTTTGATAATATCATATAACCAGGTTTCCCAAAAGTAATCAAACTCATTTTTCAGGATCTTATAATCATTTGCTTTGTCTTTAAGAGTTACGGCAAGATTTTTGGCTTTGCGAAGTAAAGTCTTTCTTTTCATTTTTTTGTCCTCTGAGAATCAATCTTTTTCTTCAGGACTCGCTGCTGAAGCACCTCATTCAATTTCCTTTTTGTTTCCTTAATCTTTTTATGTAAATCTGAGATTTTTATTTCAAAAGATTTTTTCCACTGAATCAGTATACTGGCATTGTTGTCTTTCTCAAAGAATTCTGACATAGAATTTTTCACTTCTGTACTCTTTACATTTAGTTCTCCTTGAAGATCTGTTTCCTCAGCCACATTGATTACTTCATTTTCTATTTTGTTCTGTAAATTTGTTTTCAATTTCCAGCATGGCCTCCCGAAGACTCCAGGTCCACTTACTGTATTCTGTCTCTAATTTCCTATATGCAGCGATCTCCAGGGCATTTTTAAAGCTGAACACAAAACGTTCCTTCAGCAAAGCATCCCAGAGATTTGTAATGTGAATTTTTATGTCTGTCAGCATCATGCCGTTTGAGTTTGAGACATGACAAAGAATAGTTTTTTTTAAGGTCTTTAACATTTTCACAATATGTAGAGTTTGACATCACTGAAACATTCTGCCTCACAGACTTCACCTTCAGCAGCGAGTTTTGTCATCTTGTCCAGTGTCTCCTGCAGTCGTCTCCTTCCCTCCATGTTTTTCTCTCCAACTGTGACGTCTGCAACGTTCTGATGCACAAACACACAGCTGGGATTCAGTCTGACCTCCTTCATCCTCATGAAGGCCTGAACAACAATTTGGAGAATGTCCTGCATCTCATCTGGGTTTTCTCCATAGATGTTTATCATTGTCAAATTTCCAAGGCCAATAACAAATGTGGCCAATTCATTGTCATGATCTCTTGTTGATCTTCCAGCAAGTTCTAGAGCACGAAGACCTTCAGTGTCAACAACCAGAATATAGTCAGTGTTCATCTGTGTTTTCATCTCGTCTGAGACTCTGACCAGCTGCATGAAGGCTCCTCTGGTGCACCTGCCAGCACTGACGGCAAACTGCAGTCCAAACATGGCATTCAGCATGGTGGATTTCCCAGAGCTCTGAAGCCCTAAAACTGACAGCACAAAGACTCTCCGGTCTCCCAGTTTCTGGATGAGTTTATCTAGAACAGCAGAGATCCAGATCACAGGAACGTGAGCGGCATCTCCATCCATCAGCTCCAGTGGAAATCCAGAGATCATCATCTCTGCTGCAAGACTCGGGAGACAAGAGAAGTCAAACTGCAGGTCTTTCTTGTTCTCCTGCACAGATGAACATGATTCATAGATCTGACCGATCTCTCTCATGATGTGCTCCAAACCAAAGGTTGCATCTTGAAGTTTCTTAGATAATTCCACAAGTTCTATTTCTTTAAGCAACAGTTCTGCAGATTTGTCACTGCTCTTACTTCGCTTTGAAACTTCTGACCATGTCTTATCATACTTGTGATATAGATCAGACCGATCAGCTGAGGTATATTCATCCAGGAGGATTCTGAGCCATTTAAGGAAAAACACTGACTTCTTTGAAAATTACCTATTCATTCAATCCTGGATACATATTAGCCTTTAATTTATAAATCTAAAATGTCTCTCTTTGGTTAAGTTTACGTTCTCTATTTCCTTTCCTAATAGTAATATTCACATGATCAATACCTTGTATTCCAAGTTCGAAGGATTACTTTTATGCATTGTTTTGCCCTGTAGTATATTCTTCATTATGCCTCCTGATGGCATATGTGTTCAACCAATCGATCCAGTAATCATCTTTTTGTTCTCCCAATATAAAATACCTTACATTTAGTGTATAAATAACATGAGTAGTTTGACAATTAATAAAATGTTTAATAGAATAGATCTTATTTGTATTTTCATCTAAGAATGTTTTATCACAGTGGTTACAATGATGACATTTAAAACAACTGAGAACTTTCATGGGTAGGTGTTAAAATAGCTATGTACTAATTTGTCCTTTTCTACTTTTTCTAAAACTAATCATTGGAGGATATGGAAATATGTTTCTCAACAATTCATCACTTTGTAAAATACCCCACATTTTTCGAATAATTTAATTTTTTTTTTCATCAATTGTACTATATTTTGTTACAAAATAGACCTTATTAGAATTTTCAACTCTTATTTGTTTTTGTAACAAATTGTCCCTCATCATGTTTTTTTGCACATATCTTGGCTTTTGGAATAATTTAAGACTTATACCCTCGATTTAGAAATCATGTTTCTAGACCCTTAGCTTTATCCTCAAAATCTTGTTCTTCACAAATCTTTGAAATCGCTCAAAAGGCATATTATTTATCATATAGGAGGTTGAAAACTTTTAGCATGGAGGATTGTATTTCTGTCTGTGGGCTTTCTAAATACTGATGTATGTAGAAATCCTTCTTTATCTTCAATAATTTCCAGGTCCAGAAAGTTAATCTTTTCCTTAAAGATGATTTCACATTAATAATACCTAAAACTAAACCAGCAACATGCCCCCATAGCACACCCTTTTACTTGTTTAAAAATCTTGCCTTGAAAGACAAATATATTATTGTCAAGGGTCCATTTTGTTAGATTTAATAACTCAGAAGGTGGTAACTCAGTTTCAGGACTAATTTTCATAAAATGTTTCAAAGCAAACAATCCATTCTTATGGTCAATATTTGTATATAAAGACTCAACATCCATGGTTACCATATAAGAGGAATTACCGGTATTATGCAACTCTTTAATCTCAATACATTAGTAGTGTCTTGAATATATGCTGGTAATGAAGGTAAAAATGGTTTGATAAAATAGTTGATATATTTAGAAACAGATTCAGTTAACTACCATTCCCACTGATCACTGGTCTACCAGGAGGGTTCTCTAAATTCTTTTGAATTTTTGGGATATATATATGTATATGTGTATATGTTAACGATTACAAAAGGGGTTACATCTGAATATTTTCACACACTACAGATTTAATTGATTTCTTTCATAAATTGCACTGACTGCTCTGAGACACCAGTGTTTTAGGAGTTTAGGACACAGAATAGGACACATGCTTATTCGATAACTGTTTTATTTTCTATTTGGGTTTATGCATATGCTTTATTTTTTTTTAAGATTGACTTTTTTTTTTTTCTTTTTTTTTTTTTTAGATGCCATATTTCCAGTCATAGATATGCAAAAATTTGATTTCAAAAAATTAATAAAAGTTAAAAATATTTACTAGAAATTTAGAAAAGTAATCAAACGTAATCAGTTACATTAATAAAGTAATTGAAATAGTTACACTACTTATTACATTTTAAATAGGGTAACTTGTAATCTGTAACCTATTGCATTTCCAAAGTAACCACTGCATTCAGACAATTCTATCATTCAACATTCATGCAAACAATAATTAAATTATAAACCAGTTGTGTAAATATTTGGATCAATCTTATGTGAGTCTTAATTTAAAATGGCTTATTGTCTTTGATCTTTTTGTCTTTTTATATTTATACCCATCCCTTTTCAGCATTCATAAAAAATAACCCAAAGTACAGTTTCTATTTGAAAAAAATATAGCTTCGAAATAATGGAGGACAAACCTGAGCATCCATTCTGTTTCATGTCTTCAAATGAAACTTTTCAGCCCAGTGTGCAGCTATTTATAGGTTGTGATAGGAGTATGTTTTGCTTTTCTAACATTTCTAAAATAAAGTGAAAGTACGTTCTTTTGTGGAGAAGTCTTCATTGAACTCATTGAACTTTTTTCTAACATAAGATAGATATGTGTGATTTTGGTCTTTATTTTCTTTTAATGTGTCCTTTATCCATGATACATTTATATTTTTCCTCCTTTCTTTGTATGTAGCCCTATATATATATATATATATATATATATATATATATATATATATATATATATATATATATATATATATATATATATATATATATATATATATATATATATATACTATACTAAATTTATACAGATGTGTATATTTATCTGAAAGACACTAGCCCTCCAGGACAGCTAATAGATCAGCTCATTATCAGAATCACTACAGGAAAAACTCCCTGCTGTTAACATGTATCTGAAACAGTCAAACCTGTTAATCAGGTTTGTAAACCTCCTGTATTTTGCATAACATCTCATCAGAACAGAACTTTTTTTTTTATATATATTTTCTTGACTTTAATTCTTTCTTTCTACAAAATGTTATATTAGTCAGAGTGGCAAGAGAGTAAAAAAAATGCATTCATATTGCAGTGATTATTTGAGAGCACTTATTCTTAATTATAAAAATAGAACTTAATCCACTGAAGGCAAATACAAAGCTAACAAAACATGACAATGATTTGGCTTAACTAGTACTCGACTTGAAAATGACCTTGACCCACCATCAGAAGATTACATAAACTAGAGAATGTACAATAGAAACATGAGGGCTATACATACACAAGGACTAATGACTAAACAAGACACCTGAAACTCCCTTTGTATTTTATACACCATGTACATCTACAGTCCACACTTCTGCACAAAAGCCACCACTCAATTGATCAGACCATGTCTTCTCATAAGAAAAATAATTATGTAATTACTAAACATAGCTGTGAATATATGTCTTAAAGATATCTAGTGACTTTCTCTAATTAATGATTCTAGAAATCTGGGATAAATTATTTAAACCCTAAGAATTTGGCCATGCATGCTGTTTTCACTTGTATGAATGCTTGTTAAAGTTTTGTAACATTTACTGCATTTAATGTTAATGTAGATTCGCAGCACTTCTCTTGAATAGAGCTGTTTCATCTTTATAAATGTAAATTGCATTACTTAATTGACAACATTTGTGGCAAAAAAAATTATTTGTTTTTATATGTAACCTTTTGGCATATAAAGGTATCTTTAAACCTCGTTTTGTTTTTTACAATGACAATGATTTTTATTTTTTTTACTTATTTGGATTTTCTTAACCATAAATGTGCCTGTATTAATATAATACCTTTTATATATTTATACTATATCATCATCACAAGTCTTCCAGCCATAAGAAATTTTTGACAAAAGGTACATTTCCATTCCTTTCCATTCAGAGAGTTTTACTTCATAGATTAATGATTTACAGGTTTGCTGTTGTAACAGATTAGTTTGTTTGCATATGAATGTAATTTCAACTGGATTTTGTGATCACGCAATTAAATATATAGCATTCATCAGACATGCAAGACATATGCATGCATCATGAAGGTATTATAAGTGATAATAAATGACACTGTGAAAAATAATAATGTGAAAATTTTGGATTACACGCGCGCGCACACACACACACACACATTACTGACCAGGTGAGAAACTGTATTAGTGTCCCACAATTAAAAGGACTGTAAAAGGTATCCATTATAAACACAATACACAACATACGGAGCATATATTGTAAATATCACAGTATATGTCATCAAGCAAGGGTTTTTGTACAGCCCGGCCAATTATTTTTCACACACTGTAAATCATTTCACTTTGTGCAAAGGAACACTGACTTGATGAAAATCTCAACTATAAATGTATAAGGATAAGGAGACTGCATGGTTGTATTCATTAAATGCAATTCTTAGTAACATGTATCTAACTTAGTCAAACCTGTTAATCAGCTTTGTATAAACTTTCTGTGTTTATGCATAGCCCAAATCTGAATTAAGCAGTTACATGAATTGTTTGCATAACATCTCATCAGAGCAGAATGTTTATGTTTAATTGACTTTCTTTCTTTCTACAAAATGTTATATTAGTCTGGCGAGAGAGTAAAAATGCATTGCTATTGCAATGATTGTTTGAGAGCACTTATTCTTAATTATAAAAATAACTAGAACTCGACTTGTACATGACCTTGACTTTGACCTGGACCCACCATCAGCAGGTTACATAAACAAAGCTAGACAATGCACAATGGAAACATGAGGGTTATATTCAGGGTTATATTTATTCTTAATGCTCATTGTTTCAAACAACCGTGATGTTACAAGCTCTTCTAAAATGTTTGAATTTTATGTCTAATATGCTATTATGTTTAAATCAGGAGTGTCCAAACTCAGTCCTGGAGGGCCGATGTCCTGCAGAGTTTAGCTCCAACGTGCCTCAACACACCTGCCTGGAAGTTAGCATGGCTAGTAAGACCTTGATTAGCTGGTTGGGGTGTGTTTAATTAGGGTTGGAGCTAAACTCTGCAGAACTGAGCTTGGAGACCCCTGGTTTAAATAATGCGTGAATATTCCCAAACACTAAGACAGGGCAGTCTCTTTGTGAGATATGTGATTGTCATATTTAAAAAAATAAATAAAAAAAAAAAAATCTAAAACAGAGGTTTGTATTAAAGTAAAGATGGATGATGAATATGTCTTTTGAATGGAATTAAACATCAAGTACTTTGGGTGTCTTGCTATTTAGCTCACATAACCCTGTTACACAACCAAGGGGGTGGGCCCCTCACAGCTCATATATATATATATATATATATTAAAAATGTGATTTGCAAACCTATTTTTTATGCAATTTGTACAGTTATGCGGCTCAAACTTTGATTGATTGACGTATGATACGTATGCCTCTTTGATCCTCAACAGTTTACATTATGCTGGCTATTTTTCGCTTCATGATTAATTTTTTTTTAAATATTTGCTGGTGTTGCATGATTATGCCCACAGATGTTATGGAAGCCACTGTACGTAGATTCATTTTTTTTTTTTTTCATATTAATTGAGACGTGTTCACTTTGAAGTGTTATTGCTTTCACTCTTGTTGCATCCTAGTCAATACTTTTTTGTTTTCCCCATGCAAATGTTAGTTTATTTTGTGATCAAACATATGGTATTGTTGGAAATGAATATATGGGATCACAACAGAGCGCACATTTATATCATTTGAGTAACATGATTCGGTAATACCACACTGGCATAGACATACTTTAAAACTGACAAGCCACACTGTCACTATGTAATGAAGGGAGAAGGTGCTAAAAGTTTGAGGAATGTGTTCTGTATTCAACGAGTATTTTGTAAATAAATGTCAATTTTTCATATGGATTTTATATTCATTCATTAGAATTCAGTTCATTAATTACATTTTCTGTTGTTCAAAACAATGCTTTGTTTTTGATAGTTGTTTTACTGCTGAAATTCTGCTGACAGGCCATTAAACAGCCTATAATAATTGTTTTTATTTTATTTAATGCAGATATGTTTAAAAATGGCTAATGTGGTCATGGAATGACTACAAGAATTATAATGGAAGTTACTTGTTCATCATAAATGTATCCTAAATGATAATGTAACATCACTCCGTGATGTTCATCAGTATCTCACCGGTCTTGCAGGTGATGCTGGAGGCCTTGCGTGTGACAGAGCTTCGTCTTCTGCTCTCTAAGATGGGCAAGAGTAAGAGCGGCCTGAAGAAGGATCTCATGAAGAGAGTCACGGATCTGCTGCACAATGAATGCAGTCCTGAGCTGCTGTCTGCTGTCCGAGAACTTCACAAACTCCGACAGGTTTCCAAAGATGCCCGCAGGAGCTCAAAGCCCAGTCCTGTAGAAATCATCTCCATGCCAGAGTGCATCTCACCTGAGAAACCCCAGTCACCCATATCAATCTATACAGAACCACAGATGATCAAACTGCCCTTCTACCAGACGCTGGACACCATTCTGCCACCTACACCTCTGGGTATGAGGCATATGGGAGAAATCTAGTTTTTAATCATGCATTCAGTTTTTATTTATGATGTGATATTAATTGGGACACTAAATAGCATAATAGTTTTACTAATGCACAAATTCATTTGTCACACATCACAATTATGTAGGTAGCTGCAATAAGGTGATAACAAAAAGCTAAAAATATACCCTTTCTCTTATTAATCAATTTGAACCTACATTTTTGATGTAGAATGTGTGTATGTGCATATGTTTTCAGTGCCTATGTATGGAGGAGCCTTGCAGAACTCGGATTTCTTTTTTCATCTCAGTGCAAATCAACAAGCTCAGATCCAGAACAGCAAGTGAGTTTCTGGCACTCTTTATTTTTCATCAGAGCCTTAATGAAAAGAAAGTGAAAGTCGTGACGTATTGTCAAGTATGGTGACCTATACTCGAAATTGGTGCTCTGCATTTAACCCATCCAAGTGCACACACACAGTGTGAACACACACCCGGAGCAGTGGGCAGCCATTGCTCCAGCGCCTGGTGAGCAACTGGGGGTTCGGTGCCTTGCTCAAGGCACCTCAGTCATGGTATCGAAGGCAGAGAGAGTGCTGTTCATTCACAATCCCCACCGGTGCGAGAATCGAACCGGCAACCTTCAGGTTACAAGCCCAACTCCCCAACCATTAGGCCATGACTTCCCCAGTGTTGGAATGGACAGTGTTATTGTTTGTTTGTAGTGAGTGATGTTGAGATTTTATATATAAATTTATAAATTATAAATAAATTTTTTTCAGTAACCTTACGTAAGTGCATTTTTGTGGATGTCTGTTTATATTTGTCTGAAAGAGTGACATGCATGCAATGCAAATTTTAAATAAATGGAAAACTGAACTAAAAATAGGTTTTAAACCAGGGTTATTATAGTTAACTAAAACTAAAACCATGTTTTTATTTCTTGAAATAAAATAAATGTTGACTCAAAGTATATAAAAACTACGCCAAACCCTAAACTTTTTTTATTTTAGCTAGTTGGCAAAAAAAAAAAAAAAAAATCACATTTTCATTTAGTTTAACTTAATGTACTGAAATAACTAAAACGACAACTGAAAAAAAACATGATGCCAAAAACCCAGTAAAATGACAAAAAGCCCAACAAAATTAATAAAGCCTAAAATAATTATAAAATTATAAAAACTATCAAAAAACAAATTCAGATCATTAATAAAAACTATAATACTGTTTTAAACATGTCTTTCATAATTATTCACACCACAGTTAATGGTTCTGAAATGATAAAATTCAGTAAGTGAGTCATCTGAGTCGATTCAGTGAGGAAGTGAGTTGAATGACCAGTTCAGTTCATGATTCAAACTGGTGAATCTTGTTTGATTCACTTATTCACCACTCATCCAGACATGAATAAATACATACTGTGTCCCATATTGTGTTAAACACAGTGTCCTGAGTGTAAGTGATTTTTAGCTTGCGTTCATAGGACATTTAGAACTTTTTCCTTAATTGACTCATCCTTCTTTCCTTCATTCCATCAGGTCGTCTCAGTTTGGTCCAACGTCTGTTCAAGTGGTGCTCAGGTGAAATTTTACTGTGATTGAACATGTTTGTTTGTTTGTTTGTTTGTTTGTTTGTTTATAAATAACACATTTGGCCTGCATTCATTGCAAAAAATGTTGTTGAATGTGTTTTCAGGATTTGCTACAGTGAGAGCATCGGTGTTGAAGAAGATCAGTATCCACCGAACATCTGTGTTTCAGTTAATCACACTAACTGTCCCGTACAGGTGACGCATGACAGCCAAACTTTACTTCTCTATCGAATGCTTGACATAAAAAAGGTGTTGTTCACATCAAACCTAATGGACCACATGTTACCAGGGCAAGTTGGTTTATAAATAATGGTATCCTATTCCAACTTACTGGTGAGCATTATCAGAGCGGTCTGTCAAGGTTCTTTCAAAATTTAGAGCAAACATTCCTTCAGTAAGCATATTATAGAATATTTGTTCAAAGTTATCTGGTCTTTAGTAATGTTCTCAAAACGTTGGCACAAGAACATAGTATATACATTGTTCATGGAAATGAAATTAAATTAAATGTGACCAGGGACCACCAAAGCAGTCTTAAGTAGCACAGGTATATTTGTAGCAATAGCCAAAAAGACATTGTATGGGTCAAAATTATAAATTTTTCTTTTATGCCAAAAATCATTAGGATATTAAGTAAAGATCATGTTCCATGACAATATTTTGTAAATTTCCTTCTGTAAATATATCAAAAAAAATTTTGATAAGTATTTTTGATTAGTAATATGCATTGCTAAGGACTTCATTTGGACAACTTTAAAGGCGATGTTCTTTTTTTTTGTTTTTTTGCACCCTCAGATTCCAGATATTCAAATAGTTGTATCTCAGCCAAATATTAATATTGTCCTATCCTAACAAACCATACATCAATGAAAAGATTTATTCAGCTTTCAGGTTATGTATAAAGCTCAACTGGTCAAAAAAAAATTGGTCCTTATGACTGGTTTTGTGGTCCAGGGTCACAAATGTTGTAGTTGGATGTTCATCTAACGTTTTTTAAATGTTACTACTTGTCTCAGAATGTTCAGAGAACATTTAAAAGTAACATAACTTTTGCAAAATGATAAAATGGAATGTTTGAATGGAAGGAAACATTAAAAAAAAAACACACACATTTTGAAATAATAGAATATTCAGAAATAACATTTTCATAACTTAATAGGAACATTAGCAAATGTTCTTAGAACATTTTTATTTATTTATTTATTTATTTTTTATTCTAGTTGTTTGTAAACAGTCAAGAGGCATTGAAGTTCTGATGATGGCTGGGTTTAAACCATTGTTGGTTACTTCATTGTTTCTGAATGATTGTCTTCATTCATTTAGCTTAATTTTGTCATTTTTACATCTTATTCCCAGTGTACCTATTCATCTGATAAAATAGGGACTGAACCTTCTCGTCCGTGTCGTCCAATCAACCTCACGCCTGATTTGTATCCTACATTCACAAACCGATTCTCAGTGGTGTGGGGAAACTTCGGCAAGGTATGTTCTAGTGGAGAAAAGTATGGAAGTTACTGTCACCGAATAAAAAAAATAAAACAAGGTAATTGCGAGTTCACGTCTCACAATTCTGAGAAAAAAGTGTCAGAATTGCGAGTTTAAGGTCAAGGTCAACTTTATTATCCCCAAAGGGCAATTTGTTTCACAGCCAGCAGTAAACCATATGCAAAGAATAAACAAATACCACAACACACAGACACAAACAATCACTTCCGTTAATAATATACATAGAATTGCGAGTTTATATATTTATATATCTTACAAATCTGAGTTTTTAACTCGCAATTGCGAATTTATATCATGCAATTCTGAAATTATTTCTCACAATTGGGAGTTTATCTTTATATCTAGCAAGTTTGACTTTATTTCTCGCACTTGTGAGTTTATATTACACAATTCTAAGAAAAAAAAGTAAATTTATGAGTATTTACAAATGCAAGAAAAAAAGTCAGAATTATGAGTTTATATCTCTCAATTCTGAGAATAAAGTCAGAATTCTGAGAGAAAAGGTTGTAGTGACCTTGTTTTATATTTTATTCAGTGGCGGAAACAGCTTCCATGGTAAAGTCTTTTCTGTCCTGCAAAATAATGCTCAGGAGTTTTGTTGTTAGACTTTATTGCAAGAAGATAAGAAAGCCGAGATGCAGGACATCTGAGCATCTCACAGTTTACACTTTTATAAAGTTTTCAACCAATGATCTTATTGCAGATGTTCTTTTTGGCTCATCTTCAAACTCTTGCTACAATTACTTCTCTTTATCTTCTTGCTTTCTTTCTAAGACCGCCAAATAGCTTATCAGAAAGTGATTATTCAGTGTGTTTGCCTCATTATTTGTATTGAAAGGCCATGTTTGAGGGCAGTGTGACCTAAAAGAGCAACCTAGTATCAGTGCAGATGCCAGCTGCAAGCAACTTCAGCTGTAATCCCATTCTTTCTCGTGTGACTTTTCTCACAGTCATGCAAGCCGTGAGGCCTTCAAAACATAGCATTCAAACTACGTCTACAATAGTTTTCTATAGGATAAATAAAATATTTCATCAACATCTGTCTCACAGAAATCATCTCACATTAAATATTCATGAGGAGGTGGGTCTATCCATTTGACTGACCAATGGCAGATGGGGAGAGCATTTAGGAAATGTGTTAATGTGTTTGTGTGTGTAGAGTTATTCAGTGGCCGTGTATCTGGTGCGGCTCGTGTCGTCTCAGGATCTGTTGGATCAGCTCCGCAGGACTGCAGTGGAGCAGCAGGAGCTCTGCAGACAGAGAGGTGAGTGCATACGGCTGATTGAGTCTGCTTTTTCATTATAAGAGATGTTTTAGGACTTTCATGCTTTTTAAAATGAATGCATTGGTAAGTTATTCTGTCTGCAGCTTTAATCAACCACTAACAGACCAGCATTGACCACTGAACATCAGTGAAATGTTCCAAGACCAGAACATATGGTCCAGTCTTGAAATTTGAGTTGATCCAAACTTTTTTGTGTATGTTTTCATTGTCAAAAGAGGGGAAAAAAAAAAAAAGTTCATCATTGTGTTTAGTGAGCAGATCTTTTCTGTAACATTATTATTATTATTATTATTATTATTATATTTATAATATTATAACATTATTAATTATATATATATATATAATATCATTTTATTTTTTGTATTAATAATTATTATTATTATTATTATTATTAATATTATTAGTAGTAATGTATGCAATACATTTGTGACCATGGACCACAAAACCAGTCATAAGGGTCAAGTTTTTGAAATTGAGATTTATACACCATCTGAAAGCTGAATAAATAAGCTTTCCATTGATGTATGGTTTGTTTGTCGAGATACAACTATTTGAAAATCTGGAGTCTGAGGGTGCAAAAAATCAAAATACTAAGAAAATCTCCTTTAAAGTTGTCCAAATGAAGTTCTTAGCAATGCATATTATTAATCAAAAATTAAGTTTTGATAAATTTACAGTAGGAAATGTATAAAATATCTTCATGGAATATGATCTTTTCTTAATATCCTGATGATCTTTGGCATAAAAGAAAAATGGGTAATTCTGACCCATACAATGTATTTTTGGCTATTGCTACAAATATACCCATGCTATTGAAGATTGTTTTTTTGGTCTAGGGTCACATTTATTTATTTATTTATTTGTTTGTTTTTGTGTGTGTGTGTGTGTGTGTCTGTGTGTATTTGTATAATTTTGACAGTTTCTGAGAAGTTGCGCTCTGATCCAGAAAATGAGATTTCTACTACAGGCTTGCAAGTATCACTAATCTGTCCAGTAAGTAGGAATTCAGTTATTTTTGTCATTTTTATCAAATTATTTCCACTACATCTCAAATTAAATATGGTATTATGTATATTTGACAGAAAAAAGTTTTCAGGACAGTTTTAATGTTTAATAAACTTTATTTAAGAAGTAGTTGTCAGAAATCTTTTTAATTTTATTAAAAATCAACCCATGTAATTGAAGAATAGTGTTATTTAATATCACTGATATTGTAAATTAAATTGTGAATTAAATATATATATTTTTTATTTTCCGTTTTCACTCTAACTTCAATCAAAGTTTTAGTAGTTTTATTGTGTTTGTAATTTTCATGGAATTTTTTTGTTTATAAAGTTGTTTTTTTTTTTTTTTTTTAAATTTTTTTTAAATTTGTTTTAGTTTTATTAACTTAAAAATAAATGTTGCGCTGGCAACATTTTACAAATATTTTATTTCAGTTAACATTTTAGTTTCAAGAAATGAAAGTGTTTTTATGGTTTTAGTTAACAATATTAACTCTTGAAGAAACACCCATGACTCTTTATTCCTCTGTTAAACACAAGCAAAGATATTTTCCTGGAAACAGACAGAACAGAGCACTTTCACACTAGCAGTGAGTCTGAATCTCTCAGTTTGTTGCTGTCTGTCTGCATGCGTTTCTAAGCTGGCAAAGATGCGTATGTCCGTTCCCAGTCGAGCTCGAGGCTGTGCTCATCTGCAGTGCTTCGATGCTTCTTTCTACCTTCAAATGAATGAAAGGAAGCCCAGGTGGACATGTCCTGTGTGCCACAGATACGCTCCGTTTGATGAGCTGCGAATTGACAGGTAATCTCACAAACAGCCAATCATTTCCCTACTCTGTTACTGCTTTGCTTGCATATTTTGAGTAATACTTTGATATTTTGCAGATGAAGTCAGTGTGTCTATATATAGCTCTAATAATAAGACAATATATATTGAGCTGTTACCAATCAAATGAAATCACACATGAAACAAAATTCAACTTTGCACTGCAGAGGTGCATCTGAATTGGTACAATTACAATTGCATAAATGTTGTGAGATTAATATGATGAAAATGATGAAATATGATGAAAAAATAAAATGATACTTTTAAATATGTGACCCTGGACCACAAAACCAGCACAGGTATATTCGTAGCAATCGCCAAAAATACATTGTGTGGGTCAAAATTATTGATATTTCTTTTATGCCAAAAATCATTAGGATATTAAGTAAAGTTCCTGTTCCATGAAGATAATTTGTAAATTTCCTACTGTAAATATATCAAAACTTAATTGTTGATTAGTAATATGCATTGCTAAGAACTTCATTTGGACAACTTTAAAGGAGATTTTCTCAATATTTTTTATTTTTTTTTGCACCCTCAGATTCCAGATTTTCAAATAGTTGTATCTCAGCCAAATATTGTCCTATCCTAACAAACCATACATCAATGGAAAGCTTATTTATTCCGCTTTCAGATGATGTATAAATCACAATTTCAAAAAATTGACCCTTATGACTGGTTTTGTGGTCCAGGGTCACATATGAAGCTGTATCTGTCAGTCGGTGGCAGTGAATCACTTATTGCGTGAATCATTTATTCAAATGATTTGTTCAAAGGATCTGATTCAATCATTAATGAAACACCACTGTGTGTTGCTCAGAAACAGATCTGCTATGGATTTGTTTTGAACTATTTTGTTTTGGCAAAAAAAAAAAACTTTAAAAATTTTAAAGTTAATATTTCAAATTAAAATGTGTCCATTTTATTTGTATAAAATCAATATCACATTAGTTGCAATCACATACATATTCTTGAAAACAGCTCTCTCGCTGTTTTGATATTGCTATCATGTTATAATATTAAAAACAAGATCTCATACAAGTACTTTTTTGCAGTTATATAGTGAATTTTGTGGGCATTTGTAGCTATCAGTTTGGTGACACAATCCCCTGCTAACAGTAACAAAAAAAATCTAATTAGAAGTTGTTGATTGCATTTGAAGCAGGATTTTTTTTTTTTTTTTCATTCAGTCACAGTAATGATGTTAACAAATAAATCAGAAAATCCACAAGTCAGTTTAGTGAAATCCTAGCAGTTGTGGTCTTGACTAATCTTGAATAAATCCTGAGATTAGGACAAGACCGAGACCTTCAAAAGATGGTCTTAAGACCAGTCTCGAGTACTACAACACAAAATCTCTTCTGCTGCAGTTGCTGTTTGTTTGCTGTGTTCTTATAGTTTGCTGTGTGACATTCTGGAGAAATGTGGTGAAGATGTGGAGGAGATTGAATATCTGTCTGACAGCAGCTGGAGAGCCGTGAGACACGACAAAAGTGACAAAAACCAAGAATCTGTTCAACATCAACAGATCAAACACCGTAAGATCAGCTCCATTCATTTCTCTGTTCTCATGATAGAGAGGAAAGTACTGATCTGATTTGATTTTCCCATGATAGATGGGAGTTGTAGTCCGGTGGGCAGTGTTATCGTGGATCTGACTCACTTTTCTTCAGACGATGAGGATTTACAAAAAGAAGAGACTGTTTCTACACATTTAGAAGACAAAAGTGTGCTCTTCAGAAAATCTGGCATAGTTAAAACTACTAAACCCAAAAGTCGAAAAACCCAGGTCCAAAACTGTTAACTGAGCTTTAAATATTTATACTGGTATTTAGTTTTTTTTTTTTTGTTTGTTTTTTTTTTTTAAATAGTTGTCAATATTGCCTCATTTCTAATTTAGAAATGTTTTTTAGCATATAAGGCTTGATGACAATCTGATGACTGATATGAACCTGTTGTCATTCAGTCATTGTGTTCTGTATGTGGTTTGTATGTTGTGTTTGTCTTCACTGTGGTGGCAATAAAGTTTCATTATTAAACGAATAGTTCTGACTGATGAATTTATAAATGAAACCAAATCAAAGCCATTTTAAAATGACTTCCACACATTATATACTTTATATTGTTGGTATGACCGTACGTTTGTATTGACAAAGCATTTGCAGCTTGCCTGCAATGAGTGTGCAAATAAAAATAATAAAATAAGCAAAGTTGCAATAAATTAGGTAAATACACAACAAAATTACTAAAACTTTTAAATTAAAATTAAAATGGTAAAATAAAAAAATCAAAGCTAATTCAAAATATAAAAAACTATTATAGTATCTCAAAGGTACTAAAATAACATTGCTATTTGAACAACATCTTTTTCCCCTTAAACGGTACTGATAACCATAATACCAACTGTAAAATAAATAAAAGTAAAACAAAAATTTGATTTGAATAGTATAAAGTTACATAATACATAATTACAAAATTAATTTTTTTAATATGGTGAGGTAATTTACAATTAACCAACTGACATGGTTAATACTGTAGCATTTATACAGTATTTTTTGTGAAAAGTACAAACTTTTTTTTTTTATTATTGAACAAAAAAGACAAAAAAGCATTGAACAAGTAACATTACTTTAAAAGCATCCATTAAGAAGATTAATGTAAAAAATAGCAACAACAAAAAACGTTTTTCAGTTCAGTAATTTTTTTTTTTTTTTAGTGAACTTTATTGAAATGACACAAACTACATGTATTGCCATAGTAGAAAAAAATAAATCATTATAACAATAGTGCAAATAAAATAGCATAATAATAATATCAAATAAATTGGCAGTGCAGCGTAAAACTATAATTTAAAAAGCACAGTACATTGAAAATACATTGAAATAAAAATAACAATTTAAGTAAACATCTTAAAGACCCCGATTTAAAAGTAATTTGATTTAAAAGATGTAAAAGTAATTTATTGTCATGATTGTTTTATATTGCCAGAATTCAAGGACGGATACTTTTTAAAAAAATAAAATTAAAAAATTTAAAAAAATCACAATTAGTGAAACAACAAGGTGGTAGAATGGTAATTAAAAATAGCAACATACAATATTAATAAAATGCTAAAGGAACTTTGGTAACACTTTTACAATAAGGTTCATTAGTTAACATTAGTTAACTACATTAGTTAACGAACTAAGAATGAACAGAACTTCTACAGCATTTATTAATCTTAGTTCATGTTAAATTCAGCATTTACTAATGCGTTATTAAAATCACAAGTTTTGTTTGTTAACATTAGTTAATGCACTGTAAACATGAACAAACTGTATTTTTATGAACGACTGTATTTTTATTAACTAACATTAACAAAGATTAATAAAGAGTGTAATAAATGTAGTGTTCATTGTTCATTAATGTTAATTAATACATTAACTGTTAACAAATGACACCTTATTGTAAAGTGTTACCGGAACTTATAGCGAGCGTTCCTCTCTCATCTCGCGATAGTTGCCGCGTGATCTGCACTCTGATGTTTCCGGTAACCTGTAGAAAGCAGCTGGGCCGAAACTCACCGCGCCCGCCTCATCTTCAGCCTCCTCTCGCGGGAAATTCCGCTCACCGGCACCGGCTTCACTCGCCAACGAGTTCGGGAACTCATTTTCCGTTAAATGAGAGAGACAGTGAGCGCTTGCAGACGCTTTAAAGCTCAGCAGAAACACAGACAGATGCTAGCAAGCTAGCAGCATCCTCTCGCGCGGACCGAGAAATCAAAATAATGTCTTTATTTATTACTTCTAGTTGATTTATACTGGTTTTATAAAGTGAATGTGCTTTTTGCTCAGGCACACGTGTGTTGTTATGTGTGTTAGTGACAGTAGCAGATGTTGTTTATAGGTTACAGGTGATTTTACAGTTTGATTGTTATCTCTGTATAGTATAAGAGTCCGTGTCGGATTAGTGTGAACTAAAGTGAATGTCAGCTAGTGTTTTAATATAATAATGATCAGATCTGGACAGTAAATAGGTTGAGGAGATTTTGTAGACTGAGGGTTTGCGTCTGTTAACAGTAAGCAGACTGATCTAGGAACTTATCAGCTCGATGACAAGCTGTAAATCAGAGTTATTGTACAGTAAAGCTCAGTCTGAGCTCGCCTTAGATTAAAGGTCTCATCAGCCTTTTCAAACATCAGCCATGGCTCCAAAAAAGAGACCAGAGCCTATAGTTATAACCAGAACCGGAGAAGCACAGACGACCTCTACATCCATAGATGCTGCGTCAGAGTAAGTTACAGAGCTGTGTGTAGTCCACCCTGGAAAGAGAAGGTTGTTTGTATGTCACTTGACATCTTTTTCTTTATTTTTTAAATCTCAGAGCGAATCTTGAGGCCCTGCAGAAGAAGCTAGAGGAGCTCGATTTGGATGAGCAGCAGAAGAAGCGTCTGGAAGCTTTCCTCACGCAGAAAGCCAATCTGGGCGAGCTGAAAGATGATGATTTCCAGCATATCTGTGAACTGGGAGCTGGAAACGGAGGTGTGGTTAATAAAGTGTGCCACAAACCCTCTGGCCTCGTAATGGCCCGGAAGGTGAGTTGCCAGGATTTGACAAATGCCAGTTCATTTGTCGTTTTCATCAGAAACATTTTGACTTGTCCCTCAGTTTATCAAAATGAACCAGACAAATGTCTTCATCTCAGAAAACAACTCAAATAATTGCATTGCTTAGTATAAGTATCACATTTCAGCTTTTAAACCTTCTGTCTGTCTTGCTAGACTTTAATAGTAAGTGATGTGTTCGCATCACTCTGGTTCCCTCAACAAAAACCCAGTAGGATTTTTCCATTGGCTTTTGGATTAGTGCTGAAAATCGGATCTATGACCAACAAATGTTTATGATTCTTCCAGGTTTTGTTCATGATGATAATCTTCACAAATGAACAACTTTTTAAAGCCTAAATATAATTGGCAGAAGTAAAAAGCTAAGCATAGACTATAAACGGTCACGACTTCACAACAGATCTTTGTCTTTATTAAAAATGTTTTCCCTGAAATTTTCCGTTAGAATAGTTTGCAAGAGCATGATTATAAACATAAACTAGTGAGTGGATGAGTTTACCTTTTTGATGTTTAATGTCCTGACAACCTCTGTTTTCCCATTCAGACAATTAACAAACGCCTATTTAAAGACAAGTAAAAGCTTTAAGAATCATTAGGAGAAATTACTGATTTTATGTCCTAGAATAAAATGGGAAGTTCCCTTTCGAACGTTCACTTACGTTGTGTGTATGGGGAAAGCTCCTGTTTTACTCTGTACTGAAGCCTGGTTTGTTCACGTTTGCGTAGCTGCACCAACCAATGGTGCTTTAGCCCGCCAGAAAGGGCGGAGCCGACCTGCTATATAAGTCGGCTCGCAGCACCATTCATCAGATCATTCTCCTTCAGCAACGAGGATCATCTCTTCGCTGACTCTGGAAGAAGCCAAGAAGTCAAGGAAGAAGCTTCAGCTCTGCTCGCCACCGTTGAAGACGCCGAAGCAGCGAGGATTCCCCTGTGGCCATCCAGCGCCCGAAGAGCAAGCAAGAGCATTTCCTAAGAGCAAATTTCTCAGCGCGCGTTGTTTCAAATGTTGCACCGCGAGTGTGGCTCATGCAAGGATCCCTTGCATGAGACGGACGGGCACAGTGAGTGCGTCGCCTGTCTCGGCAGTGCCCACGCAGAGGCTGCACTCACTCATGGCTCATGCTTCCATTGCGAGAGTATGAGTCTTTCCCGTCTCCACTCGCGGATCGCCTTTTTTTCACGAAGGTGGTCCCACTCGCTCAGCCCTCCCGTCTCCTTTCTCTCCAAAGAGAAAGAAACAGCGGGGCAGCGGGTCCTTCTCAGCGGGCTCAAGTGGTGTCACTTCGGCTCAGCGCCCGTGTGCCCTGCCCTCCCCGTGTCCTCTCGCCTCGCCAGTGTGTTTCACACAGGAAGACCAGCGCCCCTCTTCAGCTGCGAGCTGCCTGGTCTCATTCGGCGCGTCTGAAGAGGACGTCATCATCGAGGACGCTACCGCCGACGACTCCATGTCCTTGGCAGCATCTGATGCAGAGGAGTGGGGAGATTCGGATTGAAGGCCCATGCAGCGCATCCCTCTAAGCCCTGCAGGACCACCTCAGCGCTTGCCAACAGGGCTTATGCAGCGGCCAGCCAGGCTGGGTCGGCGTTGCATACAATGGCTGTTCTCCAAGTGTTTCAAGCCAAGCTTGTCCGCAGCATGGACGAGTCTGGCCAAGAACACAGGAGGCTTTCAAGGAGCTGCGCACAGCAACAGAGCTGGCTCTGCGCACTACTAAAGCAACGGCACAGGCGATCGGCAAGACCATGGCCAGTTTGGTGGTGCTGGAGTGCCACCTATGGCTAAACCTCACTGAGATCAGGGATGCTGAGAAAATGGCCTTCCTCGACTCACCAGTCTTGTCGAAGGATCTGTTCAGCCCCGCTGTGAACGGGTTTGCGGAGAGATTTTCGGAGACTCAGAAGACGTCGCAGGCGCTGCGTCACTTCCTCCCCAAGCGCTCTGGCCCCGCGGCTGCGGGCCGCCAGAAGAATCCCGCCACTGAGCCTGCAAAGCCAGTGCAGCCTCAGCCCCAACGCAAATCCGAGCCTGGGCTGCAACAGCGCTCCCGGACGGAGAAATGCTTCCCCTTTCCGAAGCGTCAAGGTCCCCATCCACAAGTTGTGCTGGACCCCGAGCCTCCTAAGCCGTCCTGGGGCTCTGTTCTCGCCTCGGCCGGAATGCCCTGAAAAACAGCTCGCTTTCATTCTTCATCCCTCTGAGTATCCTCTGAGCAATGGAGTTTTGTTCCCAGCGGATCACGTCCTGCAGGTGCAGCGCGTACCCGAATGTTTTATCGCTGTGATAGCGGACCCACATACAATAAAGAGCAAATTTCTTCTTCATACTCTCTCACACTCACGCGAATGCGAGCTCCCTGTCTTTTCTCGGCAAGCTCTCATTCGAAAAAATAAACCCTCTCGCCTCCCCTTTCACGGCCTGGGCAGCCATTCCAGGAGTGTCAAATTGGGTTTTAAAAGCAATTTGACGAGGTTACTCGCTCCAGTTTGCTCGCAGGCCACCTTGCGTTAGAGGCGTCATTCAAACTTCTGTTCCGGACAACGAAGCGCTCGTTCTCCGACAGGAGGCGCAGGCGTTGCTTGCAAAGGGCGCTGTGGAAATAGTGCCCCCAGCGAACAGCGAGTCAGGCTTTTTCAGCCGCTACTTCCTCATTCCAAAGAGAGATGGTGGGCTCAGACTCATTCTGGATCTTCGGCGTCTGAACTACTCGCTTATGCGCCGGTCGTTCAAGATGTTGACTATCAAACAGATCTTCGCGCACATTTGCCCCGAGGACTGGTTTTTGACCGTGGATCTGAAAGATGTATGCTTTCACATCCACATAGTCCCCCATCACAGACCATTCTTGAGATTCGCATTCGAGGGAGTGGCCTATCAGTATACAGTCCTTCCGTTTGGACTTTCTCTGGCCCTGTACACTTTCACAAAGTGCGTAGACGTGGCTTTTTCCCCTCGGAGACAGATGGGAATCCGTGTCTTGAACTACCTTGACGATAGGCTGGTTCTAGCCAGGTCAGAGATGGGAGTTGGCTACTCACAGAGAGCTGTTACTCAGCCACTTAGAGCGCCTCGGGTTGATTATCAACCCGCACAAGAATCAGTTGTTGCCCAGACAGCGAGCTGTCTTTCTGGGGACGATTTTAGACCCTGCCCAAATGCAGGCATGGCTTACGCCAGAACGATCCCTGACGATTCAGCGATTGGCGGCTTCTCTCAAATCGGTGGCGACACGCCCCCTGAAGGTTTTTCAGAGGTTGCTCGGCCTTATGGCGGCCGCCTCTGTAATTCCGCTGGGCCTGCTTCACATGAGGCCCCTTCAGTTTTGGCTCGAAGCCCGTGTTCAACACTTGGCGCAGTTTCCTGTCAGGGTAGACCACCACTGTATCAAGGTCGTGCCCCCTTGGACGACCTCTCGCCTGTTCCAAACAGGAATAAAACTAGGCCTGACCTCCAGAAGGAAGGTAGTCACAACGGACGTGTCCAACTCGGGTCGGGGCGCCCTGTTGGAGGGCAATCCGGCGTTCGGTTCCTGGTCAGCTCCGGAGAAATGCCTGCATATCAACTGCCTAGAGATGTTGGCGGTTTTCTTAGCCCTGAAAACCTTCCTTACAGCCTTGAAAGGGCACCACGTCTTGGTCCGGTCGGACAGCATGACGGTGGTGGCTTATATCAATCACCAAGGCAGTCTCAGATCACACACTCTTTGCAGGATGGCTCGTCGCCTCCTCTTTTGGGCACAGAAAGAACTCCTCTCACTAAGGGCGGTTCATGTACCAAGCAGATTGAACCTTGGCGCAGACATGCTATCCAGAGGCAAGCTAGCCCCGGGCGAATGGGCGTTACACCCTCAAATGGTTCAAGAGATCTGGTGAGTCTCCGGGAGGGCAGAGGTCGACCTCTTTGCCTCAGAAGACAACTCTCACTGCCCAACATTCTTCTCGATACAACGAGATGCTCTGTCCCACGACTGGCCCAGTGCTCACCTATACGCATTTCCCCCGATTGCCCTGATTCCTCAGGTCGTCAGGCGGGTCAGGGAAACCAAGTGTTCCCTCCTCCTAGAGGCCCCGCTCTGGAGGAACCAGGCCTGGTTTCCAGAGCTAGTGCAGCTCTCAGCAGCAGCCCCGTGGCCCATTCCGCTGAGGAGGAACCTTCTCTCGCAGGCGAAAGGCATGATTTGGCATCCCCAGCTGGAACTGTGGAGCCTTCATGTATGATGCCTCGACGGGAGCTTAATCAGTTCCCAGCGAGAGTAAACAGTACCATTTTGGAGGCGAGAGCGCCGTCTACAAGACGGCTTTACAGCTAAAAATGGTCGGTCTGCCTTAACTGGTGTTCTGCACGAAGTTTGGACCCGATATCATGTGACGTGTCCCATGTGCTAACCTTTTTGCAAGAGCTGCGTGCCCTCTCCACGCTTAAAGTGTATGTGGCAGCTATCGCGGCGAACCATTCTCTCGAAGCTGGCCATTCAATCGGCAGGAACGACCTGGTCGTTAAATTTCTGAAGGGTGCAAGGAGGCTGAATCCTCCTCGCCCTCAGACCTTGCCGTCTTGGAACTTGTCTATAGTCCTGCAGGCCCTAAGAGGGTCCCCCTTTGAGCCACTCAGCTCGACCGATTTGCAGCCCTTATCGCTTAAAACGGCCCCCCTCCTTGCCTTGGCGTCAGTTTAGCGAGTGGGTGACTTGCAAGCGCTGTCGATCAGCACAACGTGTCTTGAGTTGAGTGTCTTGACTGTAAAGACTGTAAGGTCATTCTGAAACCAAGACAAGGTTATGCTCCTAAGGTGCTCTCAACTCCATTCAGAGCTCAGGTGATCTCCCTATTGGCACTTCCCTTTACAGATGTTGAGCAGGGTCTAAACATGCTCTGCCCAGTGAGGGCTCTGAGAGTATACCTGGAACGCTCTAGCCTGTTTAGGCAGTCTGAGCAGCTGTTCGTTTGCTTTGGAGGCCACCATAAAGGACTGCCAGCCACAAAGCAGCGACTTTCTCGCTGGATTGTTGATGCGATAGCCTTGGCTTACGCATCAGAAGGTTTGCAATGCCCTATAAGTGTGAGTGCCCATTCCACAAGAGGGATGGCCACCTCCTGGGCATGGTCCAGCAGAATATCTATTGGTGAGATCTGTGGGGCCGCCGGCTGGTTGTCGCTGTCCACATTTGCCAGATTTTATGACTTAGATGTCCTTGCCTTGCAGGCGCGAGTTCTGTCTGTTTGATGTTCCCCTTGGGCGAAGTGGTTATATTAGAGCTCTCAGCTACTAGCGTGCTGCGCAATATGCTCAAGTTTTTAGGGGTCCTTATTAGTGCTCCAGGACTGGGCTGTATCTGCTCATAGTGCGTCGTGATTGGACGCATTCCCCTTACACACAACATGAGTGAACGTTCGAAAAGGAATGCTCCGGTTACTGACGTAACCTCGGTTCCCTGAGATAAGGGAGCGACCGTTGTGTCACTTGCCGTGTTATAAGCTGCACGAATCAATGACTGTAGCTTCAGTCGAATGATCTGATGAATGGCGCTGCGAGCTGACTTGTATGACAGGTCAGCTCCGCCCTTTCTGGCGGACTAAAGCACCATTGGTTTGTGCAGCTACACAAACGTGAACAAATCAGGCTTCAGTACAGAGTAAAACAGGAGTTTTCCCCATACACACAACGCTCGTTCCCTTATCTCAGGGAACCAAGGTTACATCAGTAACCGGAGCGATATCTTGAACTTGTGTGAACCACAGACTTTATTTCCATCATTTAACCCAAAATCCATTCAAAAACCCATTGACTTCAGGATGATGGATTCAAAAGTGCTAAAATGCATGTTTCTGGGTTTTGGCCTACAAAAATACATTGTCCCATCTCTATTTATCCTAAAGGTTTTCTGTTCATTTGTACAAGCTGAATGACGAGTTGAAATTATTATCTGTGGTAACTGACACCATGTCATCCATTGACATGATGAAAATAACCCAGAACGTTCACATTTGAAACTCTACACATCTATATGTGCTGCATGTGAGTTTTTTGTGTGTTTCTATAGTTAATTCATCTGGAGATCAAGCCAGCCATCAGGCATCAGATCATCAGGGAGCTGCAAGTCCTGCATGAGTGTAACTCTCCGTACATCGTGGGTTTCTATGGGGCATTTTACAGCGACGGGGAGATTAGCATCTGTATGGAGAACATGGTAAGTTTAGTGGCTTTTGTTATCTTTTATGACTACACTAGTTTCTAATTTTTAATTTTTTCAGACAAACCCCTTTGAGCTCAAATATTTACTTAAAGTCCCCCTGAGATTTTAAGTTCAAAATTTCATAATTTAACAACACAGTCACATGTTTGTGGCTCTCTGATGTTGTTTAACCATCACATGACATTCAGGTACATAAATAAAATTACATTTACATTTACATTTATGCATTTAGATGACACTTTTATCCAAAGCGCCTTACTGTTAAAATATTGAATCTTTGTGTTTTATTCTGATGTATTCTGTTTGGCAAACCTTGTATATATACATAAATAGATGGCCTACAGGTGCATTTCAATAAATTAGAATGTCGTGGAAAAGTTCATTTATTTCAGTAATTCAACTCAAATTGTGAAACTCGTGTATTAAATAAATTCAATGCACACAGACTGAAGTAGTTTAAGTCTTTGGTTCTTTTAATTGTGATGATTTTGGCTCACATTTAACAAAAACCCACCAATTCACTATCTCAACAAATTAGAATGTGGTGACATGCTAATCAACTCAAAACACCTGCAAAGGTTTCCTGAGCCTTCAAAATGGTCTCTCAGTTTGGTTCACTAGGCTACACAATCAGGGGGAAGACTGCTGATCTGACAGTTGTCCAGAAGACAATCATTGACACCCTTCACAAGGAGGGTAAGCCACAAACATTCATTGCCAAAGAAGCTGGCTGTTCACAGAGTGCTGTATCCAAGCATGTTAACAGAAATTTGAGTGGAAGGAAAAAGTGTGGAAGAAAAAGATGCACAACCAACCGAGAGAACCGCAGCCTTATGAGGATTGTCAAGCAAAATCGATTCAAGAATTTGGGTGAACTTCACAAGGAATGGACTGAGGCATCAAGAGCCACCACACGCAGACGTGTCAAGGAATTTGGCTACAGTTGTCGTATTCCTCTTGTTAAGCCACTCCTGAACCACAGACAACGTCAGAGGTGTCTTACCTGGGCTAAGGAGAAGAAGAGCTGGACTATTGCCCAGTGGTCCAAAGTCCTCTTTTCAGATGAGAGCAAGTTTTGTATTTCATTTGGAAACCAAGGTCCTAGAGTCTGGAGGAAGGGTGGAGAAGCTCATAGCCCAAGTTGCTTGAAGTCCAGTGTTAAGTTTCCACAGTTTGTGATGATTTGGGGTGCAATGTCATCTGCTGGTGTTGGTCCATTGTGTTTTTTGAAAACCAAAGTCACTGCACCCGTTTACCAAGAAATTTTGGAGCACTTCATGCTTCCTTCTGCTGACCAGCTTTTTAAAGATGCTGATTTCATTTTCCAGCAGGATTTGGCACCTGCCCACACTGCCAAAAGCACCAAAAGTTGGTTAAATGACCATGGTGTTGGTGTGCTTGACTGGCCAGCAAACTCACCAGACCTGAACTCCATAGAGAATCTATGGGGTATTGTCAAGAGGAAAATGAGAAACAAGAGACCAAAAAATGCAGATGAGCTGAAGGCCACTGTCAAAGAAACCTGGGCTTCCATACCACCTCAGCAGTGCCACAAACTGATCACCTCCATGCCACGCCGAATTGAGGCAGTAGTTAAAGCAAAAGGAGCCCCTACCAAGTATTGAGTACATATACAGTAAATGAACATACTTTCCAGAAGGCCAACAATTCACTAAAAATGTTTTTTTTACTGGTCTTATGAAGTATTCTAATTTGTTGTGACAGTGAATTGGTGGGTTTTTGTTAAATGTGAGCCAAAATCATCACAATTAAAAGAACCAAAGACTTAAACTACTTCAGTCTGTGTGCACTGAATTTATTTAATACACGAGTTTCACAATTTGAGTTGAATTACTGAAATGAACTTTTCCACGACATTCTAATTTGAGATGCACCTGTATATAGCTAAACAACGTGAGTGCAGAACCTCAGCTGTGGTTCATGAGTGTGTTCAGTAACTGTTTTGTGTGTTTCTCCTCATCAAAAGGACGGAGGCTCTTTGGATCAGGTTCTGAAAGAGGCTCGCAGAATTCCAGAGGAGATCTTGGGAAAAGTCAGCATAGCTGTGAGTTTGTTTACTCGAATAATATGTAAAAATCTGTGAGTTCAATTACAAAACCTTCAGAGTTTTTTCGATGTGTAGTAGTCTAGATATGCACCGATATTGATACTAAATTGAATATGTAAGTAAAATTATTAGTTGTTGCATGATTTATGTATAATGAGTGGTTCTCTACATTATTACAGGACAACATCATGTGATTACTGTACTGCTGGAGCAGCTCTAAATGTGTGATCTGCCATTAAATGAAAGATAAAATACAACAGAGCAATAGAATGAGCAGTGAAAGTAACAGAAACTTGTACAGTACATTTTAACGGGTGTATTTAGGAAAGAAAACTATTTTCTAAACGAATTAAGCCAGCTTATATGATTCATATTCTTTTTGTTTCTCTATCCAATATTTTTAAAAATTGCAAATGCAATGAAAATACATGTATAGATAATCATTATTGAAAGTACCAGAAATGAAAGTATCGCTGTTGTACTTCTTTTGGAAAAAGTGGTATTGGTGTATTACAAATACATGCTTATTAGTACTTAAAGCTCATTAAGATCTGAAGTCATCACATATTTGACTGCTTGATCATTTCTTTACCTTTTTTTAGTAGGACTAGGTCTTTCTTTTTCTGTAAATAACAAAAGGAGATGTTTAGCACAATGTTCATGCTGTTCTTTTCCCAATCATAAAGGTAAATGGGGATTTTTTACAAAACCAAAAGCAAACAAAAGAAAAATTTAGCTCTCCTTATATGGAAAAACAGCAGTCTGAATGTTCAGCTGAATTTCTCATGTTTTTTTACCATATTAAAAAAATTATACAGGTTTGGAACGACATTCATTTTTAAATCTGAAAAAGGGTACATTTCTTTTTTCCCTTTTTTCTCTAATCAGGTTTTAAGAGGTCTTGCTTACCTTCGAGAAAAGCACCAGATTATTCACAGAGGTAAAGAAAATTATCTAAAAAGTATTAACAAAAACATAAACAAAATGTGTTTAATGAGCTCCAATGGGAATATAATAGGAATATTAGACTGCCTTTCTAAATAAATGTTCCTGTCATTCACAGATGTGAAACCTTCAAATATTCTGGTTAATTCCCGCGGGGAGATCAGACTGTGTGACTTTGGCGTGAGCGGGCAGCTCATCGACTCCATGGCCAACTCTTTTGTAGGAACACGCTCGTACATGTCGGTATGTTTCCACTGGTGTTTTTAGTGAGCATTAGAAGTGATGATTGTTTAAAGATGATTGTTTAAGTGAATTCATGTTATATATTTGTGTGTGTGTTTAGCCGGAGAGGTTGCAGGGCACTCATTACTCAGTGCAGTCAGATGTGTGGAGTATGGGTCTCTCTCTGGTGGAGCTGGCTATCGGCCGCTATCCCATTCCTCCACCCGATGCTAAAGAGCTGGAGGGCATCTTCGGCAGGGCAGTGATGGATGTCGGGCAGGCAGAGACGCACAGTACGTCTCCTCGACCCAGACCCCCCGGCAGACCAGTCAGCGGTGAGAAAGCCTTTGTTTATGAATGGCAGTAAGATTTCAGTGCTGCATATGTTAAAATGTAATTTATTTCTGTGATCAAAGCTGAATTTTCAGCATCATTACTCCAGTCTTCAGTGTCACATGATCCTTCAGAAATCATTCTAATATGCTGATTTGCCGCTGAAGAAACATTTCTGATTATTATCAATGCTGAAAACCGTTGTGCTGATGAATATTTTGAAACCTTATTTGGAAAAGTCTGGGGTAAGCAGGAAAAAAATTACTTTTATTCAGGAAGGGCACATTAAACACATTGTAACAAGTGTCTTTACTGTCACTTTTGATTAATTTAATGTGCCCTTCCTGAATAAAAGTAAGTTTTTTCCTGCTTACCCCAGACTTTTCCAAATATGGTTTCAAAATATTCATCAGCACAACTGTTTTCAGCATTGATGATAATCAGAAATGTTTCTTCAGCGGCAAATCAGCATATTAGAATGATTTCTGAAGGATCATGTGACACTGAAGCCTGGAGTAATGATGCTGAAAATTCAGCTTTGATCACAGAAATAAATTACATTTTAACATATATTCACACAAAAAAAAGTGTTTTAAATTCTAATAATATTTCACAATTTTTACAGTATTTTTGATCAAATAAATGCAGCCTTTGTGAGCAGAAGACACTTCTTTCAAAAACATGTAAAGAATCTTAATTGTTTCAAACTAATTACTGGTAGTGTAAATTTAAAGCAATGAATATTACAATATAATATTATGTTGAATGCCAGCAGGTGTCAGTATAAGGTCACAGTTCACTGTTCAGGAAGATGCCATCAGAGCATAAACATGAAGTTACTCATTGCACTTTATTACCAGTAAACTGATGTGACTCATAGAGCGTCCTGTTCTCTTTCAGGTCATGGGCCCGTCATGGCTATATTTGAGCTGCTGGATTATATAGTCAATGAGGTGAGAGTCTTGAAGCCAACGTTTTATAGAACATTCAGACTGAGCCAATGACTTGATACATTTCAAAATAGTTATGAAAATATGAATTTCCAGAGTCGACAGGCAGATTTGATAATAAGAACAGTGCCACAAATTATGTTTTTTGATGGGCTATTCAGTAGACTTAGTAAGTATATATAAATACATAATGACTTTAAGTGTGTAGAGCACTAATTTCCAGTCCAGGGCTCTTTAAGTTGCTGTAAAACGAGATCTGATGCTGTTATTAATGATGTATGAAGACTTTTATGTGTGTTTTATCCATCAGCCGCCCCCTAAACTCCCTCACGGCGTCTTCACTCCTGATTTCCAGGACTTTGTGACCAAATGGTAAGTGTTGTTACTCATGAGGTGAAATGTAGCACATCTTTGGTGTGTTTTCACATGTAATTGAGATCTTGCACAGATTTGCATACAGTATAGTGCTTTAGTGCCTAAACAATCATTTCAACCGTTTTTCTTTGCGTTTGTCTTCTAGTCTGATTAAAAACCCTGCAGATCGAGCAGACCTGAAGATGCTGATGGTGAGAGCACATTTTTATCATTTTCTTTACATTTTCATGCGATATAAAATCAAAATGAACCCTGTTTACTGTATTAATTATGCCTAATCATACAGTTTTTATTATAATTATTACAGTAATCAAGATTTGAAATAATAACAACCAAACAAATCATAGCCCACTTTTCACAATCCAATCAAATCTGGATAAAATCAAGTCTTGCTGGTGCTGGCAGAAACATATGTTGCTTTTTATTTTTTTCCACAAAACTGCATTGATGTGTTATTTTATATACCAGATTTGAAACTTTATCATCAAAACACATTAGTAATGCTTTACTATGCATGTTGTTTTTGTTGAGATCTTGTACATTCACAATACGATCACAATTTTGCTGACAAATTGGCTGTTGTTTGTTGTTGGCGGTTTGTTATAGTTAAATAAAACTAAAACCATTAAAAAAAATTACTGAAATACTTATATTAAAAAAAAAAAAAAACAACTTAATTCAAATATTTAAATAATCTTAATTGTTTCATTTCAGCTAGTTGCCAAGGCAATATTTCTTATTTTCATCTAAAATTTAATAAATTAATGAATAAAAAATTACATTTTTCACATAAATGCAATAAAAATATTCACATGAAAATTATTAAAAACTATCAAGACATAAAAAAAAACAAAAACACCAAAAAATTACTAAAAATGTAACTAAAATTTAAGTGATTACCAGTAAACAGTTCAAAAAATTCAAAATATGAATAAAAACTGTAATAGTATTATAATAGTGATAGTTGTGATCTCTCTTTTCCAGAATCACACGTTTATTAAGCGCTCAGAGGTGGAGGAGGTGGACTTTGCTGGATGGTTGTGTAAAACAGTGGGGCTCAATCAGCCCAGCACACCCACCCGAACAGGCGAATGACACACACACACACACACACACACACACCTGACAGTCACATGACCCACAATTCCCCTACAGAATACAAACGTTTACAGCCTATCTGATGGAACACCTGCAAAGCTGCTTATTTTACACTTTTACTGCCATATTCATGGGTGAATCTTATGACACCTGTCAACAACATGAACATTTCATGTTCAAAACAAAGAAATGAGATGCATGTATTCTGATGAAAGACAATTAAGATTGTTTTTAGGATTTCTTGCATCGTGTGATTTTGTCTTGACAAAAATGTGCATTTGCCCCCCAAAAAACTATGAAATATTAAGTTATGAAGTAAAGTCCTTTATGGTAGTATTTGTTGTACTGCCTTTAATTTTTACATTTTCATTTCATTACTAGTACTTACAGTAATATTTTTTTTACTGTAGTACACAAAAATACAGTATTACTGTAATGCATTTCACCAATAAAATTTAATTATTACAACAATTAAAAATGGTTGAAATTACTTTGGGAATTTTGCTTAATTGTCATGAAAATGTCACAATGCAAAAACCAATCCTAAAATATGGTCTTAAAAATAAGTTTTCGTCAGATTCACCCTTGTGCACATCCAGGCACACGTGTTCTCATCTGATCCTTCATCATGTTTAATGGATTTAATAAATGCCAGGAAATCAGCACCATCACTCTTATAATTATTTCTGTATGTTCATTCTTACATTTGCCACAAACATCATCTACAGACAGTTATTGCTTTAAGACTCTCAATAAAGTGATTGTAGAGGGGATCAACTGTTTCTGTTGTTTTTTTGGGGGTTTTTTGCCCTTTGTTTTCAGATTGAAATTAAAAAGTGAGTGTTCCGTTCAGATATATATATTTATTTGTTCTGCTTGATTCATTATTTGATCATTAATGATTGAAAATCACGCTAGGGTGTTTGGTTTGCAGTAACTAAATTGTTTTTCTAGTGCTTTGCTTGTGTTTTATTCCTGTTCGGTGTTTAAGACTGTCTGCAGTATTGCGATTTCTAGTTTCTAGATACGACTTGCGTCTTCCCTTCAATGTAAGTCTAGGATTTTTCACCTGATTTATGTGAAAAGGGCATAATTAATACTGATTCTTGCCTGAGCAAGTCTAATAATTGTTTGTATTAATGTCCCTCAGAGAAAGTGATTGAATGATTTCCTGATCCAGATCAGACAGGTTCATCATCAAAACCAGTTCATGGTAAGAGTTTGACAAATGTGATGGCTTCACCATGTTGTACAAATTTGTACTCATATTATGTTCTGATGTGAGGGATGTGACACCTGTGTCAGCCAGCAGGAGGCAGTAGAGATATTTGACACATTTAACCAGCAGTTGTTCATGATGTTCAGTGTCTGAAGTCAAATGTCTAAATTAAATGAGGAACATTCAGTTAAACAGGTGTTTGTGATGCTCTCACATCAAAATCCAGCCACATATTTGTTTAGAGCTGTTTTGGCTTGTAAACGCTGCTTGATCTGTGCAGATTTCTCTCCTGATTCAGACCAGAATACTTTTTCACTGGAGGAAGCATGATTATGGACTCATATTTTAGTTAAAACGTCTTAATGATGGATTTGTTTCAGCTTTTGTCTCCTCCAGATGTTAACTGATAAACTGGAGTGGTGTGGATTACTTGTGGATTATTGTGATGTTTTTATCAGCTGTTTGGACTCTCATTCTGACGGCACCCATTCACTGTTGAGCATCCATTGCTGAGACACTGATGTAATGCTACATTTCTCCAAATCTGATGAAAAAACAAACTCATCTGCATCTTGAATGAGTAAATTTTCAGCTAATGTTCATTTTTGACTGAACTGTTCCTTCAATCGCTAGTAAATCTAGAGGTGTCATGTAAACTAAGGTTAGTTTTTTAGATATTTGTACTGGAAAACAAGACAGAAATACTGAGCAGTGCATGACTCATGAACTCATAATAACATGCTGTTTACTGTCAGTTGTGAGTTTTCTCACTATTACTAGCATCTGTGGCAAATCTGTGGGTGAAAGCGTAAAGGTTTTGACCTGGTCTGTGATTTTTACTAGTGACCCGTGTACAGGGTCGTGATATGGCTCATGTGGTTTTCACTGTGATTCTGGGTATTTGCCCCGCAGTCATCATGTGAGAATAAAAAGACAGGGTGACTTTAAAGCCTCGCTCACTGCCGCAGTCAGACGGAAAACTCTGCAGTCATTAATATGCAAAAATGCAAATGAGTGGGTAATTAAGAGCAGGAGTTCCACAGAGGCTCTTTGATTGCTAATGAATTCTAATCTGCAAGAACGGGGGGATGGGCTGATGAAAAAAGAATGAGGAGAGACACATGCACGTTATTCAAGCCTCGCTGATAAATTCTGGGTTTTGTCCTCTGAATAAGGATGGTTGATCCAATATACAGACCAAACGAAATCGTTTAAACTAAACTTGCCTTTTCTGAAGGAAATACTGCATGCAAGACAGCAAAAAATAATGTGACATTTAGAAACATGACGATCAATCATGATTCAGCATGCAAATATCATGATGTCGATGCTGTAAGATTCTTTCAATGTGTGGATGAAAATTAAAACCATGTCTGAATCAAAACCATGTCTGAATGGAGTTTATATCTTGAATTTTGACATTTTCCTTGCAATTCTGAGAAAAAAAGTCAGAATTGTGAGAATTTCTTTAAATTATTTTTAACTTTTTTTTATTTTTTATTTTTTGAAAGAAACAAAAAAAGATTGTGAAACTTGATGTAAATATAATTACAAGAATGAAAGTCAGAACTGTGAGAGAAGAAGTTGCAATTACTTTTTATTTATTTATTTTTTTGTATTTTATTTTGTGGTGGAAACAGAATTGCCAGATGCAAATTTAGAATTCAGAGAAAACAAATCATAATTACAAGAAAAAAATCAGAATTGCAAGATATAAATTTGTAATAAAAAATATAATAAAAAATAAAAATGTTCTATCTCACAATTTTGATTTCTGAGAGAAAAAAGGTCAGATTTGTGAGATATAAACTCAATTGTGAGTTAAAAAGTCATTTTTATTTTTTATTTGGTGGAGGGAAAAAAGACTGAATTGTGAAATGTAAACGCAAAATTCAGAGAAAAAAATCATAATTGTGAGATAAAAATCCATTTTTATTTATTTTTTTATTCCGTGTCAGAAACCGCTTTCATATGAATCAGGTTCAGACCTTTGGCATTATTTATTTAGTTGCTTAGATGCATCACTTAATAAATAATGATAAATGACGTTCCCATGAGGCTTTATTTGTGTTTGTGTGTTTGTTTTCTGCTGCAGTCTGACCCTCAGCACGAGCTCCAGCGAGTGGGTTTAGGTGTTCTTAGCAAAGCCTGAAACTGCAGCATATGTGTCACAAAACCCAAATGATGTCATATTACCATTTTGGCAAGCCGTGACTTCACATGTGCAGAGAGAGACGGAGATGTTGTTTCGAGCTCCCCTGACGACCGTGCCTCATCTGTCTCTCTCTCTCTCTCTCTCTCTGTGAGTCTGTCTGTTTCATGCATTCTTTCACTTGCATTGAGGACTAATGTAAGCAGTGCGCAGTATTCGATGCAGGTGTTTAAGATAATTTTTAGAACAGATTTTTAGTTGTTACATTGAATCAATGGCAGGTAAATGTTTTTTAATCTGTAAGAAAACAGTCCACTTGATCGTGATCTTAATATAGCAGTCAATATGACATTATAAACAATTTTTATTCTAAAGAAAAAAGTCACAATGCGTAGGGTTTGCTAAGTCTTCTGAGTGTTTTTTTTAACATGTTGCTGTGTGGTTTTTAGGGTCTAAATAGTGGTTATTTACTGACCCGTGTCTGGTTTCATTAATGTTTTCGCCTACAGTTTTGGGGCAGATGCCAGTAACAGTGGCAAAACTCACTCCTGACCGTAAAGAGGCTGTTATGATCGATGTGAGTCATGGTTTATGAGCATCACTGATGACAGAATATAGGAGGATTGCTGTAGTGCCTAATCATTTAAAAAAAAAAAAAAAAAAAAAAGTTATACATTTTATGAAGTGTGCAGTTCTTGAGCAATATTTGATCTAGAAGACACTATACAGGTAAAGACAGTGATTTTCATGCACTGGTGAATTTGGGTCTTTTTTGCTTCAATAACATGTCTTTCAGATTTAGTGGAAAAAAAAAACATCTAAAATACACTTGTTTATTGCAAATCTTATTTATTTATTCATCTATTTGTGTCTGTAGATTTCAATTTCAGTGCATATATTTAAATATAAATATCTATATTTTTACTGAGGGGGTTTGTCAAACCAAAATTTATTCAGACACCTTCAAAATTTCTCACATTATCACAGTTTATTCGATATAGTTAAGAAAATATAGTTTAGAAAATGGTAATAAAATATGACGAACTCGACAGTTAAACTGTCAGAACAAATTCATCTTGATAATGTCAGATAACTCTGATAGAAAGGTATAGAACAAAACATAGTCAGGTCAAAGTTTCATCAAATTTTTGGTCCCAAATTCTTAACAGTTTTACTGGTAGTCGACTGTATGAATAATTTTTGGGTATAATATGTCTCAGTTTACTTTATTTTGCTATCCTCACTTACATAAATCAACTATAGTGTCCTGCACCCACTAGTAAAAAAAAAAATATATATATATATCAAAAATTATATCTGGTGTCTGGATAATTTTTGGTTTGACTGTATATCATTCTCACTGTTTTAAAAAATGTTATTCCTAAAAAGTCTGTTGACAGCATTTTCTTATTTATGAAGTAAAAAGAGAAATCCAAAAACCTTCAATATGTCAACAAAATCAAACCAGAATTTTGAATTTGGCTAAATCCAATATTCAGATTTCTCTTCTGGAAGTGTATGCAAATGAGTGTATATTTAATTAGACAATGCCTCATTTGCATATTCAAACATAACATTTCAGAAAACTTGTAATACGAAAACACTAAAAAGGATCACACATTAACAGGCTTTCAGGTCATTCCGAACACAACAAATGCAACAGACGTGTGACAAATCACCTCAAAATATCAAACATGTTTGACCTCTGATGTCTGGATCAGAAATCAGAATATGAAGCTAAAAAAAAAAATTTTTTACAGATTTTTCTGTAAAATCTGTCAACTCAAATCTGTAAACTGTAATTATCACTGATGCATCCAGACTGCAAATCAGAGCAAAATTGTGTGCAAAATTTGCATCTTTTGCATGAACCTCTTTGCTTCAGTCAGTAGGTGAAGCTACTGTGAGGCCTCATCATAGCTCTTTAATGGAGCTGATAAAGCTCTTTGCTCTGACACACACACTTCCTCTCCTCATCAGTGCCGCCGCGACCGCAATGTTGCACAGTAGCAGCGTGTCGAGCTGCAGGAGTGTGTTCTCAGGAAGCGTGTCGTGTATTGTAACCTGAGCGTGGGTGTTCAGACATACCGGGTCTCCCCAAAAACGACATCAAGGGAACCCCTGGCATACGGGACAGCTGATAAATGCTGAAAAACCAGCTTGAAGATGAAGTCATCTGCTCTGAGAAAGACAAATCAATCTCTGCTTCTCGTTATGTGTGTAATCTTTATAGATGAGTGTTTGAGATGCTGCACCAGATGAGAATGACTCCTCAAAATCATGCATGTTGTTTGAGGAGAGGAGTTCTGGTACCATAAAGCAGGTGAAAAAATCCCACGATACCTCAGCTAGATCTGGAGACCAGAAGATCGCAGAAATGCAATGGTGCAGGACCTGTAAAAACCCTCTTGCAAACACCACAGCTGACAGGAAATGTTCTCAAAACGTTCTGGCAAGGTTCTGTCAAAGTTATGAGAGAACCAACAAATGTTCTTCCAGAAACATTACTAAAACGTTTGTTCAAAGTCATGTGGTTTTTAATGTTATTTATACATTGTGCGTGGAATATTTTTTCTTTAATTGGATTTAAACTGTTTTTTTAAATGTTACTAATTTTAGAAAAGATTCAAAAGTAACAAAGCTGACAGGAAACCTTCTTGCAATGTTTTCTCAAAGTTGTAAACAAACTTTTTAATATTGTTAATAGAGTGTTCATTCAAAGTTATCTGGTCTTTAATGTTATCAAAACGTTACCACAAAAACATTATTTATGCATTGTGCATAGAACCTTTTTCTAAAATGTGTTAGTTTGATGTTAATCTAATGTTTTAAATGTTACTAATTTAAGAAAACATTCAAATATAACCCAGAAGATGGGGAACATTCTCAGAATGTTCTGACGAGGTTCTCTCAAAGTTATGAACAAACGTTCTTCCATTAACATTAATAGAATGTTCATGCAAAGTTATCTGTTAATAATGTTCTGAAAAAGTTTTATTTATACATTGTTCGTGGAATTTTTTTCTGAAACGTCAGTTGGAAGTTTGTCTAACGTTTTTAAATGTTACTATTTGTTTCGGAATGTTCAGAAAACATTCAAATGTAACATTCCCATCATCTTAGCAAAATAATACAATGGAATGTTCCCTTAACATCTGTATAACCAAGAAATAACATTTTTGAATGTTGTGAACGTTAGCGCAATGTTCTTAGAATGTATTTTTGTTAGCCGGGCACCAGTAAGCTTTCCTCAGTTTCATCAGGAAATGCAAAAACCTGTGTGCTTCTTCATTTGTACCTTAAAAATCCCTCCCAACCGCGGGACGAGGATGCATGCAATGTCTTGAGAAATATCTGCAAGTGTCAAAGGAAGTAGTACATGTGTGTGAACTAGAGCAAGAAAAAGCCCCTTTGAAGTTGTTTGCACGGTGGTCTCGCTGCATGTGTGTGTGTGTGTGTGTGTGTATACGCTGCTGTCCCTCTTGAACCTGGTTGGTTTTTCTTGAGAAACATAAACCACGAGCCCAGAGACACGGCTGCCAGCATATCATCAAAGACGAGATTCGCTAGAAGCAGGTGCAGAATCATCCCACAACATTAACACTGTCAGCTCTGATAAGAAATGCACCTCACCACACCTGACGAATCATAATCCACTCCGTTTACTACACACTCACACATGGAATATGCCAGCTTATAAAAGGGTTCTGAGTGGCGTTTCATAAATAATGCACTGCAAATAAGTGGAATGCATTGATAACATGAGTGAAGCTGCCAGCGCTGGGCTCTTTCAGATGTGTGTAGGCACTCGAGAGTTTGATCTGGGTCACATGAATGTCGCTTTCCTGTTCACAGTAAGTCTGGTTGAGGGTTTCAGGGTGGAAAGCCCACTACTGTGATATGACTTTGCACTCTCAGGTGCACAGATACCTGTCTGTCAGCCTTCCTTTCAGCAAGATGATGTCTAATCACTGGTTTAAACTTAAGAATTACTCACATTTGGGTTTAAAATACCATTAATATTCAGTGATATTAGTGATTTTAATAATCAGATGTGAATGTTTCATAATGGATGAACTTGGCAATACTTATACTGTTTTTGAACTGAATTGAGCTGAATAATGACACTATTGTCACCTGAGTTTGTTGAAAATGTTCTCATCCTCAGCCCATCCAAGATTAGGATGAGTTTATTTCTTCATCAGATTTGGAGAAATGTAGCATTCCATCAGTGTCTCAACAATGGATGCTCTGCAGTGAATGGGTGCCGTCAGAATGAGAGTCCAAACAGCTGATAAAAACATCACAATAATCCACAAGTAATCCACACCACTCCAGTTCATCAGTTAACATCTGGAGGAGACAAAAGCTGAAACAAATCCATCATTAAGATGTTTTTAACTAAAATACTGGTCCATAATCCATAATAACTCTTCCTCCAGTGGAAAAGTGCATCTCCTGTTGTCTCTCACATCAAAATCCTGCCACATATTTGTTTAGAGCTGTTTTGTCTTGTAAACGCTGCTTGATCTGTGCAGATTTCTCTCCTGATTCACACCAGAACACTTTTTCACTGGAGGACGCGTTATTATGGACTCATATTTTAGACATTAAAAGCGTCTTAATGATAGATTTGTTTCAGCTTTTGTCTTCTCCAGATGTTAACTGATGGATTGGAGTGGTGTGGATTATTGTGATGTTTTTATCAGCTGTTTGGACTCTCATTCTGACGGCACCTATTCACTGCTGAGCAAGTGATGGAATGTTTTTCTCTAAAACTGATGAAGAAACAAACTCATGGATTTTGCACACAGAGAGAAAAGTGATTTGTGAAATGCAGAATTGTTAAGGTCCTTCTTTCAAGTGTGTTTATTATCTCGATTGTGGAATTCCATTTTAATTTATCTTTTTTATTTTATTTTTTATTTTTTTGCAATCATCAGTCCATTCATGTCATGCACAGCTGCCACAGTCCGTCTCCAGATATCACAGGACCATCTCATCATGTGTGTCTTGTGTGTTTTGACCCTTATCTGTTGTAACGCTCCTCTCTCGTATGCATCGGTTGTGCGAGGTGCTGGTTGCCATGGTTTCGATGGTATTGGCGGATGCTTTCAGTTAGCTAATCCTGCTCGATGCTCTCCAAACCCTGAGATGAATGCACTTGATGCCAGACGCAGCTGGCCCTGCATTCAGTCCTGCACATTCACAGGCCCATCGACTCAATACAGCAGCTAGTCAAGCGCGGACGGGTCTGATCTCCGCTGTGAGTATAAACATCAGCACTCATCACAGACCTCAAGATGAAGTTGTGCGGGCAGGGATGTTATTTGTGAAGCGTGCTTGCTTTGGACAGCACATCATTTGAAATGTGAAACATATATTCCAAACAAATCTAACTATTATAAACTATTAAACTTCAATGGGTAAACTGCATAGCAACGCTCTGGAAATGTTGCATGGGCAAACAGCACTGGCATTTTCTTTAGAAAATATAATAAATGTCATTTAAAACAATGCATTAATATTTTTAGCATGGTATAATTCTACAAATCAAATTTTAAATATAATAATTTATGGTGTAATTATAGAATTATACCATGTTTAGCATAAAAGTGATTAAATAAAAATATTTTATTAAAAATAAAATAATGATTAATAAAATAAATAATTTTGAGGGAAAATTGTGAATTTATTTTAGCATTTATGCATTCACATATCTGCATGTGGCCAATGTACAAATTTATTTTTCTGTCTAGTTTGATTCATTTTTTTTGTCTTTGTTTTAATTTGGTTTGAGTTTACAAGGCTTAATTTAGTTTAAAATAATACACTAATATGGTATAATTGTAGAAATAAAATATAAATAAAATGAATTCAATGCACAAAAATATAATTAAAAAATATAATGAAAAAAAAATTTAAGTGAAAAAGTGAATTTATATGAGTATCTATGAATTTACATATATATATGCATGTGGCCAATGTACAATTGTATTTAATGACTTAATTTAGTTTAAAATACATTAATATGTTTAGCATGGTATAATTTGAGAAATAAAAATATAAATAAATGTATTTAATTAAATTATTAAAAATAAATATTTTAATAAAAAATAAAATAAGAAAAAATAAAAAAATAATTTTGAGTGAAAACATGTATATGGGTATCTGTGAATTGACATGCATGTGGCCAATGTACAAATGCATTTAGTTGCTTAGTATTAGATTTACTTTATTGTCTTTCTTGGTCTGTTTTAATTTAGTTTGAGTTTAAAATGCTTAATTTAGTTTGAACTAATGCAGTTATCTGTTTGGCATGGTATAATTCTGTAAATAAAAAATAATCACATACATTAAATTAAAATAATTGTGCTCATTTTGTAAGTAATTCTTTTATTTTTTATTTATATAGAGTTACCAAATGACTGAAACAAAGTATTGTGGATTGTCTGGTCACTGGTGAAGACAACATGTTGAAAAAGTTAGTAAACCCCCACACGGGGTTAAATTCTCACACACAGCTCTATTCATTGTGGGGTTAAACTGATTGACATGCCTCTTTTAGCATCTGTGTTTGTGTTTCAGTGGATTAGTGTTCCACTGACATGATGCTGCTGTCTCGTCTGCTCCTTCCAGAAATACAGCACTAAACCTCCAGAATCACAGCAGACCTACTTCATTTAGAGAGATATTTATGACCTGAATGTTTAAAACTAGGTTTGATGTTGCTGGATGAGGAATGCGTAATGTAATCTTCACCAATTTGTAACATTATCTGCCATTTAGCTGGCAATATGAAGCATTCGTAACCCATTTTGCTTCCGTAATGTGATGTATTTATGAGCGAATCAGGATATCCAACGAGAAAAAGAAAAAAAATGTAGAGAGGAACTTGATTTTATCCATTTGATTGGATTATGAAATGTGTCTGTAAATAGTTATTTGGCTGTCAGTTCTGGCCTAGATTGATGTCAGCTGAAAAGCAATTATTATTCTTTTTCAGCAATATTCCCAGCAAGCAAAGACATGTACTAAGGACATTTTGCTAATGTTCGCAGCAAGTTATGAAAACCTTATTTCTGAATGTTCTCTGAACGTTTTTTAAATGTTTTAAAAACATTTTCTTTGTTAGACAAATGTTAAGGAAAATTGTATCATTTTGCAAACATGCAAATGTTTTTTAAATGTTACTAATTGCTTCAGAATGTTCCGTGAACATTCAAAAGTAACATTTAAAAACATTAGATGAACATCCAACTAAAACGTTTCAGAAAAACCATGAATGATGTATAAATAACTTTTTTGAGAACCGGAAAACTTTGAACAAACGTTCTTTAGTTGTTCAAAGTTTGATTGAATATGTCAATCAAACACAGTCAGACCATGAATCAAGAATGTAAATAGGGTGAATTTTGATTTTGTGTGTTGACTTTAATGTCAGTGTTTACCTGGACTCATTTTCATTAGTAAATGCCACAGTTTCACTGTCAACACCTGAGGACAGCTATATTCCACATATGAATCATCAGGTTGCTGTTTGTTCATATTAATCTCTCCCCTGGTGTGGTTTCTGCACCGCAGTGACCTCAAAAAACACCAGTTAAAGGGCCGAGGTGCAGCTTCTGTTTTCCCACCACACCACCAAATGTCAGTGCTTCCTCCTCTTTACTGCCCCCTGAAAGTCCTGTTCACACCTCCAGCCAGAAGCCATTTGCTTCCCTTCACTTCTGATTATGGCTCATTCAGTTTTAGATTATCCAAGGTGTCGCCTCTCCAAATCTAAGATTGATTTAGGAAGTGCTAACACTACCTTTGCACCAGCGTGCTGTTTTAACAAACTCAAGGTGAAAAAAGAAACAGGTTTATTGCTTTTGCAAGCATATCAATGTCATATGTTATCTCAAATAAGAGCTATTTTTACCAAACGAGGGGAATGTGAGATAAATAATATATAAATAGATATAAACTCAATTTGTGTATTTAATTTTAGTTTACTGTATCATCTTAGCAACCATTTCCAGTCTCACAAAAAAGTACTGTGGTGGCCCACATATTTTGGCAGAAATATATCTGTAAATATATTTCAAACTATACAAAAATTGGCAGAAAATATATTTTTATTAAAATATAAAAAAAAGTTAATATACTTTTTTGGCCATTTTTTTAAAATATATTTAAAAATATATAAATATGCTTTGAAATTGAAAGATTGGAAATATATTTTCTCACCTCTAAACTACATTGTGGAATGTGAAGGTTGAAGCGAAATATATTCAACATTTCAAAAATATATTTAATTGAGATTCACTGTTTACAACACACATTTAGCATATATTTAGAATATATTTTTGGTCGGATTTTTTTTTTTTTTTTTTTTTTTGGGCGGGGGTACCAATGTTGTTTATATTTTCACATAACATAGCATTGAATGGTTACCATATTTATTTACACTCATATTTCCAAAGAATATAATGGTACTGTGATACCTAAACAGCTTGGTAATACCATAGTGCTTTTGACAATGTGCTACAGCCTATTTTATTTCACTTGTGCCTAAATGTAATCGTTCTATAACATTTTGATTTGATTCGAACAAATTTGGAAACAAATCTGAATTTCTGCGATCACGATTCTACCGCTGAAATAGCGGTAAACGTTTTACATAAAACAACAACAACAAAAAAAATACACAGTATTCCATGGCTTCCTGTTGCAATTCTTTTAAAACCTGGTAGGGTGTGCAGGGAAGAGAGGTTTGGCTTTAGTGTTAAAAGTGTTTCCATTGGCCATCAAATATGTCAATCAAACGTTCCTCGAACGCTATTGGTCAGTTTGGTGGGTCTATCGCTCCATCTCGCACTGTTTCTCAGTCCATCGGTCTTTAACCGTGCGTCGTCTCATTCCGCGCGTTAGTCTAGTACTGCGTAATTTACAGTAAAATCCTGCTCTTATTACGATAAAGTTAGATATACTGTTGTCCGCATTATTTCTCAGTTTATTTGTGTCGAGTGTATGGTAAATGTCAAAGTAATCGCGTTATAAACGCAGTCCTAGTTTTCTGGGCGTTTGAAATCGGACACCGCTATAACGTCTCTCCTCAGCGCGGAGGGATACACTGTTGGGGCTGACAATGTGGACGGTGCTAAAATGTCTCCTCGGAAGATGAGATGTTACATTTGTAGCGCGCAAAAGAATTAGAATAGAACTTTAGGCAGAGTTACGTTTGAGCGCAGTTACATTGTAACAACTGTCGACGCGGACTGTTCGCGTTTCCCGGGAAATAGGACGCGTTTTGCACCGTGAATTAGCGGGACCTGAGGCGCGGAGGGGGGAAATTTTGTCCCCCAACTTTTCTGTTTTTCCTCTCGGACTGAAGCGCGTTTCTCTCCCGCTGGATGCCGCCCGTGTGACTCGAGAAACGGTGAGTATTTACCGCGTTTGTCGGACTTTACACGCGTAAACGTGCACGTTTTTGACTTTACCGCGTCTGGTGTGATTAATGAACTTTTGTTGCACAGTAAATGTGTGTAAAGTGTTTTGTCTATGAGCTTCGGTGTGTGTGTGTGTGTGGGGTTCGAGTCCAGAGGAAACGGCTTCTTTGTTCAATACTGGCAACAATGTCAAGTTTAAAACCCACCGTCTAGCTCCTTTTTACCACAGTATCTGTGTGTTTACAACTTTATAGAACATCTGCTGCCTCTTTCGCTCGTATATTTGCTGCAATTCGGGTATTTAAAGTTTTTGATGGTTATAACAGATGAAAATTTGCACTTGGGTTAAATAAAGTTATTGCGAAGTACATTTGATGCATTTTACATTTGTTGTGCTTGGAGTTTCCTTCTATTTGCAGTTCTTCTAATGTCCTGGTCTGTTTGTTTAACTTTTAACTTTTCTTGGGAAATAACTTTTCCTTTTTCCACTTTTGGGAATGGCTTTCCGATCTTTTCCTGTCTGGAAAACCAGTGGAGGTGTTTACATACTCTGATTATCTCTATTCTCCCATATGGTGTGTTTCTTGTTGTTCTTGTGTAGTTTTCAAACTTTGTGTCGAGGACCGTGTGTTTCTTTGTTGGAGAGGGTGGTTGGGGGGTGGGGGGTCTTGTTCACCATCTAGGGTGAACGTGACCTGAAGTCTTCATGTGTTTCGGACTGTTGCTGATCATGCTTGTGTTGAGTCCTATGAGTTGTTTTCATCTTTTGGATGTTGGATTTATAATGCTGTATTTGCACGTGTTGGAGAAGCTTAAAGCCAAGAAGTACTGTGGTAACACCATGGTGCAGTAATATCATATATGTGTGTGTGTATGTGTATGTATGTATGTATGTATATGCTGAATGTTCATGTGGTGTTTACATTGTATTCTTTAAAGATATTGCATGTATTTTCATGCAAATATTTTCATGCTACATGTAAACAAATCAATGGAAATGTCATGACTTATGTCCAAAACAACTCCAAATTGTCATGTACAGGTGCCATGTAACATAAATGTCAAAAACATTTATTCATGCTAAAATACATGGCCAGAAACATTATTTTACGCACTGTTTTGAAATTTATAGTTTAAAATTCCATGGTATTTACACTGTATTTTTAAAAATGGTGTAGTACTTTTTGATCTTTTTTATGCCCAATGTTGTTTGCCCTCAAAACCATGGTATTTCCAAGGCATACACTACTTTTTAAACGTAAAATCAGGTATTTTTTTGAAAGGAATTAATACTTTTATGCATCAAGGATGCATTAAAATTGATCAAAAGTGACAGTAAAGACATTTTATAATGTTACAAAATATTCAATTTCAAATAAATACTATTCGTTTGAACTTTCTCTTCATCTGTGAATCCTGAAAAATAAAATGTATCAGAGTTTCCACAGAAATATTGGGCAGCACAACTGTTTTCAATATTGATAATAATCAGAAATATTTCTTGATCAGCAAATCAGCATATTAGAATGATTTCTGAAGGATCATGTGACACTGAAGACTGGAGTAATGATGCTGAAAATTAAGCTGCACATCATGGGAATAAACTACATTTTAACATTCACATAGAAAACAGTTGTTTGAAATTCTAATAATTTTTTGCAATATTACTGTTTTTACTGTATTTTTGAACAAATAAATGCAGCCTTGGTGAGGCTTCTTTCATAATCAGCACAGTATAATCATAGTACATGCCCAAAACCATGGTATTTCCATGCTACATGCCCCAAGCACTTTTTGATATTCTTTTGTCAGTGTGAAAGTAAAGTGCTGGCCATTATTGTGCTGGCTTCATTGCAACATTTGTGATCTTTAATGTTTCACAGTCATCTACCTGTTAATCATCAATGGAGGTGCTGATTATGATTCCAGTGAAGGTGTTATTGGCGCAGTGATGATGATGAAAGTATTTTTGGATAAGGCTTCTCACTTTTCTTGTGTCTGTCTGATGCAGTGCTGATGTTTAATGAGTTGCTTCATGAATTAAAGGAAAAGTGTAAAATCGCAGCATATTGTTTGATTCTGCATGACGTTACATTTGTCTTCTGAAAGCTGCCTAAATTTTTCAGTTTTCCAGTTTTGAAATGAAAAACATGTTATTCAAGTGCAAATGTATATATTGCATGGAAATTACAGCAAAAAGTTATATATAAGAGCTTGCATACTTGATAAACTTGAATAAACTTGATATTTCATGCTATGGAAATGTTTAATTCCAGAAATCATAGTTGTTTGTGCATCTAACTAGTTCCCGTACTCTAGGTGTAGGTAAGTGGGTGTTTTTTTCTCGAGTGCTGGACTGGAGACTCGCTGGTGGTCTCCTTTGGTGGTTAACCGAGTTCAGATGTGGTGCATTCTGGGAAAATACTCTATTAAAGCAGGTCTGTAATGTAGAGTAGTTCTTCAGATTGAAGCGGCAGCCAGATTATTTTGGATCGTATGCGTTCACGTCAGATTTGATTACTAGACCCAGAGGTTCATAGATGCTTGTCCATTATGCATCTCCTTTTCTGCAGGATCATAAACCTGTTTGAGCTCAGAGAGAAAGTGAGAGACGTCGAGTAAGAGAAGCAGATCAAGAGCACACAGGATCAGGATGGCGACGGTGGGGACCGACATGGAGCTGAACGACCTGTTGGATTTCAGTGTTGTAAGTCAAGGAGAATCTTCTGCCGCTTTTAATAACAGACATTCATGGATAGTTGACATCAAATGTCAACAAATGTCAAGTGGTATGACATGCAATAAGGTGCAAGAGACTGTCCTGTATTTTGTTGTATAGTAGCCATAACTAAAGGCCACTTTAGGCCACAGATGTATTTTTATTATATTGCACCTTATTTTTTTTACTTCATACTTAAATGAGACTATTGTGCATCGTGTGTTTTTGTGTGTGTATATATGTATATGTGTATATATATATGTGTGTATGTGTATACATATATAACATACACGCACAAAAACTATATAATACTGAATATATAAACTAAAAAATATATTTTTTTTATATATATATATATAAAATGTGTGTGTGTGTAATGTTTTTTTTTTATGTTTTTGTGTGTGAATATATACCTGTTACTGAGATATGATAGTAGTTTTTGTTAAAATTTTCAAAAGTTATTTTATACTTTATTTTATATTTTCGATTTTAGTTAAAGTTGTACTAATTTTGATGTTTATTTGATTTTTTTGTAGTTTTTGTTTTTTATATATGTCTATATGGTATTTATTTTTTTCTTCAGTTTTAGCTTATTTTAGTACGTTAAACTAAAATAAAATGAGAAATGTTGCCTTGCATTTCTTAAAAATGTTTTATTGTATTCAATTAACATTTATTTTTTCAAGTATTTTTTTATTTTATTTTTTTTTAGCTTTTGGTTTTAGATAACTGTAATAACCCTGATATACACTTTTCCTTAATTTGTTAACGCTTAGTAGTGTAATTACTTAATAGATTGTTTAGTAAATAAAATATTTAATTAAACAACAAAAATTTAATTTACACTGAATTTTAAACTGGAAATAATAATCTAAAATGAAAAAACAAAGGAAAAATACAATTAAAAATGTAATTTGTCAACTATTACTGATAACTAAGGTCTGTAATACGCATATAATGTGGTTGGTTTTTTGTTTGTTTGTTTGTTTTTGACGCAAAATGGTTGTTTTATTTTTTTCTCTGCTAATATATATTTTTTTCTCTCTTCCGTAGATGTTTCCTCAACCAGTGTCAAACGGGAAGAACAGAGGACCTACTTTATCCAGCAGTCAGTTTGGTAGGCACTTTAAATTCGCTCACTTTAACAGCAAACATGACTTTCGTTACTACTACCACTGACTGATTCAGGATACAGAGAAACTGATATAATCTGCAGACGGTTTTCACGCTTTTAGAAAATGGATTTTAACATGGTAAATCCCACATGTAGAAATCTCTTTCGCGTCACACGTGTCAGTGTCGTTAGAGTCCGAGTGTTTGCGAAGCCTGTTTGATTCTCGTCATTCTGATCCGTCCTGCTCTCGCTGTTTCATGTTCTCAGCTGTTGGCCCTCCATCACGGGGGAGGAGGGGATGATGGGAAATGATAGTCGTCCTCTCACCCCTGCGAACAATGTCAACAAACATTAAAACAACACGCAAAACAGCCCCCTGCCGGTGCTGCACCGTCTTACCCAAATGCAGTCTCTCATCGTTAGAGAATTTCAGATACCGCATAATTTTTGATAGTAATCGAAGGTTTTCTGGTGAATCTAACAAAACCGAATTGTTACATTCTTTTCACTTTTCACAATTTACAGTTTAACTAAAAACTAAAACAAATTTTCATTTTGCAGAGAGCTTGAGTAGATGGTATATTTTAGTGTTTTTTTAAAATGTATTTATTTATATATCATTTAGTATTCATGTAAAACAGAAGCATTAGACCATGAAGTCATATTTTCTAGGTAGCACTAAACTGTATAACAGAATTTGGCAAATTTTGGATGCATACAAAATTGTTGTTGTGTGTGTCTCAGTGTTTAAGACAACCTGCCAAAACATAAGTTGAGCTGAAGAATTTGTGACACATTACTTTGAATTGTGAGAAATATTGCTATTGTGCAGTAGAATATACTTCTCAAAGTAATAATAATAATAATAATATAAAATAAAATTAAAATGTAAACTATTTTAGAAATGTTGCACAATTTTTCTTCCATGTTTTAAATTTAATAGTAAACCTCTGTCGTACAATGCTTTATTTGGCAAAAAAAAAAAAACATTTTTAAATTGTCATTCGATTAAACTTTAAAATATTAAAAAAAGTTTTATGCCTTCATTGGATTATCACTGTTTTTCATAATAAATCATAAATCTAGGGAAAAAAACAGACAATATAGAATTTCTGAAAAATAAAACATTTTATAAGGCCATATTATTGTTAAAAAAAAAAAAAAAAAAAAAAAAAAAAAAATCTATATATATATATATATATATATATATTAAATTGTTCAAATTTGATTATTAGAATTTATTAAACCATTAAAATGGAATCCAGAAAAATTTAAAATGGTAAAAAACAAAATTTGGGAAAAAAAAATAAAACTGGTTTCATAAGGCCCAAAAAATGTAATTCTTTTAAAACTTTTAATAACTAGTTCTTAATTTGTATTTGTTTGATGTCAATTAATTAGACATTACTTTTCAATTACTAAAATTTAATTAAACCATTATAATGGAATATAGAAAAATTTAAATGGTAAAAACAAAATTTGGGAAAAATAAAATGTGATTTGGGGAAAAATCAAACTGATTTCATTATGATTTCAATTTAGTTAAACCAATAAATGAAACAAGTTGGAAAAATTAAAATGAAAAACCTGAATTTGGGAAATAATAGTAAGGATGTCATAATGCTCTATTCTTAGTCAGTGGTTTCCAATGTTGTTTGGACTCCAACTTTTTCAGAATATCTCCTTTTGTGTTTTTCTGATGAAAGTAAGTCATCCAGGTTTAGAATGACATGAATGTTCTGTCGTCTTTTATTCTCTCTGATTTTTGGGTGAACTGTCTCTTTTAATCTAGTTTGAAATCAGATCCGGTTCAGAGACGCTCTCCTCTAAGAGAGTCGTTTGGTGTCTTTGTCCAAACGGCACAATCCTCCACGCAAAGGACAAAAGTTCTTCATAACTCCATAGATGACATGTGGAGAAGCGTATGGTTTCAGCACGGCACTCCCACCGCGCTGATTGAGAGAATATGAGTGTTATGACTGAATCCAGCCGAGACGTATCTGCTCATCAAAGACTAAAACCACATGCTTTCTTTTAGCCTTTTTTGTGTGACTTTGAATAGCGAATGAAACGTCCTGCCCAGTGTTTGCGCTTTATTAGTCGATTGTTTGACATTCTGTGCTGATTTGAGTGGGAGTTTGTGTTTTATGACACAAAGATGCAGCGAGAAGTAGGATTTGGTCTGAAGTTTGAGGAGGCCATTTGCGTGTGTCACTGGCCACAGTTTCATTTACTGAGTACCTGAAACTGAGAATAAGTGAGATATTTATAACAGCAGAACTTGTGTTAAAAATACAGAGAAATGCAAAGAGTTTTCATGAGTAGGATAAAAGAATCATCTTCCTGCTACAGTGACAACATTCAGCAGATCAGTTCATGTATTTGCTCTGAAAGGACTTCAGATGTTTTTCTTTTGACTCATCATTGACGCCAAACAGCGGATTGAAAATGTTCAATGCAAGAAACAAAATACTGTTTAAAAAAAATCTATAGTAAATTTTAACTTGTCAAATTAACAGATTATATCAGCGTTCAATGCATTTCTTGATTTTATATCACATTAATATACGTAATTATTTAAATAAATGTAAATATTTAATATACTGTCCACCCCTAAATAACATGAGATATACATTTGTGCATGTTTTTGCATGGAATTTGATATATTTATGGTAAATATTGCGGTTTGTCATTCTAGTCAGGGATTCCTAAAGGTGTTTTATTTTTTAATTTTTGTGCCAGCCCGAACCCTTTGACCTGAAATATTTACTCTAAAAATTTATAAGAAATTTTACTAAAAACTACAAATTAACAGCTTTAACATTAACTGCTTTTCTTGATTTCATATAATCTAAAGCATTGAATATATTGCAAATATTCAATATATCGCCCATCCCTAAATAAGTCCAATATTATATACTCTACTAAGACTTTGGATATCCAGACTAAATAACAATAACCTGAGATATGCAAATGAATGAGAACTAGTAATAAATCATGTTTTTAGTCATGCTTTCACATTTGTGGATATTTTTGCTTGGCATTTTACATGCTGTAAAATATTTAGGATAATTATTGTTGTTTATAGTCTAAGGTCAATGTTTTCCTGAATGTTTTTTGTCAGCTGAACCATTTGACCTTAAATATTTACATTAATATTTTTTGTTTATTTATTTTAAGTCTCTGTGTATATATTTGCTCTGAAATGGCTTAAAAAGTTTGGGCCACACAGCCATTAATAATAAAAAAAAAAGCATGCAACTCAGAAGTCATCTGTTTAGCTGTAATAATCATTCATATAAAATCGAAAAAATAATGTATGTCACTGCAATTAATTTATCTGTAGGAAATTTTAACTTCAAACTAAAAACTTCAAATTAACAACTTACAGTGGTGATAACTGTGTTTCTTGATTTTTATATCACCAAAATCATCGCACATATTGTAAATATACAATATACCGCCCTTTCCTAAATAATAAGGCTCATATTAAATATCTAATATAATGTTTGATATGCAGACAACATTAAAATTACCTAAGATATGTTTATGAGTGAGAACTAGCAATAAATCATGTTTTTTTTTTTGTCATTTTAAAATTTGTGGATATTTTTTGCCTAGCATTTTTTGATTTAAAATATTTATGGTAAATATTGTGGTTTATATCATTCTAGTTCAGTGTATTTTTGTCAGCTGAACCCTTTGACTGGAAATATACTTTAAAAAAGAATAAATATTAAAGTTTATTTTTAATGTATTTGCTCTAAAATGGCTTAAGTTATTTATTTTCTTTGACTCATCATTTAGGCCGCACAGCCGTTATTGCAATACTGATTGAAAATATTCAATGCAATATTGCAAAAATCTTTTTTTTTTCCTCAGTTTTTGCTAAATAAACATTGAGAAATCTATAGGACATTTTAACTTGTCAAATTAACGGCTTATATCAACATTCACTGTTTCTTGATTTCATATCACATAAATCATCTCATATATTGTAAATATTCAGTATCCCACCCATCCCTAAATAACAAGACCAATATCAAATACTCTGCTAAGACTTTTGATATGCAGACTAAATAAAATGAACCTGAGATATGCGTATGAGTCACATGGAGTGAGATGTAGTAATAAATGGTGTTTGTTTGAGAGGCTGTATCTATTGAAGGCGATGTTTTGATGTGTTTGTGTATCTGGGACCCTTGTAGCCCGTGACTCAAGCGTGACTCGTTAGCTTCTGCGTTTCTCTCCTCATAATTATAGCTCTGCTGTCTTTGTGTGTGAATGTATCTGTCCTGAGTCACTCTGAGCTCACCGACTCACTCACGATTCCCTTAGGACAGAAACTCTTGTAACGCCTCTATTGTGCCGTGTAATTAGCGTGTCTGTGCAGGCAGGTAGCGTGTAGCTCAGAATGACACAACATGACTCTGCTCATAAAGGAACCTGCTCTCAGTGATCAAATGTCTAGATTTCTTTGATGCAAAATGCCCTCGAATGCATTTTTTTAAAATTTAAGGTCAAAGGGTTTGGAAGTTTTTGCCTGGCATTTTGCATGCTTTAAAATGCTTATGGTAAATATTGCTGTTTGAATATTGAATGTTTTTGTCAGCTGAACCCCTTTGACCTAAAATGTTACTTGAAGTTCCTTGAAAAGTATTTACTTAATGTTTACTTGTTCATTTTCAATCGTTCATGATTATCTGATATTGGTTAACGGTCACATGACATGCAGGTAAACAAAACAATTTAATAAAATATTTAATCTTTTTTTAATAAGTGTTTTTTATCTTTTAATTTTTTAATTATTCATGTTTTAATTTCAAAATTGTATTATTTAATCAACTAAAAATGCCATTCTTCACTTGGTTAGGGCTCTGTGAAATGCATAAGAAAACGGTTGTATTTTGTCAAAGTCCTTGTTTTCTGTTAAATTTTTCTAGATCTTGTTTTAATGATTTAAGTCAATTTTATTAATTAAAGTATGTCTAATCAGTTGAATTCATAAAACTTTAATTTAGTATTAATAATTTATTATTTTTTCAATAACAGTGCCTTGTGATGCTTCAATTTTATTGTTAATTATTATATTTTAATTGTTTTAATTTTATATCATCTTATATTATTTAATATCTAATATTATCTTATCTTATAAATAAATAAATTAATATTATCTTATAAATTAATTAATTTTATCTTGTACATTTTAATAATTAAAAAGAATGATTAAAATGTCATTGTAATAAGTTTTTTATCTTTTAACTTTTTAGTTATTCTTGTTTTAATTTCAAAATTGTATTATTTATATAGAATTATTATTTATATAGAATTATTCAAGTTGAATTCATAAAACTTTACTAATTTAATAGTTTATTTGTAGTAATTTATTATTTTATCAATAACAGTGCCCTCTGATTAGTTGTCTATTTTAATTTTAATGTTAATTATTTTTATTAAATTTTACTTAATACAAATATAAAAAAAAGATCAAAAACAGTGGTGAAAAATGCATTCATTTCATTACCACTATTTTTGATAATATTTAATATTTTTTGGATAATTATATTTACGTTACTTGTATTCAGTTTCAAAACACTTCTTGATTATTTTTACTGTTTTTTTTTTTTAAATGTTTTATTATTCATTTACACATTTTCAGTTCACTTGGGTGCGGTGACCGTTTTGTTAAAATAATTATTCCTCTGATTGAAAGGAATCACCTGTTTTACATCATTTCACAGACGGCTGCTTTTCTTCCTTCTCCAACAAGTGAACGTCATACATCTGACCTCCTTCAGGAGTGTTTTACTAGACTGAGTCTCCCAGTTGGTTGATGAATAAGTAAGCAGAGCTGGAATTTAGACAAATATAACACAACATAATTGATCTGAGCCGTCTGATAGTTTTTCTGAAATCATGCACGTCGGTCAGCTCTACCTGTTTGCGGTAGTGTTGTCAAAAGACCCGGTACTTCGGTACCAAGTCGGTACTAAAAAAAATTAAAACGTCACGGTACCAGGTTTTTTAAAGTACTGGTGGTACAGAGTACCCGGTCAACCCGGTTCTTGCTGCGCTATCCGAATGGTGCGCAGATGCGCTCTCCTCATAAAAGCACTGAGACAGGGCGACCTCAAAAGGAGGAAACACATCAAACTAACAAAACACTTTAAAGACCGACACCCGGATCAAATGAAAGAGTTCAAGCAGGTAAGTTTCAATTTAATATTTAATATTTAGATCTTCTGTTGTGAATATTATTCCATATTTTAATTTGAATGTCGGATTGAAATAAACATTGCCGTTATAGCGGAGTTAATCGTTAACATAAGCGCGGCTAACTCTAATATAATGAGCATTAGAATGAAGTTTCTTTATTAACTATGTAATGCTCCTATAACTTTTATTAGGGTAAAAAAAAAACAGGAGGACATGATGGTATTTATATTTTTACACACCAGAGGCTTTTAAATGCATTGTGAATCTAAAATATGCGTGTTAGAGAATGTACAAATAGTTAACAGTGTTAATGTCATCAGTCCACCAGGAAACCTGTTCTAGACTTTTTTTTTTCTATTAGCTAGTTGGTTAGTTGTTATTCTTGACTGGATAACTAGCAGGTTTTAAAAGCCCTTTAAAATTAAAAATGTTCACAGTTTGGATTAAATGAAAGTACAGTCAAATTTTATCTCCTGTATAGATACCAAACACATGATCATTCATGTTTGTTCATTGTGCATTAAATAATTTTAACAGACTGAACTTTTGATTTTATGTATTAGTAAATTTTGAAATGAACCCTAAGAAGAATAATTGCTATATTGTTTATTGATAGGTCATGTTATCTAACAAATGGAATCTTATTGTAAAGTGTTTTTAATACTACAGTTCATCTATTTGATATACACTTGTCTTAAAATATATGTAATCTTATCTAAATTTATTATAAAAGCTGAGGTTTGTTATTTACTGAAAAGTTATATTTTAGCTGGAGTCAATGATCTGATGCTGCATTTGGTCAGACTCAGCCTATTGCTTTACTTAAGTATATTATATTTTCCTCTTACAGCTGCAGGCTGAGGAAGATCATGAAACACCCAGCAAACCCTAAAACAGACAACAGTGTACAGATGTTTTTCAGCAGCAGAAATATGACAAAAACTTTTGGGTGAAACTTGTTTACTTTTTTTGTACAGTTTATTTTTGTTTAACTTTATTAATAAAAATAATGTGTTTTTTAATTAGCTTGTTTTTGTGTTTTGCTTTGGTACCGAAATTAGTACAGAGAACCATGGATTTTCACTGGTATTGGTACCGAATACAGAAATTTTGGTACCGTGACAACACTAGTTTGCGGTGTACCTAAAGCGTGGTTGTGATTTGGAGAGGTCGCTGGCCTCTGCGGATCAGCTGGAGTCATTAGACGCCCAAACACGCAGCAGACACTTTTTATTGGGCCGACAGAGCAAAGTTTTGTTTATTCAGGTGCGGAGGGGAATGTCTCATAACTCCAGCTGTTCCCTTTTAATGTAAAGAGATTTTTATGGCCGTCTAGAGAGGAAAAGGGCCTTTTTCTGAATGAATTTCTCACTTTTTCACCCACTAATCAATTCTGTTAATTGGAGTGAATATTCAGTGCGCTTATGAATATGGATCACCTCTATTTTTAATTTTTTTTTTCATACTGTGCTGATATGTCATCACCCTCCTGTTGTTTCTCGCACCGTATTTCACAGTATTAGCTGTCTTTCATCTCTGTCTTTCTCTCCCACCCGCTACGGATCGCTGTAAATACCAATCTCACTTCCCTGTACCTCAAACTCTCATGATCTGCAGCAAAATTGACCATACTTTCTTGTATTAATACACATTCTTGATCTCATTGTGAATGATTCACCTGTTCACATTATTTGACAAAAGTCTTCATCATTTTATTGAATTATAATAACTTGCTGCTCATCTGAAATTACTTTCTTGTTAGGCTGATGTGAACAAGGCCTCTTGCTTAACATGAGCCAAAACTAGTCAGCTGCCTTGTCTTTCATTGCCTACATAGTCAGCATCCTATCCAGAGACGCACAGTATACTTGTTTAAAATATGATTATTTATTTTGAAGAATATTGGATATATATTATAATGTTGATATTTAACTGTCTGTTTTTACATTTTGATTACCTTAAGTGAACACTTGATGACTGTTAAATTAATCTGATAATTTAATACACTTAATCTTTATTTTTATTGCATATCAGATAATATTGGCTATATAAGCTAATATTGATATTTAATTGCCAATTTTTATATTTTAGTTACCTTAACTGTCATCAAGCATTCTCTTAAGTTAATCTAATAATTTTATATCTCACACAATTTAATACATTTTTTTGTAGTATATCAATTAATATTGGACATATATTAGCCAATATTGATATTTAACTGCTGGTTTTTACGTTTTGATTACTTTGAAATGAATTCTTGATGACTGTTAAGGTAATTAATTAAACACTTGTTTGATATCTATCTATCCATCTATAGCTATGTGGATATATTGATATTTAACTGCCTATTTTTTGCATTTTGTTTAATGTAATTGTGGTCAACCTAAAATTTAACGATGCGCGTAATTTAAGTTTTTATTTATTTTGTCGCATATCAGTTACTATTGGATTATATAAGCTAATGTTGATATTAAAATGCCTATTTTTGCATTTCGATTACCTTAACCATCAAGTGTTCACTAAAAGTTATTCTAATAATTTAAAAACTTTCTTAATTTAATCATTATCTTGTTGCATGTAGATTAATCTTGAATATATAATCCAATTTTGATATTTAACTGCTATTTTTAGACTTTGATTACCTTAACAGTCAAAAAGTGTTCACTGACAATGAATCTAATAATTTAATAAAACACTTGACTTAATATTTATTTTATAGCATATCAGTTAATATTAGATTTATATTAGCCAATATTGATATTTAAATCCCTATTCTTGGCATTTTGATTCTGTTCATGCTTCATACTAATTCATACTTTCGTACTCATTTATGATATAGCATTTAAAACTTTATTTTCTGCTGTAGTATTTATACCGTTTTTTTTTTTTACGTTTTCGTTTTGAATGCAATATATGAATATATAATATGTGACCCTGGAGCACAAAACCAGTCTTAAGTCGCTGGGGTATATTTGTAGCAATAGCCAAAAATACATTGTATGGTTCAAAATTATTAATTTTTCTTTTATGCCAAAAATCATTAGGATATTAAGTAAAGATCATGTTCCATGAAGATATTTTATAAATTTCCTACCGTAAATATATTAAAACTTAATTATTGATTAGTAATATACACTGCTAAGAACTTCATTTGGACAACTTTAGAGGCGATTTTCTCAATATTTTGAATTTTTTTGCACCCTCAGATTCCAGATTTTCAGTTTGGTTGTATCTTGGTCGATTATTGTCCTATCCTAACAAACCATACATCAATGGAAAGCTTATTTAGATTCAGATTTCAGATGATGTGTAAATCTCAATTTTGAAAAATTGACACTTATGACTGGTTTTGTGGTCCAGGTTCACTTTTTTTCCACAAGCTCATTCTGTGGGTGTGGTCTCAGTAGGAGTCTCGCTAGGTTTCGCAGCTGAACATTTGAACGGCTGCGATCTCTAGCCAGCCACAGGAAGTCCAGTCATTGTTAAAAGCACCGTTCGTAATGATCTTTCCATCCTCATTGTGTGCAGTGAGCAGCTCGTCTCGGCAGTGCTTGAATAATTCTTCCTGTTTTGCTGGTTCTGCTCCGCCGGTGGAGTGTGCACTCATCAGTGCGCACTGCTGCTGTGTCGTCTCTTGTCGTTTTATTGAATTTGCTGACACAAGCCTGTGACCCCCCGTCCACAGATCGCGTTTGTCACACCAATGGCTCTCGAGTCGTAATTCACTTGTCCACTGTACTTCTGTTCCGCTCCATCGCCAGCGCTGTCATGATCGCCCCCCCCTTCCCCCTTTTTAATTAGACAACAAAACAAAAATTATGAATATTCATAAGCAGAGACCTCATTAATATGCACAATTATGCAAATCAGCGCACAATTAAGCTGCTTCTCTCCAGAGATGCTTGCGAGCGTTAAGGGGGGAGAGACGGTTTTCGGGAAATTTCTGCACCATCGATCTTTAAAATTCTTCCGTTCGGCGTCTTTCCAGCCTTTGTGCTTTTGGTCGCTTACATTTGTGGTTTCGAAACCTTTGAGGTTTGGCTGACATGTCAAATCACACATCAGCTGGTAAAGATGGCAGATAGAAAACGCAAAACAAAATGCAGTTTCGACCATCGAGCTTCGGACGGGTCGTTACCTGACCTGATAATGCAAACACTGAAAATGAGAATGATTTAACAAACAAAATCTGTTGTGTCTGAAGAACCTTGTGTGAAAGAGGCTTAAGAAGCTTGTCTCGTCAACCTGAAATCAGCCTAAGTATACAGGGCTTTGTTAAGACTTATTAGTCTACTAGTCGTACAGGCAAACCACTGAAGAGTCAATTTTTAGTTTTGCACAAGCGTATTTCATTTTCTGTGACAGGTTTTCAACTATAAAATGGTTATTTGTATTTTCTGCAGTGCATTGATGTTATTAGTAGTATATGCTATATTTAATTGGATCTCAATTAGATGTATTTTAAAAATACACTATTTAAAAAAAAAAAAAGGAAATTATTATATTTATTCATTAAGGGTGGATTAAATTGATTAGAAGTGACAGTAAAAACATTTATGTTGTTGTAGAAGATTTCTATTTCAAATAAGTGCTGCTCTTTTGAACTTTCTGTTCATCTGTGAATCTGAAAAATAAAAATGTATCTCAGTTTCCACAAAAATATTGGGCAGTACAACTGTTTTCAACATTGATGATAATCAGAAATGTTTCTTGAGCAGCAAATCAGCATATTAGAATGGTTTCTGAAGGATCATGTGACACTGAAGACTGGAGTAATGATGCTGAAAATTCAGCTTTGATCACAGGAATAAATTACATTTTACAATATATTCACATAGAAAATGGCTATTTTAAATGGTAATAATATTTCTGAATTTTACTCTTTTTACTCTATTTCTGAACAAATAAATGCAACCTTCGTGAGCAGAAGACACTCTTACAAAAACATTAAAATTCTTGTAGATAAAATAGTATACATTTATAATGCCAGTTCATAATTATTGGTTATCAGCCAACATTTCTATATTGGAGCACATCAAGTTCATAATACTGACAGGTGTTTGTTTGTTTGTTTTTCAGGTTTAGATGAAAGAAGTGGCTCCGGCTCTTGGGCTTCAGCAGAAGCAAACAGTCCCTCATTCGGCGCACGGGTACGAAAACACAACACACAAATACATTCACTTTAATCGCATGCAGACTCCACTGTCTTAATCCCTAAAGGAAACAAACCCGATATCTAGTCCACTTCAGAATGTCTCGTATTTTGGCTTGTGATGGTTTGTTTAAAGCAGAGCGGCGTGTAGCTGTAGATGGGAAGGTCAGCAGACACGTGTTTGTAGGTCAGTTGGTCAGTGGATGAGATTAACCGGCCATTGTTAGCGATGCTCATGTTTACCTGCTCTGTCTAGCGCTGATCTCTCATCTGTCAGGGTTCGTGAATGTTAGACCCATCACGTGTGTGAGTGATGTGTCCTATTCTCTTCGTGACCTATTTTGCTCATAAACAAACAGGCAGTAATTTCAGTCAAGGTACCAGCATTTTTAATAACCGTATCTCTCTGAACTTTAATATTAAACAGTTTTTTTCCCCCTGCTTTATCAGTCTTTTTCATTGATATGAAAAGACATTTTTGCAGGAGAAATAAAAAAAAAAAAAAATCTATCTATCTACATATATATTTTTTTATATATATATATATATATATATATATATATATATATATTTTATATATATATATATATATATATATATATGTGTGTATATATATGTGTATGTGTGTGTGTGTGTGTGTATACATATTTAACAATATATATTTTAAGTATTTGTTACTTATAATATGCTTTTAATATACTATACTATATTTTAAAGAATATTTTCAATTAAAATAAAATAAAATATGATATATATTTAAAACATAACTGTAGCATAAAATGTATTTTAATGTCATAAATTGAATAAAAACATGAAAATAATATAAATAAATTACATATATTTTAATATATAATCTACTCAGTATATTACATTTATATTAAGTAATTGTAAGTATATTTTAAATATATTTTTTACATTTAAATATGTTACAATAAAATGTAAATAAAGTTTTATAGACAAATAATAAAAATATCCTTTTTAATTTATATATAATGTTTATATTTAAATTTTTATAATTTTTTTTATATAAATTAAATGTACATAAAATTATATTATAAATTGACTTAAAATTATTTTACTCCCCAGTAAATGTTGTGAGTGGACTGAAGAGGATTTGTTTTCCTTCGTGTTGATATTTCATGATGTAATTACTTAAAATTTGCATTTTCAGTGCTGCTGATCATGACTTTTGAAAATAATATAAATAAATTACATATATTTTAATATAATATAGCTGTATATAATCTACTCTAAATATATACATATATGTATGCACACATACACTATTTCCTCATTTAATACTGTAAAGCTGCTTTGACTGCTTTTATTGTAAAAAGTAGGGCTGCACGATATTGGAAAAAACTCACATTGCGATATTTTGTTTTTCTGCGATATATATTGCGATATGAAAAAAAAAAAAAAAAATCACCAAATGACTTGAATAGCTCTATTTGGAGAGAAAAAAAAATATTGATATTGTAGGTGAGTAAATCAGCATAGGAAATAAACAATTTACAAGCATAGATAAATATAATAGAACAAAGATACAAATGAAATAAACAGTGCTTTGTATTTTTAAGGCAAGTCCAACAGTATTCAGGTGCAGAAATTGAATAATAAAATGTAAAATAACACTGCATAACACAGTCTTCATTGTATAAATTAAATCTAATAAATCTGTGTTAAAGCTACAAAAGTGATTTTTCTCTGTTTTGTTGTTTGATTATGACAGAAAGCAACAGAGACATTAAACTGCTGTTATTGTTATCCTCTTTCTTTCTCAATTGTTTACCTAAGACATAAGCAACTGGTTTTTTTTTTTTACAAGGATACTTGGAGACATGCATTTTGACACGGTTTCGCGCATATGTGTCGAACTACACTGGATGCGGCGCGACACGACGAATCTCCGCCAGTAAACTGATATGCCTCGCTCTATTTATGACGTACTGACACAAAGTTGACACGACTGGCAACGGTCGCTTTGTCGCATCCAGTGTAGAAAGACTTTGGGGCCGTTCACATCTGCAAACGCGTGGAAAACTCCCGCCGCGCCACTTCCTCCTCCTTTCCAAAGCGCTCGGGAGCTTGCGCTTTCCTGGCGCCTGCCGTTGCTAAACATCCGTGATGTGTTCTCCTCGACGACGCGGAAGTTTCAACAAAGGATAAATGGATTTCCAGCACTGAAAATCGCTTGCAGTAGCTCTGCTACTAAATTTATTTAAAAATGGGTATCTCTGTGCAGCTGTCGCGTCCGGAGTAGACACGGTGTCTGTGTGTGAGCAAAGAAAACGATCAGTATAAATATAACGATCAGGCCTGCTAAACATCGCACATCCTGCGATGTGACTATCGCGGATGCGCACATTGCGATATCGATGCTGAAACGATATATCGTGCAGCCCTAGTAAAAAGTGCTATATAAATAATGGTGACTTAACTTTTGTAATGTATTATTGTGTGTTTTTGTGTGTTAGCTGTATGGAGATGGTCCACACTACCCTGAGCACGACGGCATGTACAGCTTACAGATTGATGGTAAGTTAATGCACAACTAGGAGCTCAGGACATTTACCAGCAAAATTTTACATCAGTTTTGTTACCAGTTTATTTAATTTAGGCTATTTGGAAATGGAGTTTTGTAATTCTAGATTATGTTTTCATGGATGAGGTGTGGTTTCTTTGTTGTTGTTTGTTAGTGATACACTATGCATCAAATCTGACCTCATTTCCGCTGCACATGAGCGTCTGAAGTTTTGCATTGCCTGCTGTCCTGAGCAGGTTTAGGTCACTCTGGGATTTCCCTGTGCAGGGGGGTTAATCCACACGCCTAACCAGCCCGCTCTGGGCTTTACAGCAGGGTGGGGGTTGCTTTTGAACTAATTACCACTTAGGCATTTATAATGGGGCGATTTGTTGTTTGTGCCCAGTCTTAAAGCCATAAACGGTGCACCTCAGCCAGTCGAGGTCACACGTAGACAGATGGAGTCCAGCAACCCTCAGCCCAACATTATCAGTCAATGAATAAATCACAAACCACACTCCCCCTCCAAACCATTCATATTTAATGTAGTGTTAGTTTACTAGAACCTCAGTTCTACATCTATATACATATATAGTTATATGTATATATTAAATAAAAAATATTAACAAATTATAAAATTATCTCAATGATATTTGAATTTATTTAAATAAAATTGTGTGTGTGTGTATATATATTACTATTTTTAATTTTAGGCGAAGTTTTGACACTTTTGTGTGTTTGTCATTTTTTATTATTTTATTTTATTATTATTATTTATTACTATTTATATTTTTTACACGTCTATATAGTTTTTATTTTTGATCTATTATCATTTTTATGTAATAATTTTGGTTATAATTATTTTAGTACTTCAAGTTAAACTGAACTAAGTATGAAAATGTTTCCTTGGCATTTAGCTGAAATTTAAGTTTTTTTTTAGTATTTTTTTTTTTTACATTAAATTTTTTTTTATGGTTTTAGTTTTATTTAATTATAATAGCCCTAGTGTGTGTATTTATATTTTCATTAATTTATGTATATTAATTTATATATTTATTTATTTATTTATTGTTTTTTTTTTCAAATTTAAGTATTGAATTAAAATGTAAATTTAATTCCAGTAAATCCTGTGGCTGTACTAGAGAAGTTTTAATGCATTAATTTGTTGTAATGTTAGTTTACTAGTTTTATAGCTCTGTTTACTGTATTTAAAGGCAACATGAAATCAAACTAGACTAACTTTATTCAATCACTTCCAGATGTATAAAATCTATTCCTACCTTTTCTCATCAAAAATCATGTTTCGCTCCGATATGAGCCACATTACGGAGGTTAAACAGGTTGCAAATGCAAAAGTTCATGCTGACATGTTCAGTGCATTTCCAGATTTCTCAGCAGCACAAAAATGTAAACAACAACAAAAATTCACTTCAGATTCTCTGTGGGCCTAGCCATTGGTAATACAAGTGTAATTCTTGATCTGTTTGGCTCAATATAAGAGTTTCTGATGTCTTTTGCAGGGAAATCTGAAAGAGGGTACCCCGTTACTCAGGTAATGAGCTGTTTTTAAGTAGCTGACCAGTTTTGGTTTTCTTTCTCCCGTCTGTCTTCACTGAACTCTCTGTTATTTGTGTTTAGCCGCAGCTCTTGCCCACTGATATTAGCGATGGCCTTTCTCCTCCGGGAATGAAAGTCCCTTCTCAGTTCTACAGTCCTCACCGCCGGAGGGTCGCTGAATCCAGCATAGGTGAGACGAACCTCTCAATCTCAGGGCTTTGGGTTTGACCGATATGCTGGCTTGTGATTATATAATGTTTAATAATTGCATAATGACCACCAAACAGTATAATTGTATAAAACTAGTTCCTAGTTCATTGTAGCCAAGAACAACTAACTTAGACAGGAAGAGACATCTATTAAGTGCAATGATGTACAGGCTGCTGCTAAATAAACCTTTGTTTATATATTGCGATATGATAAAATACAGGAATTTTTCACCAGATGACTTGAATAGCTTTATGTGTAATGAATAAATTATTCTGGAGCGAGTGCAATAATTGTCGTTGAATCCATCTGCATAGAAATGAAAAATAACTTTTAAAAAAGGCATAAAAATGTATTTTTACTATAAAGACTTTTTTTTGATTGTGAAATCATTTTGGGACTGATTGATTTGGGGTAAAAACTGTTTTTTAGCAATTCAGTATGAAAAAAAAATGTTTTCCAGTATATTTTATTTAAATGATTTTTTAATATTTTAATAATTATTGTTGTCCGTTTTCACTTTAATTTTAAAGTTTTAATAGTTCTGTATTTGTTTTGGTACTTAAACTAAACAAAAATGAAAAATGTAATGTTATTATTATAATAATAATAATAATAATAATAATATATTTTATTTTAGGTTAAATTAAACATTTTGAATAATTTTTGTTTTATTTTGATTACTAATTAGTATATATTTTAAACAAAATGGTAAATATATTACAATTACTGTACTGTAAAATAGAAATTTTCTAAATAAAATTACAATACTAATATTAACATCTTAATTTGTGTTTTGTCAAATGGTATACCATTGAGCTTTTATTTTCATTTTATTCATAAATTTATGTGCTGTTGGTTTCAGAGTGAAACACAGCGTCTCAAATGATTTGATTCACAGAAAAGGAACGTATCATGAACTAAAACATGTAAATGCCACATTTCTCCCACTAGCACACATTTAATTATTCAATGGCAGCCTGTGCGCTAAGCCTTATCGCAATATCGATTATATCTCAATATATCGTGCAGCTCTAGTGATCAGCTCTGTGTTGTATCATTTCAAGGGTTTATTTTATTCTATTTCCCCTCATGCATGATGGTTTTGTGGGCTCATGCATGGACAACACAGAATCACTCATGAAAATGAGTGTGGTTTTTGAAAAGCATGAGGTGTCTTCATTTGCATCAGCTCGTCAATCATGTCGACTTTAAGTAGGGGTGCACAATTAATCGAATTTCTAATCGCGATTACGATTATGGATGCCACGATTACATAATCGTTCAAAGCCACGATTACAAAAATAAATAAACAATTAAAAATGCCCACTTGCATTATTCTGTGTGCTTAAGAGGTGTTTGCAGGGCGGGGTTTAACAAAGTCAAACACACTGGATAAAAGACATTTTGTCTAACTGATAGTCGTTGTCACTCTGTTGTGCATGATAGATATGTTAAACGCCAAACGTGTCAAAAGTGGAACAAAAATAGTGGTACTCATTTGAACTGCGCGCCACAATGACCTTTTATCTGCTCGGCTCAAAAGAAAACAGCGCAGCGTGAGTTTAGTGCGTATGCGTTTATTACAGTGACCAGTCGCGATCACGCACTAAACAACGCTGTGAAATCCAGTAAGAAACACTCGAGTTCAGCGCAGACTTCTCCAGTACAAATCACGCCTCTTTTATTTAAACTAGTTTAAAGCCAAATAAATTGGAGCTGTTATTCTCATCAACACTGATGCAGAAAGCAGCAGAAACAGTGTAACAACGATCCAGTTAGAAGACATTTTAATCCACAAATCACCCACATTTACCATAGTTTTACTGTAGTAACACGAACGGTAACAATGGTACGGTGGCAGAAAAGTAGGATATTCATATTGAGTATTATTATAATATTAATATACTAAATATGTTAAAGGAGTAATGGAATATAATTACATTATTTTGTTAATTATTCTATCAGTTGATGTGGATTTGTAATTGACTGAATGTCTTTAGGCTACTGTTTTTCAATGCAAACACCATAGAAACCATATAGTTAGGCTACTATTTTACCATGGTAATGAGGTGCTGTACTTTTGATTATGACCTACAAATGTTCTTGAATGTTAGTCTGGAGCCCTGATAATATAAATTGTACTGTAAAATGTTACTGTAATTTGAAATTTCGTCTGCTTAATTGTAAATGAAAAATGTAGCTTTAGTAAACCATTTTTTATTTTAGTTTTAGTATAACATTATTATATCATGCATAATTTTACCTTTTTTGTTTAAAGAAGAAACCAAACCAATGTATAGTTGACATTTGAGGCTCAATGCCATAGAAAAGCAATAAAAGTTCAGGAAGAGTGTTTTTTATATATATATATATATATATATATATATATATATATATATATATATATATATATATATATATATATATATATATATATATATATATATATATATATCTTTATTTATTTATTTATTTATTTATTTATATAAAAATATGGCATGCAGCTACAGACAGTGGCATAAATCTGTTCAAAATAATCGTTATTAATAATCGCAATTACAATTTCAAGGGAATAATCGACAATTATGATTTTTGTCATAATCGTGCAGCCCTAACTTTGTCAATTTAACTCTAAATTGAACTCTAAAGCAGCCTTTAGGAGGCTTTACAGTCTGGACGGCTTGCTAATAATGCTTTCGTTTCAGATCCACTGCCCAAGAAGATCCGCAAGGTTCCTTCAGGCCTGCCATCGTCTGTGTCTTCGGTGAGTGTTGATGTGCCCTCATTAGTGTCTGAGCCCAGATTATCATGAAACGTGCCGTCAGTCTGACCCAAAACACACACACACAAACACACACTTCCTCTAGGGCTCATGTCACATACTACATGCGTACTGTAGGCTGCTTATAGGGTGCCAACTTAGATTATTTTTCCCTTTTATGGGTATATTTACTATGTATGCAGTTGTGCATTCATGCTCACATTCACATGCAGTCAAAACAGCCTCCCTTGCAAATCTCTGCATGGACAAAGCGCTCATCTTCTAATACTCACAAGGCTTTGGAGGGTTGCAGTGGGCAACGGTGCATGTTCTACTTCCTGTGCACGTTCTACTTCCTGTGCCTTTTCCTGTTTGAAGCAGGGCTGCTGAATTCATTCATTCCTCTTCGTTTCAATGCAGAGGAAAATGTAAGGCAATAAATACAATGAATTTAGTGAATATTGTGAATTTAGTGAATATTGTAGGGCTGCAGCGATTTGTCGACGTCATCGATTACGTCGATTATAAAAATACGTCGATTAGCATGGAATGCGTCGACGCGTCGCACCTTTAGCCACGACCATTGTGCGAGTCTGCGGTTATCCCTGCTTAAGAGTGTTTCTCTGCCATGTTTAACATAAACAAGACTCTAGAGCAGAAGGTAAAGGCTAGTATGGCAACATCACTTCACTTCATAGAGCGTTCATAGAGCATTCTATTATTATACGACCGGACCGCATGCATATAGCCGAACTGACACCTTTACATTGTCAGGATTCACAACCGCATTCAAAGCTACGCTGAATGAACGGAACACCACGGAACATTGAGTTGCCTATATAATCATGACGGGTTTAATTCACCCACAGAGACAGAAGGAGAAATGATTCGCGTTCATCTGAAGATCCACTGGAGCTGCCGTCAGTGCCGTGGGCGCGATTGCGCAAGCTCTGAGCGCACCAAACGCGCTCTCTACACTCGCTAACAGAGCATTTAAAGTCATTGTTAGTTGTTTAACTGTGTGATGGATAGGACAAGCCTCATTTATTTAAAAACGGGCTGTCAACTGATAAAACTTCCTGGTGTTATGACGCCATTTTTGATTCTGTCGCTCTAGTGTCCTGAATGCGGTTGTGACTTCAGCTCTTCATTCATACAGATATGTATTCAATGTTTTAATCTGCTGAATAAATAAAATATTTCAAGTCTCTCACCTGTAAGCAACTGCTGTCAGTCCCAAACAGTAACTGTGAATGCAGCTATAATGTGCATTTCTATTGATTGTATTGTATCACTGCCCTGTAATTCTTTTTCTTTCTTTCTTTTTCTTTTTTCTTTCTTTCTTTCTTTCTTTCTTTCTTTCTTTCTTTCTTTCTTTCTTTCTTTCTTTCTTTCTCTCTTTTTCTTTTTTATTATTTATTATTTTTCTTTCTTTCTCTCTTTTTCTTTTATTATTTATTGTTATTTTTCTTTTTCTCTCTTTTCTTATTTTTTACTTATTTTCTTTCTTTCATTTTAATTTTTTATTAATTATTTATTGTTGCCATTTCTTTTTATCTCTTTTCTTGTTATTATCTTTATTTATTGTTATTATTTTCTTTCTTTCCTTCTTTCTTTGTTGTTATTATGTATTTTTTGTAAAGTATTAATTATAAGAAGATTAAAATATTAATAGCAGAAGTTACTGTTATTATTCACTGATAGTTTAACTAAAGAATTCATCAACTGATAAGAAAATAATAAATAGATTAATTGAAAAATAATCGACAGATTAGTCGACTAATTGGGAAAAAAAATAATCGATAGATTTGTCGACAATTACAATAATCGTTTGCTGCAGCCCTAGAATATTGTGTCAAAATATTCAAATTTATTACTGTGTGTTACTGAAAATCAGTTGTGGTGGGTCAAAACTGCATTGTTGAGACACAAAAAACCCAGATAAGTCACGTTTTATCATTAAAAATTAAATAATGTCACTTTTATTATTATCTTAAACGCGCTGCAAATTTTATTTATAAAGCGACTTATGTAATGAAATTAATATCAAGTGTGTAAAACATACGCAAAACACGCACATTTTGATTTATGCCGACCAAGTTTATTTTCACAGTGCATTTTCCACAATACAATAATTATACGAGATGTGAACGCAATAGATGTTATATGAATGTTTGGCACAATATTTACTTAATTCATCCATGAAATATTTGAAAACAGCAAATGTGCACTATGAAATTTAGACATTTTAAAATTAAATTGTCATGCACTTATTTTAGTATCATTAAGATATAATAATATAGTTTAGTTAATATTTTTCATTTTAATTTTAGTTACTTATTTAGTGATTTTGTTGTTTGTCATTTTTAGTAGTTATATATATATATATATATATATATATATATATATATATATATATATATATATATATATATATATATATATATATATATAGTGCATCAAGCTAAAGCAAATTAAAATATATTTTAATATTATTTTATATTATATATATATATATATATATATATATATATATATATATATATATATATATATATTATTATATTATTTTAAGTAACTAAAATGTTTTTTTTTTTTTTTTTATGATTTTAGTTTTAGGTAGCTATAATAACCCTGGTGTTCACCCTCGTGTTGTTCCACTCCTTATGTTTTCTTTCTGTGGAAATGTAATTTCTGATCTGCTCTGTTCATTACAGTAAAATCATCCCGGTGAGCAGAAGCTGTCAAGACGTTTATGTTTTCGCAGACTAATAGTTTGAGTCTGTTGAGCCAAGAGCAACTTGGAAATTATGCAGAATATCTTCGTTTATGTTCCATGGAAGAAAGAAAGTCATTCAGGTTTGGAACAACATGACGGTGAATAAATGATGACAGAATTTTCTATTTGAGTGAACTATCGCTTTAATTGCTCTGTTGGACACAGCTGATCATCTCAAAAGAAAATAATATTCTGTGTATATTCTGAATATTTTTATTTATTTATTTGTTTATTTATTGTCAGGCATATTTAGAACCAGAATCATTAAATGGCATTAAAACTCTGGTTAAGGATCACTGAATGCTAATTAATTGTAATTTTAATTCTTTACCAATCTTTGCAACTAGGTTTTACTCATTTGCCTGCAAAATGTTTTTAATAATTTAAAATATTTCATTTTAAAAATAATTTTATTTTTATAAGATAAAATTTAGCGTGATCACTTTTTCTTTTATATATTATTATTATTAGTAGTAGTAGTAGTACAGGTCAGAATAAGTATGTTGTTTCATTTTTGCATAAATATATCTGTTACACTGAATGACAATGGAACATTATTTCACCCACATTTTGACATTTTATTTTCACAAAAGATATTTTAAACATTAAAGTAGATACGTAATGTACATGTAATAGACATTGCTTGTGTATAAAATCACTTTTGTGAATTTAATTTGATGCAGACGCCAAAATGGGACACCATGTCATATAATCTCATGAGTTTAATCAGTATTTACCTGTATAAACTTTTTGCAGTTCTTAGCATTGGTCTTATTGTCTCTGTGGCTCTCTAATAGTGCCTCTATTTTTACTCTCCCTGTCCTCATCTATTTCTCTTTCCTTTCATTTTTCCTGCTCGTTCTCTCTGTGTCTCCAGCTGTCTGTGGTGTTGGCCGCTCTCCAGGAATGGGCAGATGGCTCTGTAATTGGGAATGCATCTCTCTCTCTCCATTTCTCTCTTTATTTCTTTCTTGTGTTCATGCATCTCTTTCGTTCTCTCGTCTTCTATTTCGTGTCATTTATTTACGCACATTTTACATGGTTCTTTTCTTTGGATTTCTCCGTCATTGACATTAGATCTCTGGAGCGTCGCTTGTTTTTGACCCCTTTGTTGTGTTTAATTGGCTTGTAATTTGGTCGCATGTTCATTATATTAACACCCTTTCGTGGCTAGACAGGCGTGCGTTGTTGTTTCTGTTGTTTTGGCGAACAACAAAGTATACAGTGTTGTCACGTCATGCCTTTGTGTGTGAAAACTAAAGATGTTCAGAAAAAATCTCGATGGTGGATCAACTGAACAACTGGTCGTATTAAGAAAGCCTGGTTTATTCAGATGTTTCACATTGAACACTTTATTATTATTAAAAAAATGTTGGTAGAGAACGCAACAAAATGCTAGGTGACAAATGACTAATTTCTGAATTTCTTTTTGACTCAGGTGCAACAATTAATATTTTTGTTAAAATAGTATTATTTTATATATATAAAATAAATAAGTATATGTAAGTATAAAATAAATAAAACATACATACATACATACATACATACACACACACACACAAATATATATGTGTGTATGTATGTTTTATTTATTTTATACTTATACTTTTATTTATTTTATACTTGTATAAAATTATACTTGTAATTAAAATGACTTGTATAAGTTATCATTTTATTTGCTTACTACATAAAAAGTGTAAGGAGAGATGACTCAGGACGATGACAAATGATTTGCAGATCATGAGCAAAAATGACAAACATCTAATCTTGTAAAATGTGTGGTAAGTACTGCCGCTCCGTAGCATAAACACTGACGTGCGATCGCCAATCTCAAAAGTGAAAGTGAAACTAAAAAGCGATCGTGCATTCAAAAGCAGTTGCAATGCATAATAGCGGCTCCCCATAATTTTATATACAGTATGATGATCACCCAATGATAAAACTGAGAGGGAAAGAAATATACATTTTCCTCCCATCTCGTATTTATTCTCCGCAGTTAGTCAATGTCATGGACGTAAGGGCAGAGCAAGTTTAAATATCTTTCTAGTCTATATTTCCATTTTGTAATCCTGCTGTTTTGGGTATTTAAAAAAAAAAAAAATATTTGTAATAGAGCAGAAACTGACTGTTAATTGCGCATGTATTTATGGCCTCATTTGGCGAGACGGCAGACGCTGAAAACACTGCGCGCTTCAGTATGTGTGTAGTAAACGAATCTGCGCGTCTATGCATTCGTGTGGGGGAAGTCGTGGCCTAATGGTTAGGGAGTTGGGCCTGTAACCTGAAGGTTGCCGGTTCGATTCTCGCACCGGCAGGAATTGAAGGTGGGGATTGTGAATGAACAGCACTCTCTCTGCCTTCGATACCATGACTGAGGTGCCCTTGAGCAAGGCACCGAACCCCCAATTGCTCCCCGGGCGCTGGAGCAATGGCTGCCCACTGCTCCGGGTGTGTGTTCACGGTGTGTGTGCGTGTGCGTGTGTTTGTTCACTATTCACTGCTGTGTGTGTGCACTTGGATGGGTTAAATGTATGTCACCAATTTCTAGTATGGGTCACCATACTTGACAATACGTCACGACTTGACTTCATTCATAACGAGACACGCAGGATTCATATTTAAATGGTATTTTTGCAGCTTAATATTTACACATACTAGTTCATATCGCGATTTGATTTAAGTGTAATGACCTACTTTTGATTTATTCATCCAAACTTTGACAAATTCAATGACATTCCGCGTTATACAATAAATTCTGTTTTTATAACTAGATTCCGTGATTCCGTCCGCGTTTTCCGCATCGCAGAAATCATAAAGCCCTGATCGCACTGCGACGCTCGCGTCCGGTGTAGACACGGTGTGAGTTTTTTAATGGGTTACGTTATAGTCCTGCTTGTTTTTTTTTAATGTTTTTATGAAATCTCTGTATTGCTTATATCATCGTATTATTTACTGCCATGCGAGCCACACATTAAAGCTTGGCGAGCCACGCAATGAGTAACACTGCTTTAAGGGATCTACAGTACACATCATTTTCTTTCCGAACACGTTGGGATGCGGCGGATTGCGGGGGATCACGAAACCCTACCTAAACTCTAATATGGCAAACGCGCGGGGGGAGGGCTGAGCCCATTCGGGACTACGGGAGCCCAGAGGGGAGCGTCGGCAGATGTTAAAGAGAAAACCGATTTTCATTCAAACAAATCGACGTAAACTACACATTCGAGTTAATCGATAAAATTGATTTATCGCCCAGCCCTTTTATGTATATGTGTGTGTGTATGTATATATATATATATATATATATATATATATATATATATATATATGAGTTTTGGGAGTCCCCAACAACAGGTTGACATGCATGCAAGGTCAAAATACACTTTCATTTTCTTATAATATGCATTTATTTTTACGTCATTTGCTCAACAACTCCCAAACAATTCGTTCAAAGATTCATTTTTCCAAACCCCTCCTTTGATTGGTCCATTTCATTTAAAGCAGTGTTTGTGAGCTTTTAACGCTCCAAAAGTGGCATCTAGTGGCAAAGAATGAATTTGCATTTTCATTCAGATCAACCCGAAAATCAAGTTTTCCCAGATCTGCGCGTGCAACAAGTTTGGCGGGCAATATGCTAATGTTTCATTCTGACGTCAACATGAAACGGCTTGGGATTCGTTTTAAAAACGACTCGCTTCAATGATTCAGAGTCGATTCTTTCTTTTGAGAGACAATAACTTTATACACGGTGCACTTCAGATTTAAAACTTTGCAGTATGTTTTCATTCACTTAGAGCTGTGTTACACACTACATGAAAGGTAATTTTCAAAAATCCATAATAGGGGTACTTTAAATATAAAATGGTAACATGTTTAAGTTGCCATTTTATTGAAATAATATATATAAAATAAAATAAAATAAAATGTATAACAATTTGTAAAAAAAAAAAAATACAATTTCTAAAAATATTTATTAAATAAAATGGTAACATTTAAGTTACGACTTTATTTAAAAAAATGCATATTGCTAAATGTATTTTGTGTATATGACAACAGAAATAGTGACAAAACAACACAGGTGACTAAAGCTATATAGAAATTAATATTTTAATAAAATGGTAGCTATGAATATCATACAGACAAAGATATTTCATAAAATTATGTGAAATAGTTTCTTGACTGGAAAAAAATATTTAAATACAAATATTTATAATTATAGTTTTTTTTTAAATTATATACATATGTGTGTGTGTGTATGTATATGTATATTTATTAATTAAAGTATATAGTATTAGTATATGTTAAAATATGTAAATTGAACTCGCCATTGAAATGTCAAGGTTATTTTTGGTCACTGCTTGCGGTTCCTCTTAACTGCTTTATGTTGAGGTCGTCAGTGTGTTGTTATTTTGGACTTTCCCTTGAGTCAGGGTTTGTTTTCTGATGAATGTTTCCTAATTTATTGCACATGCACACATACTGTGGCTAAAGCAGAACCGCGTCTTCTGGACGATCCGATGGCTTTCGTGGGCTCTGCATCACATTCCCATGACCTGAATCTCTGCTTTGGTTTCTTCTGTCTGGCAGGCTTATCCCGGTTCCACCGGTGAGGACTATAACCCAGACGGCACCGGATACCCCGGATCCAAAGCTGGAAACCTTTATCCAGGCTCTTTCTGGCCGGGTATGTGCACACAGAAGTATTGTAAACATTGCATCATCTAAATAATCCATGTGACATTTAGCTTTTTTTTCCCTGCATGTTTTAATTGTATTGCAATATGTATTTTGTATAAAAATGTCGTATTTATTATGTTTCTTTTGTTAATTTAGAGCAAATCTTTTTTTTAATTAATTGATTTTTTTAAAACCATATTTTCACCATATTTTAGCAGTAGACAGTCAGAATGTCTCAGATTCTTTTGCAGTAATTTGTTGGTTATATTAGTAATAAACTTCATATTCCATCAACTAAAATATTTCATGTAACATTTTGCAGTTTTTTTTCCCTGCCTTTTCACCTTATTTTCACCCTATTTTAGGAGTAGACATTCATAATGGACTTTGCAATCATGCATATTTGATCCATATTGTTTGTTTGTTTGTAAATATTTAGTCATATATCATATTTATATTTAGTCATTTTGCAGTTGCTTTTATCCAAAGGGACTTACAAATGAGGACAACAGAAGCAATCAATTGTAGTATTAAAACAACTAAAACACATCCAAAACTAAAAGCTAAAACTTTATAAATACTATATAAATACTATATATGCACATTTAAAAAAAATAAATTAAATAAAAATGCCAAATGCATACAACAAAATTTCAAAACTTAACATTTAAATGAAAACAAAGCTAAAAACAATTCAAAATATTAAAGAACAAAAGGTATAAGAGTATAATAATGATTCTAACATAACACTAAGCCAAACACCAAAAAACAACTACATATATGTGTATGTACAACCACACACACATACATATACATACATACATACATACATACATACATACATACATACATACATATATATACATATATATATATATATATATATATACACACACACACACACACACACACATATATATATATATATATATACATACACACACACATTTATAAATTCAATATATATTCTTTCATTTGTTTGTTGAAGTACTAAAATAACTCAAATTAACTAAAACTAAAAACTTAATAAAAAAAACCTATACAGACATAATAAAAAAAAAACTAATAAAATGACAAACATTACTCCAACTTTAAAATTAAAATCGATAAATACAAATCAAACTACATTAGTTTATCAGTAATCCTAAAAAAATAACACTGAGCCAAATACACATGCTTAAATCTACAACTTACTTACACATAGTAAGAAATGGTTATAAAAAAAACAGAAGTGAAACAAGTAGTAGGAAAGAGGAGAAATAAATAGCAATACTTATATCCTTTTCCGTTGTCCCTGCCCGGTGGAGTCGATGGTCTTTACACTCTTCGGTCTTCACACAAGGAGGTCTTCACATGACCGCTGCTGCGGTAAACTAAGCTTTTTTTATTCCCAAAATACTAATTGAATTCAGCTGGACACACTTTCCTTTTTATCACAACAAATGACACGACACTGACAAGGTACACGATACAGTACGAGACCAAACGCGATTTCAGCACGTCTCCACACAGTAAACAAAAACTTATTGGTTTATTAATTATTATTTATTAATTTTTGGGCTCAGCAAAATGGGGAATGAGATCGAATTATGTTGCCTGTTGGATTCAAACCTGTGTTTTTATGTGATCACCAATGTCTGGAGTGAAATTTACCCATTAAATGTTTCTCTCAAAGAAAGTATTTTCTAATCATGCATTAATATTCATGTTCCCGTTGAAACAAACACAGCCCACAAATACAAAATTAAGCCGTTATATAATGCAAAACCCATTTGTCCAAAAGCAACTTTTTCATATTTATCCGTCCTACGTACATTAATGCATTAATATTGAGATATATATCCAATATAAAAGGCTTTATTATTAAAAGAAGTAAAAAAAAAAAAAAAAAAAAAAAAAAAAAAATTCTGTCTTTGCAACACATTTTGTATAAACATTTCATATTCATCTATCTTGTTCATTTATTGGAAAATGTTTTGGATTTTTTTTAAAACCATATATTCACCCTATTTTAGCAGTAGACATTTAAAATAGACTTTGCAATCATGCATATTTGGTCCATATTGTATGTTTCAGTTCATGCTAGAGCAAATAAATAAATATTTAGGTATTTATCCAATATAAAAAAAAAGCTGTAATTATAAAAAGCATAAATTTTGTGGTCAAATATTTGTGCATCATGATAATATATACTAGTTTTCTATCTTGCATATCACTGTGCTCTTTCTTATCACATAAAATAATTTAAACTGTCTATTTATTTGATTATTTGATGATAAGTGGTCGTGTAATAAGCAGAGTAATGTAGCATCAGTGTCTGCTTCTTTTGCAGTCATTTTACAGTTAATCTTCCAGACGGTGTATTTTGGATTAGTTTTGATGAGTGTTTTTGTGTTGTTGTGGTTTCTCAGATGGGCTTCCGGATCATTGGGGACAGTCTGGTTATACTCCTGTCATGAGTAACTCTCCTCACATTGGTCAGCCGGCCCCGTTCCCCTCCATAAACACACAGGTGAGCTATTTTCTCAAACTGAAAATAGATTAAGAATCATATTATGGATTAGAATTGAACTGTTTCTAATATATTCTTTTTTTTATTATATATTATATAAATATATTATATAATATATTTTAATATTAGTCTTTTTTTTTTTTGGTTTATATTGTACATAGGTCTTTCATGATTGTGAAATTTGGCTGATGATTAATGATCTAAGAAATAATTACGATTATGACAATTAATTGTCTGTTTTAGGGCTTTGGCGATCATGATGATTAGTTGTCATATAAATTGTGTAAATTTTTTGTGCTTAATTTATTAAATGTCACAAAGACCTATGTTTAACTAAATCCTTCAGTTGTCACTTTCAGTATAAGATTAATACACTGAACACCTTTAAATATTAAAGTCATTTATTAAATTCTGTAAAAAAAAACAACAACAAATGTTCACCGTAATCTGGCATCACAGAAAAGTTATACAATAAATAATGTATAATTTGTAATCTTAATATATAAAAATATATATATTTACATATATAAATGGCTAATAGTATTTATTGTAACTCTTGTCTTTTATGGTCACTTGCCAGACGTGTGTGTGTGTGTGTGTGTGTGTGTGTGTATGTATATATATATATGTATATGTGTATATGTATGTATATATATGTATATGTATATATATGTGTATATGTATGTATATGTATATGTGTGTATATATGTATGTATATGTGTATATATTAGGGCTAATATATATTAGGGCTGCACAATTAATCGAATTTCTAATCGCGATTACAATTATGGATGCCACGATTACATAATTGTTCAAAGCCGCAATTACAAAAATAAATAAACAATTAAAAATGCCCACTTGCATTATTCTGTGTGCTTAAGAGGTGTTTGCAGGGCGGGGTTTAACAAACTCAAACACACTGGATAAAAGACATTTTGTCTAACTGATAGTCGTTGTCACTCTGTTGTGCATGATAGATATGTTAAACGCCAAACGTGTCAAAAGCCGAACAAAATAGTGGTACTCATTTGAACTGCGCGCCACAATGACCTTCTATCCACTTGGCTCAAAAGAAAACAGCGCAGCGTGAGCTTAGTGCGTATGCGTTTATTACAGTGACCAGTCGCGATCACGCACTAAACAACGCTGTGAAATCCAGTAAGAAACACTCGAGTTCAGCGCAGACTTCTCCAGTACAAATCACGCCTCTTTTATTTAAACTAGTTTAAAGCCAAATAAATTGGAGCTGTTATTCTTATCAACACTGATGCAGAAAGCGGCAGAAACAGTGCAACAACGATCCAGTTAGAAGACATTTTAATCCACAAATCACCCACATTTACCATAGTTTTACTGTAGTAACACGAACGGTAACAATGGTACGGTGGCAGAAAAGTAGGATATTCATATCGAGTATTATTATAATATTAATATACTAAATATGTTAAAGGAGTAATGGAATATAATTACATTATTTTGTTAATTATTATAATTTTGTTATTATCAGTTGATGTGGATTTGTAATTGACTGAATGTCTTTAGGCTACTGTTTTTCAATGCAAACACCATAGAAACCATATAGTAAGGTTACTATTTTACAATGGTAATGAGGTGCTGTACTTTTGGTTATGACCTACAAATGTATAAAAGATGAGGCTGTTACAGTTTTCACAATGGTACTGTTTTTGTTAATGAAAATAAATGTACATCTGCATCCCAACTCAAGCTCATTTGCATTTCTAAGAGACAAAACTTATAATATTATTACTACATGTTCAGCGCTACCAAATCAGGTGCTGGTGCCACTGCTCTCGAATGTTAGTCTGGAGCCCTGATAATATAAATTGTACTGTAAAATGTTACTGTAATTTGAAATTTCATCTGTTTAATTGTAAATGAAATATATAGCTTTAGTAAACCATTTTTTCTTTTTTTTTTCTTTTAGTTTTAGTAGAACATTATTATACCATGCATAATTTTACTTTTTTTTGTTTAAAGAAGAAACCAACCCAATGTATAGTTGACATTTGAGGCTCAATGCTATAGAAAAGCAAAAAAGGAAGAGTGTTCAGGAAGAGTGTTTTTTTAATATATATATATATATAAATATGGCATGCAGCTTCAAACAATGGCATAAATCTTTTCAAAATAATCGTTATTAATAATTGCAATTACAATTTCAAGGGAATAATCGACAATTATGATTTTTGTCATAATCGTGCAGCCCTAATACATACATATATATATATATATATATATATATATATATATATATATATATATATATATATATATATATATATATATATATATATATATATATATATATATTAATATATATATATATATATATATTAATTAGTGCTGTCAAAGTTAACGCGTTAACGCAAATTCATTTTAACGGCACTAATTTTAACGCAGCGCACATTTTCTGTTTGACCCGTGGCCTAACCCGTACTACTGTAGTTGGAGAAATAGAAATGGATGGAGATGCTGACAGTGTTGCCAACTTAGTGACTTTTCAGACCACTTTAGCACCGGTTTTTAAAAATTTTTTATTTTTTTTTTTTTATTATTTTTTCAAAAAGCGCCTAGCGACCAATCTTTATAGGGTTTGCCCAAACCTTACGCTGGTATTGCCGCGCGAGCGCGAGGTCTCTCTTTCCCGCTGCGCACACACCTCTTTCTCTCTCTCTCCGCGTCTGCTCAGTTCAGCACGCAGATGAGAGGAACAGCGCTTTCAGTTAAAACAGATATTATGTTGCTTCTCTAATTTAACATGCAAGTATATCCGAAATCACAGCACAGCTATTGTCTTTATATTATGTATAGCCTATTTGATTTTGTCAGATGATGGCTGGATTATAAATCAGGATTTTTGTGCAGATTAACATCTTGGAAGGGAGAGCTGGTTATTTAGTCCTATGGGAATAAATTCAGTCACTATTTCATATTCATTCCATTGTCTGACAACAGAAACAGTAAAATATATAAATGAAAACAGTTTTATTGAGAATTTAGCTGCATCAAAATACAGTATGTGGGCACAGAGATGCAAATAAATGTAATAATAAATAATAAATGTACATTTTGCATGTTCAGAAGAAGTGAGATGCCCTGTCCTGCAAAAATGTAAACAGGTTTGTGTCAGTAAATTGCTCAGTGCAAAGAAAGAGAAGTAATGGGGACCTGGTATTTCTTTTTTCATGTGTCTAATAGACATGAGCAAGTTCTTTGAAACACATCTATGATCTTTGAAACATGTCTAGTCTTCAGGCTTTGTTAACTATGGTTTCAGTAATAATAAACATATATTGCATAAAGAATCCATATTTGTCATTGCCCATGTTGATTAGAATATTTAAAACATGAAAAGTATTAATTTAAGGTACATTTAGAACAGATAAATATGTGTGATTAAATTGTGATTAATCGCGAGTTAACTCATGACCATCATGCAATTAATCGCGATTAAATATTTTTAATCGATTGACAGCCCTTATATATATATATATATATATATATATATATATATATATATATATATATATATATATATAAATAATATGTATGTATGTGTGTGTGTATATAAATAAATAAATATAAATAATATGCACACAGATGGTTGGACATCAGACGTTTATTTAATAATCGCAACAGGCTTATTTGTGTCTGATCGGTCATGATCTCAGATTCATTTGGTTAAAAAATAGCTCCCGATGACCTCATCTAGATGTTTTTTTTCCTCTCTGACGAGCCAGAGACCACAGAAGAAATGCATTTAATTACCGCAGGCCTTCATGTGGAAAAGCAATCGAGCATTCCTGATGTTGAACCTGCTTTTTTTCAGCCTCTCAATTGCTTTCGACCGCACCACAGCTGCATGATAGATACCATAACATGTTTGCCACGTGCTCGTGAATAATTGCATGTTTGTGTTGCCCACAGAAGCGGCAGCCTTTGCCCCTGTCACCACAGAACTACCCTCTGCATGGGAGCGAGGTTAACTTACCCTCCAGCTTCCACTCCGCCTCAGCCGCATACGGCCTTCCCAGCCACACGCCGCCCATCAGCGGCTCAGATAGCATCATGGGTAAGACCCTCCACCCTGACCAACCACAAACCAGAGAGCAGCTCTGCCTCACTGCTGCGACCTGCTCCCGTTTCAGTGAGTCATTCACCTGTAAACATGAGCTGCTTTCTCTGTTAACAGTGAGCAGAGCTGGAAACACAGGGAGCTCCGGAGCTGAGATCGGGAAAGCTCTCGCTTCGGTGAGTTTGACTATTATAATTTAATATGATGATAAACTAGTGGTTGACCTTCTTTTATTTATTTATTTTTTAATCACTAGTGGAGTAACCAGTGGCTGATATGACTGATTATTTTGAGATTTGACTTAATTACAAATTGATTGTATTATTGTTTATTCAAAACTACTTTGGATCTATACATGGATTTTTGGGGAAAATTTGTTATCCATTAAATGTCAGTCTCAAATTGGCTAATTACTGACTGGTTAATCAACTTTGCTTAGAAAGATTGTGGTAAATTCATTTTTTATTAATAATTGTGCATTTTAATTGGCAACAACACAGGATGTTGAATTGGAATTATAGGAAGAGGAATTTCCTGAACTGCAATTTTGTAACTAAACATAAATAATTACATTAATTTGATTATGCATATTTATTCTGTAATTATTGTAGTTTTTTTTAATGACGTAGTTTTTACTTTTACATTTTCCTTTTTTTATTTTTATTTTAGTTAAATGTTTAGTAATTTTGTTAATTTACTATTTTTATTTTATTTTTTTTTTTATTTCAGTTTCAATAAATTTTATTACTTCAACTTAAATTAAAAATTAGAAATGTTGCCTTGGCAGCTAACTGAAATTTTTTTTTTGTTGTATTTTTTTTTTTAAGTTTTACATTTTCTTTAAGTTTTTTTTTTTTTTTTTTTAAAGTAATTTTTATTAAATACTTTTTTTTTTCAGAAACAATGTTTCTGAAATATTTCAGAAACAATATTTTTAAACATTTTCTCAACTGTTAAGACATATTTCTCTAGAATTAGTCCAAACAATTAATAGCGTAAAACAAATTTTAATTTAATTGCCACTCAACACCACAAAATGTTCAAAATATTGTGTTGAAAACTTAATAAAAATAAATATTAACAGAAATTATTTGTATTGTTCATCTAATATATTAAGTTATATTATATTATATTATATTACATTACATTATATGGAGCATTCTGGAGCCATAAAATCAAAGTTAATTTATTATATATCAGGAAATATACCGTATGTAAATTAAATGCAAGTTTATATATGTGGATATTGATCATAAATATCATTTCTGGAATTACTCCATGTGGTCTGATGAAATGTGAATTGGTGATTCATACTGAAAAATGTATTAAAACTAACATAAACACAGCAATTACTGATCTCTTTCAGCTCAACCCTTTAAAGTAATATTATCTTTTGTCGTTTTCAGATATATCCCTCTGACAATAACGGCAACAGCTTCTCCTCGAGTCCCTCCACCCCTGTGGGCTCTCCTTCAAATGTTGCTGGTGAGTTTCTTGAAGGTTCTTGTCTTTGTAAACGGCTCTGTAGCGCCATCTGCTGTGTGATTCTGTTAACACTGATTGCTCTGATGCCTCCACACATGAGACTGAACTGAAGTCTGTTTGTGTTTTCAGCTTCTGCATCTCAGTGGCCCAAAGGCTCCTCTCAGCCCGTGCCGTCGCCCGGTTTTGAGCCCGGACTGCAGGCGCCGGTACGTTCCTATGCATCACCGTATAGCAGAAAAACTGAGATTTATTACACTTTTAAAGTAGAGATTTTACTGTGACCTGTGTTGCATTTGATATATGCATGTATTGTATTATTAGAAACATCACATGATGTTTATGATCAATATTTGAAATCCACATATAGAAACTTGCATTTAGTTTATATGCAGTGTATTTTACTATATGAGACCATGGATCACAAAACCAGTCTTGAGTAGAACGGGTATATTTGTAGCAATAGCCAACAATATATTATATGGGTCAAAATTATCGATTTTTATTTTATGCCGAAAATCATTCGGATATTAAGTAAAGATCGTGTTCCATGAAGATATTTTGTAAATTTCCTACCATAAATATATCAAAACTTAATTTTTGATTAGAAATATGCATTGCTAAGAACTTCATTTGGACAACTTTAAAGGTGATTTTCTCAATATATTGGATTTTTTTTGCACCCTGATTCCAGATTTTCAAATAGATTTATCTCGGCCAAATATTGTCCTATCCTAACAAACCATGCATCTATGGAAAGCTTATGTATTCAGCTTTCAGATGATGTATACATCTCAATTTCAAAAAATTGACCTTTATGACTCTTTGTGTGTTCCAGGGTCACATATTTAATAAGTTACAGTGGCCCTATTATGGATTATGAAAGGTTCATATTTTGGTTTTGGGAGTCCCCAACAACAGGTTGACATGCATGCAAGGTCAAAAAACACTTTCATTTTCTTATAAAATGCATTTATTTTTACCTTATTTGCTCAACGACTCCGAAACGATTCGTTCAATGATTCATTTTTCCAAACCCCTCCTTTGATTGGTTGATTTCATTTAAAGCAGTGTTTGTGAGCTTTTAACGCTCCAAAAGCGGCACCTAGTTGCAAAGAATGAATTTGCATTTTCATTCAGACCAACCCGAAAATCCAAGTTTTCCCAGGTCTGCGCCTGCAACAAGTGGGCGGGCAATATGCTAATGTTTCATTCTGACGTCAACATGAAATGGCTTGGGATTCGTTTTAAAAACGACTCGTTTCAATGATTCAGAGTCGATTCTTTCTTTTGAGAGACAATAACTTTATACATGGTGCACTTTCAGATGTAAAACTTTGCAGGATGTTTTCATTCACTTATAGCTGTGTTACACACTGCATGAAAGGTCATTTTCAAAAATCCATAATAGGGGCACTTTAAGTTTCACTTTATGGTTTCAGATGTAAGAACAGTTATTTTACAAACAAGTAGACATAATGAACATTTTTCCCTCTATTACCTCAATTAGGCTCACAGAAATAATATTTTCATTGGCAATCTCTGTTGCATACTGTCTCGTTGTGCATTTAATGAAGTTTGACTCTGTCAGCTTGAGTAACTAGTGTTTTTTGCAGAGTAAGATGGATGACCATCTGGGTGAAGCTCTGCATGTGTTGAGGAATCATGCGGTGGGCGCAGATATTCACAGTTTACTGAGTGCACATCCGGCTGGTGCAGCAGCTCTGGGCTCCATCAGTCAGGCCTTTGGGCTCGCCAGCCGTCTGCCAGGCCTGGTGAGTGTGAACGCGGCTCTGTTTCCAACCCTAGTGAGCTGACTGCTTAGGGCCCTATGAATCTGATTTTTCCCCCCAAATTTTGTTTTAATTAAATTAAATCTAAATTAAATTTTAGTAATCAAAGCATGTTTAATCAATGAAATCATGAAACTTATACTTAAACTTGTATATAATTTAACTACAGTTTATTAAAAGTATTTTTCACAAATTCTATGTTTAATTTTTTAATGAATGAATTTTTTTTTTTTTAAATAATCAATAAGGATGTCTAATCATTTGAATTCATAATACTTTAACAATTTATAAACAAAATTAACAATAATGGTGTCCTAAGAATTTGTGCTTAATTTTTATTCTGGATTATATTGTGCGTTTTATGATTTAATACAAATTTATCAACAAATTTAACAAATTAATAACTTATTAAAATTGTAACAATTTATAGTGCCCTATGAAATAGACATATTAGACATATTTCTCTAAATTTAGTTCAGAATTGTCAAAACAATTAATTGCAATCAAAACTCATTTTAATTTTGCCGTTCAGCAAGATTGCGGATGTTTAATTGTAAATTATCTGTTCCTACATTTTGAATTCTAGTATTTTCCATTTCTGTTTTAATTGTTTAGTAAAATTTAAATAATAAAAAGGATGTCTAATCAATTGAAATCATAAAACTTTAACAATTTAATAATTTATTAAAATTGTGACGACAATAATGCTTTTGAAATGTTTTTTTTTTCTTCAGATGTTCTGTGTTTTTATTTTTCCTGGATTGTGTGATTTTTCTGATTAAAATCCAAGTTATTATTATCAAAAATATTGGTAATCAAATGAACGCATAAAACTTAAACAGTTGCAGTAATCTTTAAAAAATGTAATCAAGAGAAATTTGAAATATTCCTTTTTTTTTTTCTTGGGCAAGCAATGTGCCACACAGCATACATTTACTGTTTAAATTAAAAAAAAATGTATTCATTAAAAAATAATAATAAATGATAAAAAAAAATGTAATCATTAAAAAATAATAATAAATTATAATAAAAATAATGGTCAAAAAAATGAACCGTACTTTTATTTTGGCAGGTTGTTTGAGTTTTTGTGTGAATTTGAGTTCTCAAATGAAACTGTGAAATGCTGACTCTCAGAGCAGCTCATGTGGAGTGAGACAGCAGACGCTCACTATGGAGTGTACACTATCAGTGTGTATTAACCATCTCCTGCTCTTTCCTCTAGATGTCAAATCACAGTGATGACGCCGCAGGTTTACCACAGTCCAGTGCTCTGCTGCAGGGACACCGCGCCCCTCATCAGGCCCCACCCACTTCTCAGTCAGACGCCTTTACCAGTCAGTTCTGCTCTTTGAATTATAATGCTCATTTAATTACATTAGACTGATTGAGATTCATAAATGATGTGCTTTGTGCAGGTATTTCAGCAGACAAGCATGCAAAATGTTTTTGTGTCATGCATGCTTTTCAGACATGATTTATAAAGCATTTCTGTAACTCAAACATGGTGCTAACAACAATTTCATAGGTTCGATTCCTAGAGAATGCAAGAACTGATGAAATGTAAACCTTGAGTGCTGTGCAAGTTGATTTGGATAAAAGCATCTGCCAAATGCATAAATGTACAACGCTAATGAGTCTAATTTTAACATCCAGAGATCAAACTCGTCACCTTTAAAGAATTACAGGATGATTTCACAGTGCTGTTGTTGCACAGTGTGATCAGCATTTTCTGTTGCTAATCTCATGTTGTTTTTGTCTGTCAGGTCTTTCTCTGCCTCGTTCTTCTCACGTCTCCAGCTCGGAAATAAAGCGGGAAGATAAGGAAGACGATGAGAACCTTTCTATTGCAGATAAATCAGAGGATGAGAAGAAAGATGGAAAAAGCAGCACACGAACGAGGTACCTGACACTCCGCAAACCTTCATTTAATATCAGGAGAAATTAATGTACTACTGGTCAAAAGTTTTTATTTATTTTTTTTTTTTTTTGAAACAAGTCTCATATACGCACCAAGGCTGCATTTATTTAATCAAAAATACATAAAAAAAGTAGTATTATTAATTTTTTTTAAAGTAACTGTTTTCTATGTGAATATATTGTAAAATGTAATATATTTCTGTGATCAAAGTTGGATCTTTTTAGCATCATTACTCCAGTATTCAGTGTCATATGATCCTTCAGAAATCATTCTAATATGCTGATTTGCTGCTCAAGAAACTTTTCTGATTATCATCAATGTTGAAAACAGTTGTGCTGCCCAATATTTTTGTGGAAACAGTGATGCAAATTATTTTTCAGGATTCACAGTTGAATAGAAAGTTCAAAAGAACAGCATTTATTTGAAATAGAAATCTTTTGTAATTGTAATTTGTAATTTTATAAATGTCTTTACTGCCGCTTTTGATCAATTTAATGCATCTTTGCTGAATAAAAGTGTTTTTTCATTTATCCCAAACTTTTGAATGATAGCGTATCACAGTTTCTACAAAAATAATAAGCAGCAAGAGCTAATTCAGCATGTTTCTTGAGCAGCAAAAATTCAGCTTTGATCACAGGAATAAATTATATTTTACCATATATACACATAGAGAATACTTATTTTAAATTGCAGTAATATTTCATTACAGTATTATATTATTACAGTTTTTACTGTATTTTTGGTACGTAATTAAATGCAGTCTTGGTGAGGAAAAAAACGTTAAAACATTGTAATTATTTCACACTTTTCACTGCCAGTTATGTTGCATCAATAAACACTCAATATACTCGACATTCCCACCTCCAGCAGCTTCTGATTGGTCCATTTTAAAACAATGACATGAGGTACGCATCGTTCCCTGTCAGTGTGCCCTGATTGTTTTGCCTGTAACCCCTCTCACCCCTTTGTTCCTCTGACCCATGAAGTCAAGACAACGAAGACGATGACGAGGACTTGCCGATTGAGGTGAAGGCAGAGCGGGAGAGAGAGCGGCGCGTGGCCAATAACGTCCGTGAGCGTTTGCGTGTGCGCGACATCAACGAGGCCTTCAAAGAACTGGGTCGCATGTGCCAGATGCACATGAACAATGAGAAACCTCAGACCAAACTGCTCGTCCTGCACCAGGCCGTAAACGTTATTCTCAACCTGGAGCAGCAAGTGCGAGGTCAGTGTGTGCGGCTGACCTCCGATCAGTGCTCAGGCACGAGATCTCAGACACCGCAGAGATTTGTCTGTGGTTGGGACACCTGAATATGGGTGCAAGGGGAGGAGGACGGATTTGTTGAATGGAGATATTAAATGCATGATGGATAAATGCATATGCATCTAGGTTCAATGCAAGTTAAATTATTTTACGGCAAGACACTACAAGCAAAAATTAATTTGTTAGTTTTGAGATTTTGGGCCATTTGGCTGTTCATAACATGGCTTTTCATAAACTTAGGGTTTTATTCCTCTCTGTATTCTGAAGGATTTTACAGAGGGGTTTGTTCAGATATCATTCACATTGATTGCTTTAACATTTTATTCCTAAAAACATGGCAAAAATGCATATCTTTAAAGGCTTTGAGGTTTTTTCCTGCACTTTAGCAGCACTTACAAACACCAAAACTTAGTTTTATTCCTCTCTATATTCTGAAGATTTTTACTGAGGGGTTTGTTTATATATCATTCACATTGATTTATACGTTATTCCTAAAAACATGGCGAAAATGCATACCTTTAAAGGCTTTGAGAGTTTTTTTTCTCCACTTTAGCAGCACTTACATACACCAAAACTTACAGTTTTGTTCCTCTCTATATTTTGAAGATTTTTACTGAGGGGTTTGTTCATATATCATTCACACTGATTCATGGAACATATTATTCCTAAAAAAACATGTAAAAATGTATTTGTTTTCTGTCTGTTGACAGTATTTTCTGCTTTATGGAGTGATAAAAAGAAATCCAAAATCCCCTCTGTATAAACCTTTAACTGTAATATGTCAGCAAAATCAAACAAGAATTTTGAACCTGGCTTTATCCAATGTTCAGGAACATTTATGCAAATTAGTGCATCTTTAATTAGATAATGCCTCATTTGCGTATTTAAACAACATTTCAGAAAACTTATGTAATTAATCAACTGGGGAAGTATGGTGAAATCTATTAGTTAATTGTTTTACACTGTTTACATGTTGTGTCTTGCCTTAAAATAAATATATATTATTATAATATGCAAGTTATTAATTTATCTTGGTGGTAATTCTTTCGAGATGCATTATGTAGTATGTTACATAAGCCTCCTGCCTCCCTGTTGCCCACACAGGTGTCTGTTTAGGGTGATTGTGGGACTGTCTGCACTTTCTGTAACTGCATGTGTTTCTGTCATTTCATGTTTAGCGCTCGTCCCTTCCTGTTTTATGTTTATCTCACCTGCTTTGCAAGATTCATGCAACTAACAGACTCAGATTAAAGCTAGTTGGGTAGTTGGGTAGTCATGGCATAAATGTACATTTTGTCATTTGCTCACTCTAAGCAAAGTTTTTAGGGATGTTAGAGTGATTGTTCAATGACTGTCAAGCCTAAAAAAGCATCATGAAAGTAGCCCAAATGACTTGTGCACTATATTCCTAGTCTTGTGAAGCCGTATGATAGTTTCGTTTGAGAAACAGACCTGAATTGAAGTCAGTGTTCACAAACATTCTTCCCATCTGTTGTAGTTATCACATTTTATTCACACCACAACACTAAGGAAACAGTTGTGGTGTCATTGATGTCAAACTTGGTGCAAACCAGTGTTATTTTAGCTTTTTGTTCTGTGCTATTATAGTTTTTATTATTATTTTTGTTTGTTTTTTGATATTTATGTATGTATTTTTTTTTTTTTTTTTTTTTTTTTTACTTTAAATATTGGTATTCAGGATTTACTTAATTTTTATTTCAATTTTATTTTTAGTTCAGTTTCAGTTTTTATTTCCAGTTAGTAATTGTAATTTCAATTAGTTGCCAAGGCAACATTTCTGATTTTCTTTTAGTTTTTTAAACTTTTTCAACCTAATTTCAATTAACAATGTTTTTAATAGTTTTAATTTTAGATAATGATAACAATTGGTGCAAACACGTCTTGATGCGACAAGTATGAATAAACACGAGATTTTCAGTAAATAAGGGCTTAAATATTAATAATTTCCTCACAAAATATGATCATATGACTTCAGAAGGCTTGAAATATAGTGCAGTAGTCGTATGGACTACTATTATGACACTTCATGGTGCTTTTTTTTTTTTTTTGTCATTTTTGGAGTTGACAGTTCAGTCTGTTCCCAATTACAAAAAAAAAAAAAACTCATGACACATGAGGGTCGAGTAAATGATGGCATTTTGATTTATTCCTTTAAGATTAGTATGAATGCAACCACCCATAATGCATGCAACCATCCTGATTTCCACAGTGGAGATCATCTATGCTTCTGCTTTTCTTTCCAGTTGTTCAATCCTTTTAAATTTTTCTTCGTACATCTTATAGTTTTCTTCTCAAGAACCCCCCCCCACAGTTTGACTGTTGCATGTCTGTAACCCCTCTGATCCGCTGTGAAAACGCTTTTTCCGCAGGCATTAACCCCCGCAGATTAGAAGAGACGGACTCGTTCTTTTGTGTTTCCTTCTTAACGTTTTACTCGCTTCAAGTTGTAATGGTCTGATTAATGCTTGCATGTCATGTTTAACCCTCTGTTTGCCAGGTTGTTTTTCTTTTTACCCATTTCTCCATCTGTTCTTCAGCCCTTTTTCTTTGCAGATGGCCGCAGTGGTTTTTAGTCTCATGCTGCATAAATGCATCTCAGCAGCGGGATGCGTTTACGATGAGACGGTCGCATTCACCTCATCCTGTCTTCTGTCTGGCTCTCTCAGTGGCAGTGTGTGTTTCTGTTCGGTTCTTGGCAGACGGTGCATCTCTCTCATCTTGCTGTCCTCTCGTCTTGCGCTCTTTCGCTCCGCGGCAGATCCCACAGGCCTCCTGAAAGCCACTGACACTCTAATGCGTAGCGACCGGCTGTGTCTTGTTTGAAATTGCGTGTCCGGTCACAATTAAAGAAAGATGCTCCAGATCGGTCGCATCCCGCTCTCTTCTCTGCACCGCCACTGGATCCCTCTCTGCAACCCTCGTTTAACTGGAATCAGTGCAGTTTTAATTGGTTTAATCAGTTCAGACCACTTCAAGTTGGTCTGGAATTCAAAATGCAGCATTTGTTTCTGCTTTTGAAATCATCTTAAATATCTGTGCAATGTTTAACATGTAAAACGGGTTTAATGACACTAGGGTTTTGCAGGGAATTTTTTGGGCATTTTAAAATTGTTGCAATTTTCTTTAGTAGAAAAAAAGAATACAAATATAATGTTATTTCATTATAATATTTTAATTTTATATATATATTTTTTCAAATATACATAATAAAAATAATAAAAATATTATATGCATTTAATAAAATGTTAATTACAATTTAAAAAGTATGTGATATTTATCATTTTAGTAAAATTATAATTTATATAATTATAATGCAAAGTAAAATAATTCTAATATAATACAATGTTATAATGGTAGTTAATAATATATAATAAAAATATTTAATATATTTATAATTATATTTGTAATAATATAATTTATTTATAATTGTATTATAAAATACAATTATAATAATGTAATAATATAATATAAATTATGTATTATATGTAATATCTAAAATTATAACAACTTATTTAATATTTTATATATAATGAAAATTAAAATAAAATATATAATTTATTATAATAAAATTGTGATAATTTAGATAATTGTATTTTTACAATTATTCTCATGATATATAAATTGATTACATAAATTGTGTGTGTATATATATAAAATGCTAATGATTTAAGTAATTATATATGTAAAACATACCAATTTATATATTTATAAATATGTAAATTATTTATTTTTACTATTATACTATACTTTACTATATACTATTATATTTTACTATATATATATATATATATATTTTACTAAAGACCATGTGGAAGTTATTTACTGCAATTAACAGGTTCTTCTGTAATTGCAAGGTTCTTTTAAACTTAATGAAGCCGAGACAGTTGATTTAGTTGTAGAATGGCCTCAATGAGAGGCTAAATGACTTAACGAGGTGACTAACGAGCGCCTGGTCGCCCCTGGCAGCAGCGTGTCGGAGGAGTGTCTGACGGTGGAGGAGAAGGAGCAGCGGGAGCGCGAGCGACGCATGGCCAATAACGCTCGTGAGCGGGTGCGCGTGCGGGACATTAATGAGGCCTTCAGGGAGCTGGGCCGCATGTGTCAGCTGCACCTGAAGAGCGACAAGGCTCAGACTAAACTCATCATCCTCCAGCAGGCCGTGCAGGTCATCCTGGGGCTGGAGAGACAGGTGCGAGGTAGGACCAACCCCTCTGATCCGCACCGTTCTGCTGAGAAACACCAGACACACACCAATGCTGCTGAGTCGCTGCGTCTCTTTCCTCGCTTTGACTTCTGCTATGTGTTTGTGATGCTGATCTGTGTGTGTCTGCTGACCTTTAGCATCTTTCTGCACAATTTCTGCCTTATTTAACGTGATTTATGCAAGTAGTGACATGAAGTCTTTTACGATGGCCGAGAGAGCTCAACGCGCTGCAAATAGAAAAAAACACCTGCAAATAAAGAAAACAACTTCTTCAATTTGACAAAACGCGCGCTACAAATGCTCAACACACACAAATAAAGAAACACACTGCAAATAGAAAAAACACCTGCAAATTAAGAAAACAACTTCATTAATTTGACAACACATGCTCCAAATGCTCACAACGCAAACAAATAAACGCACTGCAAATACTCACAACACAACCAAAAAAAGAAACGCGCTGCAAATAAAAATCTGTTTTTTTTTTGTTTTTTTTTTTGGTTGTGTTGTGAGCATTTGCAGCGCCTGCTGTCAAACTGATGAAGATGTTTTCTTGATTTGCTGGTGCTTTTTCTATATGCATGTGTTTTCTGAAGTTGCAGCGCATTGAGCTCTCTCGGCGACCGTAGTCTTTATCAATTCTCAATTTTAAAGTTATGATTTGAGCTGATTCGTTATGATTGATGCAACTAAATATATTAGTATTAATCTCACAAAAACATGTCTAAATCATGTTTCACCCAAAGATTAAAACGGCAACAACAACAAGGTATTACCACAGTACAAAAACTATATTACCATGGTGGACAATGGTATCAGATCAGGTATTGTAATACTATGATACTATCATTTTTGTTAATTAACCATTATGACTTGTGGCATTTAATGACAACTAAATGTGTTTTCCTGATTTCTAAATACTTTATAAAAAACTTTTAAATGAAAGTTTTATTTGTTGTTGTTGTTGTTGTTGTTTTGTGATGAATGTGAATGTGAAGTCATACAACTTCCTTTATAATTCTTATTATTCTTAAAGGTAAATGTTATTAGATTCTTAGATTCACTCTATTGTTTATGAATAGTGTTACCCTGAGGTAAATTTACTTATATATTTTAAGTATTAAGTATATAATAAAATTTATAAAATGTATAATCCTTTTGTTGTAAAAAAAATATATAATATTAATAATATATTTTATAATAGTATAATATTAATTTATTACATATTACATTTAAATTTTATAATATTATCAATATATAAAAAGATCTAAAATATAATACATAGTATAAATAGTGTTACTGAATATATGATTCTTGTATAAAAATATAAATATTAACATATTAAATTTACATTACATAATATGAAATATACATAGTTTAGAATAAAATGTATAAAAATATATAGAATAACTTGTTTTTAATAGTTATAGCATATAACAGAAATTTAATTTTAATTTTTTACGTTATAAAAATTATATATTTAATTTTAATTGTATAATGCATTATATAAAAATACAATGTATATAAAACACATAGTATAACAATTGTTTATAATATAGATGTATTAAAGCATGTATCATAGCATGTAGCATCTAACAGTGTTTTTTAAACATTTAATGAGAATATATTTCTCAGTCTAGTAATTCTATCTTTTTGGGATGAATTATGAACCGGACATGTTCTTCACAGGTTTTGAACTCAAGTAACTGAAGTAAATCACGTTGTGCTTTCTTCCTCCCACCTGCTCTTCCTTTATTATATAAGTGTGTATGTTTGAGGAGCTTCTTCTCACTCTTTTACTGCCGTTTGACTCTGAGTTTCTTCATCTCTCTGTAATCTGACATTAAACGCTCACAGCAGACATTAATCTCTGTTTCTCTCAGAGCGTAATCTGAACCCGAAGGCCGCGTGTCTGAAGAGGAGAGAGGAGGAGAAGGTCACAGGAGACCCGCAGATGCTGTCTGGTCTGGGTGGAGACGGACACGGCCATATGTAACGCTCAGGTGAGCTTCACATCTGTGATTATTATGAAGCAATTGAATATTTATGTTATACTCATGCATTTGGCAGATGCCTTTAACCAGAGTGATATGCGTTACATTAAAGGTGTAAATCTGAATAGTTCACGTATTCTCTGCGAATCAAACCCAGTTTTTTTTTTTTTTTTTTTTTTTTTTTTTTTTTTTTTTTGTAACCATGTTTGGGGCAGAGTCATATGAAATTAGTTTAGTTTTATTCCCAAATTCCGTTTTATTTAGTTCCAAATTTCTTTTTTTCTGTATTAATTATTCTGGATTCCATTTTTTTTTTCTTTTTTTTTCTGGAAAAAAAATTGCATTGAAACTTGCATAGTCTAACTAAAATTGCCTTAATTAAAATTTCAAAATTTTAGAACCCTATGAAGTGTGTGTGTTTTAACCCAAATTCCATTTTCTTTTCTTTTTTTCTGAATTCTGCTTTAATAGTTGAGTTAAATTTTATAAATATTTAACAAATTACATTTTATTGCCCTATGAAATCCATCCATCCCTAAATTCCCTTTTTTCTTCTCTTCTATTTTTTTTCTGTTTTAATTGTTCTGAATTCCTTCTTTTTGTTTTATTTTTTTCTAGATTCTTTTGTGGATAAATGAAATTTTATTAATCAAAAAGCATGTCTAATTAATTAAAATCATGAAACTTACCAACTAAATCATGAAACTAAACATAATTTAACAACAATTTATTAAAAGTTTAACACAAATAACATTTTAGAGGCCCTATGAAATACTCTTTTCCCCCCAAATTCTGTTTTATTTTTTGTAAATTCATGTTTAATAATCAAAAATTGTCTAATCAATTGAATTCAGAAAACTTTTAACAATTTAATAATTTATTATCACTCTTACAATAATGCAGCCCTATGAAATGTTTTATATTTTTAGAAATTCTATGTTGCCTTTTTTAATTTTTCTGGATATAGGATTTATTATAAATTTATCAAAATTGATGGTAATCATATAAAGACATAAAACAATTTAATATCTTTAGCAATTTAATTTAAAATCTTTTAAAATGCAATCAAATGTATCATTTCCTTTTGGCAATTTTTTAGCAAACAACTTACTGCACAACAGAGTTTTACTGTTAAAATTAAAACACGGGAGAAAAATTGTGTGATTTTTCCCTAAAATTAAATCTTATGCTAAACCAAGGAATAAAATCTAGAATAGATTCATAATTCATTGTTTCAGTTTCCAAAACGAACGTTCCAGTGTGACTATGCATTTATTCTGAATGAATGAAAACCAGCTTTACATCTTGAATGTCTTTGCTTTTGTGCTCCAGGGTCACACATGTTTGCAGTCTTAAGTCGCTGGGGTATATTTGTAGCAATAGCCAAAAATACACTGTATGGGTCAAAATTATTGATTTTATGCCAAAAATCATTAGGATATTAAGTAAAGATCATGTTCCATGAAGATATTTTGTAAATTTCCTACTGAAAATATATCAAAACTTAATTTTTGATTAGTAATAAGCATTGCTAAGAACTTCATTTGGACAAATTTGAAGGCGATTTTCTCAATATTTAGATTTTTTTGCAACCTCAAATTCCAGATTTTCAAATAGTTGTATCTCGGCCAAATATTGTCCTATCATAACAAAGCTTATTTATTCAGCTTTCAGATGATGCATAAATGTCAATTTTGAAAAATCGACCCTCATGGTTTTGTGGTCCAGGGTCATGTATTTAGATTGCTAATGTTGTTTGTTTTTTCCCGACAGATCCTGATGTAAGAAAGCTCTCCGTCGACGTGGCCTTATCTTCCCGTTCTTGTTCCAGAGTCTCCACACACATACATGCATTGGTGATTTATATATTATAAACAGATGTGTTGAAGACTCTCATACACACAGTAACTTCCCGAGCCGCTCGTTCGGCTCTGAACACAACACACGCGATCATGGACCATCGGTGGAGATCACACATGAGAAACAGCGTCTGCGGGCCCGGACCGTCCTGCTGTTTGATGGAGTGATGTTAGATTTACAGTGTGCTGTTATATAGCACACACACACACACACACACACACACACACACACACACACACACACACCCCCCCATGAGCCTTTGTATTCAACGCAAGGTCAAGCTCCGCTGCGGGAACAGATTCCTTTTTTTGTAGTTCATGTATTCGAGTTTGACTTTCTTTTGTACCGTTTTGTGTTTATGATATAGAAAGAAATGTTCAGTTTTGATACGCAATGTTTGTGGTTCTGTTTGGGGATCGCCACTAATGCGTGAATCCCACAAAACCAGCCATATTTCACCTCTTAAAACAAAGGATTTTTTTTTAAGGAAAATTAAGCCTGTTTTAAGGAACATTTAAGATTTTTCATTTTTATGACCAAGACATTCGCCTCAAATTCTCATTATTATAATGCAAAAAAACAAAACAAAAAAAAAAACCTCTTAAGGTAAAAAAATAAAATAAAATTCAAAATGTAAATTATACATAACTGAGTGTTTATTGTGTGTACTTTATGCTTATTTAAATTTAAATAATTGAATTACAGTTATTTTTACTGTATTATGTTACATAAGGATATAAGAATACAAAAATGAAAACTCTAAAATAAAACTCTTGGACACATTAAGATAATTGTGAACAATTAATAATGATCCTAAAAACAGGCTTTATTTTCTTCGGTTAAAATATATTTCTTAATTATTTTATTTTATTTTGAAATATGAAATATCTTTTTTAAGGAAATTGTTTTAAGGAAAATTAAGCCTGTTTTATAGAACATTAGGATTTTTACATTCTGACATTTTTATGACAAATAGACTACAATTGACTCAAATTTTCATTATTATAATGCAAAAAAAAAAAAAAAAATTTAAATGTAAATTGAGTGTTTATTTTTTTGTCCTATATGCTGATTTAAATGTAAATCATCGTATTAATGTATTTTTACTGTATTACATTTAAAAATATATAAGGATATAAGAATAAACACTCAAAAATAAATCACTGTCTTGGACACATAATAAAAAAATAATGAAAAAGTCATAATGATCCTAAAAATAGGCTTTATTTAATTTTAAAAAATTCAAAGGTAAAAAATTCAGGTAAAATATATTTTGATTTTATTTTGTTTTATTTATTTACTTATATTTTAATTAAATTTTATTTTTGGGGTGAAATATCTGTTTTTGTGGGATTCGCTTTAATATCTGCCATCATTCACCAAAGTACCAGAGCTTGTGTTTTTCATCATAGATTTCTGAAGTATTGGAAAACGCTGGATAAGATTTTCTTTTTTTGTGTCTCATTTACGAGCAACTCATTTTATATCTTCTCGAACCGAACCACGCGTATGAACCGCAGAGAAAACCTCTCGGAAACGTCTCTTTATGCTCATGTGTGACAGTCTGAGCATTTCAGCCATGTGTTACCACACGTTTCTGAGGCCGTCTATCAGTTAGCTTTGGATTTGACGTCAGCTGGACTTTGGTTTGGTTTCTTTAGAGCAGGTTCTGCTCCTACAATACAAAATCTGACTAGTACATAGTTAACAGATACTCAGATTTATTAGCGATTCGTTTGCAAAGTTGTGCATCTGATGAACTCCACGTGTTGATTCACAAATTTGCTGCCACTTCTTGTCAATATTTCTACACAAAGTAGAGAAAAAAATAGATCGCAAGGGTCTTTACAAGACGACCCCGAGTTGTTTTTTAACTTCTTTTATAAAGTTCTGTTAAATGTTTGCGTTTACTTGTTTTTGTTATTATCTATGTTGATTTTAAATGTTAGATAAATGGCAAAACTAGTGCTGAATTATGCCAGGAACAAATTGTGTTTCATATTTCTGTTGAAATTTTATTATGGGAGAGCTTGGAAATAATTTGTCATTTAGAGATGCCAATTTTGCGTTTAACACACAAATATTCCTTATTGTTGATAAGGTGAATAATCAGTGCCCAAATTTTGCAAAACCCACATTCGTAGTTGCATTCTTGATGTTTTGATCCAAATTGAAAGGAAACACAGTTCTGAGTTTATCTCTAGAGATCATTTTCTTTTCTTCGTTAGTACTAACATCGTCTTTTACAACTAAAAGATGATTATATGAATTATTCTTGTTTATGTATTGCAAAAATGTAAACTCTTAAAGGAGCGAGAGTGGCCTTCCTCATTCTCCGGCGGCGGGGAGTGATTCAGTACTAGTGCCTGCAGCGTTTTGTTCAGTTTAACCTGGAGTCAGTCAGGATTTTATTCAGACGTCACGTCTTGTGGCTGAGACTTAAGGATATTTTATAAATTCCCAGGAAGAGGGATGTGAGAATTCCAGATGTATGTTAAGTGAATTCTTGTTCCTCTGAGCAAATAAAGTACTTTCTTTGTAAACATGGATCTGTTTGTGTCCATTCTGTTCGTCCACCTTCAGCTTGAGTCAAATCTTGAGTGATTTTTCTCAAGTAAGCGTCAGAATAACTGCAGTCATATTTCCAGATGAACACTTACTGGACTGAAGCAGATTCTCCATCAATCATGTTTTAGTCTCAAATCTGATCTTCAGGATCTTTTGAGGAGCGTTTGTTTCCAGAAGCTTTACTTTCACTGTTCCTCAGCGGAGGAATGATCTTCATCTCACATCTTCTGAGGAGCGTTTATTTCTTCATCTCTCAATCAGCATTGCATTATATGTTTGGATCATTTCAATTATTGGAGATATAGAGTGATCGCTGAAATTTAGATCATTTTATGTCAGTATCTGCTGCACTGTTTTAAAGATCTCATTGATTTACATTACAAGCATCAGAATTTCATCATAGAAATATCAACATCTGCACCAGATGGCATATTTTTGCGTCGTTTGGGCCTCTGAATAAAACTGAGGATCTTATTCTTCCTATTATGCTATATATATATATATATGAGACATAAAAGATATGAAATATGAGAGGCTACTTTTAAAAATTATTTCTTATGTACAAAATTTAATAAGATTTTTTTTTCTGACTGTTGCTTCATATTTCAGGCTTTACAGAGTTCATTTTTGGAGATAGATTGGACATTATAAAAGACATTATGAACATAATTCAAATATACATTACAACAGATGCAAAAAAATCAGACAATATATGACAAAAAAAAGTGCTTTAATTTCGGGTTCTTAGAATGTGGCATAAAATATATAGATAAAAATAAATGGAAAAAAAAAATCAATCGTTCACACATGTTCAGTCTCATAGCGCCTCCTGCTGGACATCAAGCTACTTCTCTTCTTTCTGTTTCACAAATTGTTCGTTTTTAAAATAATGTTGATTATTCATACGCATCTTCTTTGTGACATGTTACTTTAAACCCTTAGGACAAAAATAAAAAAAATAAGGCTTTAAATCACAATTTTTGAGCCCTATGAAGTGTGTGTGGTGTGTTTGTGTGTGTGTGTGTGTGTGTGTTTTAACCCAAATTCCATTTTCTTTTCTTTCTTTTTTCTTTTTTCTAAATTCTGTTTTAATAGTTGAATTAAATTTTATAAATATTTAACAAATTACATTTTATTGCCCTATGAAATCCATCCATCCCTAAATTCCCTTTTTTCTTCTCTTCCATTTTTTCTTCTTTAATTGTTCTGAATTCCTTCTTTTTATGTTTTATTTTTTTCTAGATTATTTTTTGTGGATAAATGAAATTTTATTAATCAAAAAGCATGTCTAATTAATTAAAATCATGAAACTTACCAACTAAATCATGAAACTAAACATAATTTAACAACAATTTATTAAAAGTTTAACAAAAATAACATTTTAGAGGCCCTATGAAATACTCTTTTCCCCCAAATTCTGTTTTATTTTTTGTAAATTCCATGTTTAATAATCAAAAATTGTCTAATCAGATAAATTCAGATAACTTTTAACAATTTAATAATCACTCTTACAATAATGCAGCCCTATGAAATGTTTTATATTTTTAGAAATTCGATGTTGGCTTTTTTAATTTTTCTGGATATATGATTTAATATAAATTTATCAAAATTGATGGTAATCATATAAAGACATAAAAAATAATTTTAATATATTTAATATCTTTAACATCTTTTTAATACGTTTAATATATTTAACAATTTAATTTAAAATCTTTTTTCCATTTTAGGCAAATTATTTTAACGGACTTTTAATTTAGAGACTTTTACTCTGTAACAGCCTCTTTATAATGAACTTCCGCGCACGTCGCTCAGTTGATGACGCTTCTTCCGCGGTTTCCGGTGCGTTTGTCCTAGCCGTCCTGCTCTTTACACACTTCTGATCATGTTGGGCAAAGTAATCGGACAGAAATACGTGTCTATCGCGAAAACATGGTAAGAACACGGTAAAACTCCATACAGCAGGAGAACCCTGCGGTTTTATTAATATTACGTGTTGTTTTTTATTAATAGTGTTGTCCTTGTGGCGACCTGACTGTAGTCTGCTAAAGCTAATGAGCTCAGGGCACGATACTGTCCTGCTCTTTCGACGGTCTATTTTGCTTTATACTGCAGATATAACTTATTTAATCGCGTGGTATTTGTTTATGAATGTGGCAGGTATTTGTATTTTCTTATGTGTTCAGACTGCTTTATAGGAGTGGTGCTTTTACAATATAAAAGATAAAAAGCCAGTCAAATTGTGGCAAAAATATTTCTTACACTGTTCAATTAGTTGAAAAATCAGGAAGATCTTTAGGATCGTTTTCCAGTCTTTCTGACCTTCAGGTTTTTTTTTTTTTTCCTTTGTCTTGAAAAGCTTTCATATTCATATGTATTATTATTTGTTGTGACATTATTAATAAGCCCTTAATCTCTAACTGTATTCTTGCCTTAAACTTCTTGTTTGTTGAAGAAAATGGTCAAATGATCTGTAGTTTGGGAGTTTTATAAGACCACAAATTCAACATGCATAAATTGTGTATGATTTTATTTTGATAATCTTGTTAGTTTCTTAATAGTATTAAAATAAACATGTCTTTAAGACTGTAAAGCCTGACATATGAAATAATAGTCAGAAAAATCGTGTCTTTTTGAAATGAAGAATTTTGATTCTTTAGACAAAATATCTAAAGTCTTTTATATATGGAGGGGAAAAAAACAGCTCAATTTTATTCAGAGACTCAAACTGATACTATCTCAATAATATGTCTCAGTAAGATGAGATGTAAATGATCCAAACATATAATGCAATGCTGATTGAGAGATGAAGAAATAAACGCTCCTCAGAAGATGTGAGATGAAGATCATTCCTCCGCTGAGGAACAGTGAAAGTAAAGCTTCTGGAAACAAACGCTCCTCAAAAGATCCTGATGATCAGATTTGAGACTAAAACATGATTGATGGAGAATCTGCTTCAGTCCAGTAAGTGTTCATCTGGAAATATGACTGCAGTTATTCTGACGCTTACTTGAGAAAAATCACTCATGATTTGACACGAGAAACACCAGCTGAATTACACTAAAAGAGCTTTGATTGATAAAGTCAGACGGCAGAAGGCATGGAGTAGATTGAGTGTGAAACAGGTTTAACAGCAAAGTTTGATCATGATGATCATTTAGAGGCCTCTGCATATTAAATATGATGCAGCACCTTCATCATTTGCTCATGAACCTCATGTTCTCCAGGGTTCCCACGCTCACGGTCTGGGGTGGAGTTGGAGGTGTTGCTCTCGTTTACTTCACAGACTGGAGGGTCATCTTGGACTATGTTCCCTACATCAGTGGAAAGTTCAAGAAGGATGATTAGATGAAGGTTTGTCATGTTTATTTCTCATTAAACTGTCTGGAGATCAAGAACAGTGACTTATTTTTACAGACACTACTGTATTTTTTCAGTTTTTTTTTTTCCTTTCAGAATCAGATTTCATGTTTTTTGTTTTTTAAATGTTCAGTGGATTTAAGTAATTTTTGCTCCAAAAAATTGGAACAAAGACAACGTGACTTTTCATTTGACTGCTGCTGTCTTTAGTTGCTGCATCTTTCTTCTGTTCCTGTAGGTCAGTTTTGCTTCAGATGGATTGAAGATGGAGATGTTTGTCACTGTTGGAGATGAAGACATCAATCCACCGTGTGAAACGGACTAGTGAATCACCCTCCTTTTGTTCATCACTGCTAATGAACAATCTGATATTTATATTTTGGAGCATTCAATCCATCTTTCCCTCATGGTTATTTGTCAATGTGGATTGTACTCCTGAACAGAGTACATGATCAAAGTCTAATGATTATAAGATGTATTGCCGAGATGTTTTGTATGTTGTATTGTTAATAAATCAAAGGAAATGAATTTGAGGTGTCTGTTATGCTTTATGATCACCAGTTTACCAATATTAACATGTTTTTACATTCGCTTGGTTCCTTTACATAAGTAATTGATTTTTAGTTTCAGTCAAACTCTTGGATTAATGTGCTTAAGTTTTTGATGTGTATTTTTGAAATGTGTGTGTATATATAATATATATATATATATATATATATATATATATATATATATATATATATATATATACACACACACAAACACAACTAAACAAAAACAAAATATATTGCCTTGACGTCTAGCTGAAATAGTGTATTTAAGTTTTTTTTTTTTTTTTTTTTTTTACATTTGATCATTTTATTTTAAGTAATGATTTTTTGTGTGTGTGTTGTTTTACTTATGTTAGTTTGATTTAGATTGGTTACTATATATGACGTCAGATATTTCATGAAATTAGATAACTGGTCTTTAAAAATATACTTTAAAAGATTTTGTGTCTTCTACATGATATGAAAAGCTCTGTTGATACAGTGAGTCGATTCTGACTGAACTGTGAGATCCGATTCTATGAGTCACTATTCATCGCTATCATTTGTTAGACAACAATCGACTCTGAAATCATTACAAACTTCCCGAGAATTGCAGAAACTATGTTTTCAGCTCTTTTCTTTTATTAAATACGGGTTTTTGATGTTTTTACTACTTCGCAGATGAGTGAACAGCGAGTCGACTCTCGGTTCAGAGAGTCATGAGTCAGAAGGTCGTGAGGTGAGCGGGAGAGAGAGCAGCGCGCGGTCGCCTTTAACCCTAAACATTCACAGCTTTTCCTCCAGAGAGACTCCGGGAGAAACATGGAGAGGAAAAGGTGGGAGTGCTCGGCTCTCCCAAATGGTTGGAAAAGGGAAGAAGTGACCAGAAAGTCGGGCTTGTCCGCGGGGAAAAGTGATGTCTATTATTTTAGGTACTGCAGCGGGATTAGCCGGAGACCAGCGAGCCGAGACTAAAAAAAATGCCTTTATATATTAGTTAACAATCTCTAATCCGACCTCAATTGGCTAATTTAGTACTCCAGTACGTTATTATTCCAGATTATCGTTGTTTGTCATGCGTAAATTAAACTAATTATGTTTTGGCGTCCCGTGCGAGTTAGCACTGAGCGCTAATCGGCGCTAGCAGCTATGCTAACTCGTTGTTTTTGTTTTGCTCCTCTCTGTTGATCTAATTTAACTATTGTTTTTTCTAGTTTAAATTGAATTGATATTTCCTTGTAGTCTGACTTTCGTTTATATTCGAGTCTGCACTTTATTAGTGATAAAAATGCTAATTTAATCGGATAACACTGTGGTAAGTTATGAAGCTGCTCCAAAAGTTCAAGTAATAATCAATTATTTATGAAGAGAATAGTTGGGTGAGTTGAAATATTAAATTTATGCAATATAGATTATATAAATGGCAATTATCATTTGCATCATGGTATTGCCGTCTGATACTGCCACTTTACTATGGTACCAACACAGTTTTTAGGGGTCTTTCTAGTGTGTCTGTATTAAATGTAATTGTTTACTCAAAAATCCTCCCTACATTTTTTTTTAATTTATTTATTTTATTTATTTTTAATTTTTTTTTTGTGTAATTATGTTTTTATTATATATGTAACATCCAAAATGGCTTAAGTGTTTTTTAGTGGTGATTTGTGTAAATGCATATCTTTCTTGCTTGTTTAACACCAGAATTATTTGTGAACATGCATATGTTGGGTTGACAGGTTAATGCAGTTGAAGATCTGTTGTCAGTCTGGACAATAAGGAATGTTTCTTGATCTTTCATTTCCTCCTTAGTCCAACAGGGAAGAAGTTTCGGAGTAAACCACAGCTGGCCCGATATCTGGGAAACTCCATGGATCTCAGCTCCTTTGATTTCCGCACAGGGAAGATGCTTATGAGCAAACTGAATAAGAACAGGCAGCGGATTCTCTACGATCACGGTCAGAGCAAGGTAAACACATCTGACTGAATGCACTGCAGTTTTTGCTTTCTGCGTTGTGCTGTTTGTAATGTTATTGTCTGGATGCCTATTTTCAGGGGAAACCTGATCTGAACACGTCACTGCCGGTCCGACAAACAGCGTCCATCTTCAAACAGCCCGTCACAAAGGTTACAAATCACCCCAGCAACAAGGTCAAGACGGACCCTCAGAAAGCTGTTGACCAGCCCAGACAGGTAAACATCACCAGCACTCCTGCAGCTCTTTACAAAGGAAATATATGAAGAGTTTATTTGCAAAAACAGATTACTCCATTCTTAACAATTTTCAAAAATCGTGTTTTTTCATTGTGCATTCCAATTAATCTCAATCAAACAGTTGGATTGCAGTTGGGTTATTTTGATTAGGTTAAAAAATAACTAAAAAAAATACAGCTAAGACAATAAAAACATGATAACATAATAAAAAACATGATTTTTGAACATTTAAAAAAACGGAGAAAATACTCTTCATATATTTAGAGGTTTGGGGTTGGTAAGATTTTTAAAAAATGTTTTTGAAAGAGGTCTCTTCTGCTCACCAAGGCTGAATTTATTTGATAAAAAAATACAGTAAAAACAGTAAAATTGTGAAATATTATTAAAATTTCAAATAACTCTTTTCTGTGTTAATCTCTGTTAAAATGTAATTTATTTGTGTGATCAAAGCTGGATTTTCAGCATCATTACTCCTGTCTTCAGTGTCACATGATCCTTCAGAAATCATTCTAATATACTGATTTGCTGCTCAAGAAACATTTCTGATTATCATCAATGTTGAAAACAGTTGTTCAGCTTCACATTTTTGTGGAAACTGTTACATTTTATTTTTAGGATTCACAGATGAATAGAAAGTTCAAAAGAGCAGCATTTATTTGAAATCTTTTGTGACGTTATAAATGTCTTTACTATGGAAGCCTGTTTCTGCCACAGGGTAAAAAAAAAATATAATAAAATAATTGCGACTTTTTAAAACAATTTTTACTTTTTTTCTCAGAACTGACAAAAAAGAAAAGTAGATATAAATTCAGAATTGTGAGGAAAACAAGACAATTGTGAGAGATAAATTTGCAAAAAAATAATTAAATAAATAACCTTCCATACTTTACTGTCACTTTTGATAAATTTATTGTGTCCTTGCTAAATAAATGTATTTCTTAAAAAACACATCTTACTGACTTCAAACTTTAAAAATATAGGTCAACCACTAATAATGACTGCAATTGTCAAGCTGAAATAAGATTAAATCAAAACAGCAATCCAATCAGTTAGCCTGCGTAACACCAGAAGTGATACAAACATGAAATAATTTTTGGCCTGTTTATTTCACAGCTGTTCTGGGAGAAAAAGCTGAGTGGACTCAACGCTTATGATATTGCAGAGGAGCTGGTGAAGACCATGGATCTTCCCAAAGGATTGCAAGGTGAACATGGAAATGAAATAGTTAGAAATGCACTGGATAATGCAGTATTGTGTTTGTAAATGGTGTGTTTGAATGGGCAGGTGTGGGTCCGGGTTACACAGATAAGACGCTGCTTTCGGCTCTAGCGAGCGCTCTGCACACCAGCTCAGCTCCTATCACGGGTCAGCTGTCCGCAGCGGTGGAGAAAAACCCTGGAGTCTGGCTCAACACCACACAGCCTCTGTGCAAAGCCTTCATGGTGACAGACGAAGACATCAGGTACAAGTTACACTTCGCAGCATTTGTAGTGAAGCAGAGCTGTCCAGTCCAGCGGAGTTTAGCTCTAGACCTAATTAAACTCACCTGAACCAGCTAATCACAGTCTGCAGGATCACTAGAAACTTCCAAGCAGGTGTTTTGGAGCTAAACTGTGCAGGAAAGTAGGGCCTTCTTTGTCAAAAGGTAATTTTTTGTTTCCTGAGGTTCACTTAGATAGTATTATTTTGAATTTAGTTGCACATGATTGGCTGATCCTTACAGTAAAACAGGCCATTTTTTGCTGCTGAGTTTTTTAAAACATCTGTATAATAGGGGTGGGACAATAAATCGATATGGCGATATATCGTGATCCTTCTCCATGCGATACGATAATCGATATCTGGCGCCAAATATCGATATTTTAATACAATAAGGTGCTCTAAATACATTTTCCTGCTCTCAGCGTCTAAAAATGCGTGGAAATCGCAGCCGCGTCATTTCCACATTCTTTCCAAAAGCGCTCTGAGCAACTATGAAGCGCGTTCTCTATGAAGATGGGGAAGCACGAGGAACCGAATGATAAACAGATTTTCAGCCACTGTATTAGCTCTACTGCTATATATACACGTTTATGGAGATGAAAACTAAAAAACTGCCCCGGAACAGTTATCAGTGTGGACCACAGGCACCGATCAGGTTATTATTGCAGAGCGCACATTCAGTTCATGAGTAGCCTAACCTCTCCGCTCGGATCGCAGGTGGATTTCCCTCACTATATGAGAGAGAGAGAGCGCCGCCGGTGCGTCCAGTTTTATGTGAACAACACTGGATGCTCTCCCTCTCTCACAGATATTACAAGTGCGCGTTATGCAGTGTGAACAGTGGGCACCGACCAGCAGAAACATAAATCTGCACCTATGGCATGGAGGACGAAACAAAACACTGTCAGAGCCGTAATGCGGCGCAGAAGTGTGCAGTGTGTGTGTGCTTGCCGCGCGTCTACATTTGAAATAACCAACCTGAGCGCGCAAAAGACGCGATGTGATTGTGAACGGCTATTTTTCCGTGCGGGGCTCCGTTTTCATGATGAGAGGAGTAGAAAGGTTGAGAAAGCACTCCAGGTAAATTTTGAAATGTACCAGGTTTATTTATATATACATGGAGAGAGAGAGAGAGAGAGGCTATATAAGTTAAGCAGTTAAATGTGTTTGTTTACACACACAGAAAAAGAAAAGTGTAAGCTTTTAATAAGTCCAAGAATAAAATTATTAATTTACTCAACATGTTAAAATTGATTTACAGAACTTTTTTTTTTTGCTGTTTTCTAACAGTTTGGACTTGAATAAAGAAAGAAAACTTGCACTTAACCTTTTCACAGGCATTTTGTTTAGACAGATATCGCGATATATCATTATAGGATTTTCTAGAAATGTATTGATTATCACAGAATCGCTGTATCATGATATTATCGTTATCGTGAGCCATGTATCGTGATTATATCGTATCGTGAGGTACCCTGCGATTCCCACCCCTACTGTATAAACACCTTCATCACATGAGAAACGGCACTTTTCTGTGAGTTTTATGTCACATCCAGTGTAGGTTATAACTTCCCCGTCATTCAATAACAGTCTGTGATTCAAAAAACATATTTTAATTCTTCTGATGTTTAGGTATAAACTCATTTCGATGTATGTTGATTTTTACTTGTCTAAAGCCCTATTCGGACAGGACTAGTTTTACAGCGGGTCGTTAGAGAAATTTGTGTTTCACAGACGTACTTGGTGATTTTAATCCCGTCCGAATCTGCCACGTCTGTGTTTTTCTCTCACAACCTCTGTAATAATTCCAGAGCAAATTACCTACTGTTTTTCAGCAAACTCAGTGATCCTCTGAGAAAACAAATCCCGTCCGAATGCGAGTGTCTGTGATTGCTGGTGATATTTTTTTTCACAGCGCATTTCCTTGTGTGTTTTGGCCAACGTGAATTACCGTTGACGCTCTTACCGCGTGCATGTTTGATACGTATCTATCAGATCACATAAACTGTTAAGACTGGCTATTGTAATATAAGCGTCAGGTAAGATTACTCGCGTTCATTTCTGCACTCAGTTACTATAATTGGTTTACTACAAATAAATAAAAAATAAAATAAAGTAACCACACATGGTTTTGCTATACTAGCCATTTTCACCATGGTATTTGGGGTAAAACTGTGATTATACCAATGGTAATCAATCCGAATGACTATACGCAATGCACGCATACAAGAGCACGTGATCTCTGAAACGCCCAGATGTACAAAACAGACCCTCCCACCTCTGTAATAAACACGGAGATGTTAGTCCTGTCCAAATTGGTACATGAAAATCACAGACGTCAGGCGATAAGAATCGTAAACTCAAATGTAGTTTAGAAAACTAGTCCCGTCCGAATAGGGCTTAACTAATAGTTATTATCGTTTACTAAAACTAAATTGATAAAATATTTATATTTGTTACTTTAAGCAAAATAAACGTTAACTGAAATAAACATTTTATATTGCATTTTATCTCAGCTAGTCTAATAAAATTACATTTTATTTTATGAAATTTTGTTTATTTTATTTCTTATTACTTATTTTTATTTCAGCAACATTTCTCGTTTTCATTTAGTTTAACTTGAAGTACGAAAATAGCTAAAACTTGGTAAACTAAAACTAAATAAGATAAAAAAAAATCTATAGACAAATTAAAACAAAAAAACAAAAGGTTTAGTTTAACTTGAAGTACAAAAATAGCTAAAACTTGGTAAGCTACCACAATTTTACTTTATTTTTTTTTTTATATTTAGACAGTTTTTTCTAACTTGAAGTACTAAAATAACTAAAACTAAACTACAACTTTAAAAATGAATCAGAACTATAGACATTAAAGAAAACAAAAAACAAAGTTTAGTTAAATTTGAAGTACTATAATAACTATAAATAAGCTAATAATAAAAAAAAATAAACATAGACAAAATAGTAATGTAGACAAAATAGTGTAATTTAAAATATTAATAGTATAGTTAAATAGTATATCAATAACACTAAAATAACCATGGTCTGACCTCACAAGTCATTTCTGCGGTGTAGTTTCAGTAAATGCTCTTGTTGAACTGGGTAGGATGTTTTCAGCTCCAGTAAGTGAAAGTAGAATAATGAATGCTAATCTAAGATGCTGTTTAATGCATTGCATCATCCACAGGAAGCAGGAAGATCTGGTGTATAACGTGAGGAAGAGGCTGGAGGAAGCGCTCATGGCAGACATGCTCGCACACATAGAGGAAGCCGCCATCGAGGCTAAATCTCTCAAGGAAGAGTCCAATGATGAAGAAATGGAGTCTGTATAGCTGTAAGAGAAGAACAAATCAGACTAATAGATGATTCTTTAAGGGAGGAGGATGCTTTTTCAATAAAAACAATTCCATCCAGTTTTTGATCTATATTCCTGAGACCCAGAAAAAAAATCTTTGTGAATTTAGAATTACATTGTTTAGAGCATTAGAAAAAATAAAAAATTAACAGTTTTGAAAAATGATATTTTATTCATATTTTTTCTATGACATCAAAAAGGCAAAAACAATGGGATTTTTTTTTTTTTTTTTTTTTTTTTAATCAATCAATTTTTAGGTTTCAGGATTTTTTTTTATACCAAACTTTAAGGATGATTCTCAACAAAATGATTTGATATACCATTTTGTTCTATGCAATATGTGTGTAAAAATTTCCATAAACTGGTTTTCCCATTAAACAGTGTATCTATACACCGTATCTAATTTGCATATTAATGTGTTGCTGTTGGGACAGCATGTTGAAAAAAGAATTGTCATAATGGGAGTAATAATTGGCCAGATTTTCATAATAATATCTAATATTTCATAAGAATATTGATATATAAATTATTTTCCTATTCAATTATGTCTCCCAAAATGCACAATAAACATGCTTTTAGTCTTGATGTCCTCTACAGTGGACATGTATGAAATGATGTCCTGTTTCATAACAGGAAGTCATATTTGAATTTGAAAACCCAGAACAGTTTCCTGAGGTGTTGCTTTATGATAAACAATTTGAAAATTATTCAGATTTAAATGACAATTACAAAATATAATCATATTTCCATAAGGATGCACAGTTTTTCACTAAATTAATTTTAGCCATTTTTAAAGACCTAGGAGTGGTCATGGTCAAACTTCCAAACATTTGGTATCTCTAAAAAGCCCTGAATGTGCTCTGTACAGAACCTTCAGGCTTAAAACTGTGACATGAGGACTCAGAGAAATTCACTAAAATATAATGTCCATAAACTCCATAGCTGGGTCTCAGGAGGATATGTAATTATTTAAAAATAATATTAACATAATATTAATAATATTAAAAAATATCATCAACTGCTTTCTTTAACTACTATTTTTGAATGATTGTAGAAATGTACAGTTTGCTGTGGTTTTTCAATTTGGGGCATTTGGGAGATAAATGCATAAAATATCAGGAAAAATCTATTTTGCAGTTATGCTTAGCACAAAACAAGCCTATTTTTCATTCATTTGGTATTTATATGTACAGTCAAATTCATTTATTTTTTTACTTATTTTTTTTATTATTTGCCAAATCATGATAGTCTCTAACACCATTTTTTACACATTAGTTTTTATACAATATTACAATACATGTTTTTGTGACTGATATTTTGGAAATAATGTACTAGTAGTACATTTTGGTTTGTGATAACTGGTATAAGTAAGGTGCTCAATTTTTCCTGGTTTTATAGAAATGTGCTGTGCAATATTAAGTGTTAATATCAAGTGTATTAAATATCAGGAAAAATCCACTTTGCAGTTATCTGCAAAACAAGCCTATTTGTAGTTAGTTTGGTATTTATGTATACAGATTTTTTTAAATGAATTTTTTTTTTTATTATTGATTATGTATTATTTATATATTTGTTTTGTATTCTAAATTAATAGTTTTTTTTAACATTTCTTTCCCCAATGCTGCTGTCATTACTTTCACATAAAGCATTTTAGAAAACCAATGAATTGTGAACCAGTGCAACCCTGCTTTAAACTAAAATACCAAGGCCAGGATCAGATCTTTATTCAGGGACATGTAATGAAGTTTCAGCATGGATGAAGACTTTGAAGAAGATCTTGTTTGAGTTTGACTGTAATGGTGTTCATCTCTGTGTCTGCAGGGAAAGTGGTGGCCATGAGAACGACCTGGACGACCGTATTCTTCCTCCCCAAACCCAAAGACACACTCAGACTCAGACTTGAGCTGATCCCTATGCAGAAACCAACCCACTCTCCTGCCTTTTTTCTCCAACTCAACTGTGAACGCTTGTTTTACTCGTAACATTTCAAGCAGTTTTATAAAACCAAATTCACTTTTTTCTAGCTTAAACTTGTTTTAAGTGGATTTGCTCTATTTTTGTACAGTGTGAGCTTAATGTTTGGGGTTGGGCTCCATCAGGTGTGGGTTTCCAGCATAACGCAGTCGGTTTGAGTGAGTTTCAGTGCTGTCAGTGTGTGACAGATGCCCAGGTTTTTTATTCAGACATCGTAAGCTAATTTCAAATCATGAAAGTTTTACACAAATTAGTTTTTTATACAAACAAAATGCCATGTTTTTATGACTGATTATGGAAATAATCTACTAGTAGTACATACTGGTTTATGATGGTTGGTACAAATACGGTGCTCAATTCTTCCTGGTTCCTTTAGATTTTAGCTTTTGTTACAGTGCTGTTTGAGTGTAGACATGACATAAGCTCTTACATTGGTGCTTAGGTTTTTGTATTCATGAATTTGTCAATGCATAGCTGATATCATCAAAAGAAATGAACAGTTTTACAATATTTCTGGAGTTATTTTTCAATGACGAGATTGGATCAAGCTGTTTGTGTTGCTGGTACATTTGTCATTATTAACTAATGCAGTGTGGTTTATTATTATAGACTGAAATCTCTGACAGTTACAGTACAGAAATCTGCATGATGCATCTGTTTATCCAGTGTTTGGTCAGTAGATGGCTTGTTTTTCATTTACATGAATTCTTCACACACCCATGTTTGAATTTAATTGATGATTGACTCGTACCCTGATGTCTTTTTCTTCACAAATGATTGCATTGTACAGTCATATCTGAAATATGCAGGAGAGGTGTTTTTGTATGCTGCCCTTATTTGCAAGAAAACGTAGATCATTTTTTAAAAATACAAACCTTGTTACTAAAGGAGGCATAATTTTGTAAACTTGGAAAATAAAAGTCTTTCAACATGTCAGCATATTCATGTTTTCTTTTAATGTAAATATAATTTCACAGAAAACAAACATTGAGTCACAAAACTTTGTCACTAATTAAATGTTTCATTTTATACGTTTTCCATTTTAATATTTAAAATGCACTTAACAGCTATTATTAAATATGTTTATAGTAGACAATATATTTGTGGAATTTTAAAATCATTTATAAATGTATAAAATATATGAAATTGTAGTCATTATAATTAAATTATATAGTAAGCAACAATTCATTTAAATATTTGTTACATGCATTTAATAGTTAAATATGTATTATTTCGTAGTTAAATGTTTATAACAAAATATATGGAATTTTGAAATCATATTTCTAAATGTATTCATAAAATTTAAATTACATGCATATTAATATTTAGTTAAATATAAAATTTAATAGTAAAAATACCATGTAATAGCATTGATTTTATATAAATCTATGTTTTATATATATATATATATAGACACGGTGTTGGGAAGGTTACTTTGGAAATATAATAGGTTACAGATTACAAGATACCCTATCTAAAATGTAATAAGGAGTGTAACTATTTCAATTACTTTATTAAAGTAATGTACCTGATTACTTTTTGATTACTTTTCTAAATTTTTAATGTTTTCAAACATGTAAAGCAGGCAGGGTTAACCTTACAGTATTACTCAACACTGATTACTGTCAGACTTTCAAAATCCTTTATCACTTAAATAATTTAATTTTAAAGGACAGCCACCACAAAATCAGACTGACTTTGAGATCATTCTGAGTTTAAATACAGATTTAAACCCAGAACAAGAAATAATTTAGTAGCTATGAGAGTGTTTTTGAAATCAAATCTTTGCATAGTTATGAAAGGAAACACTGGCATCTAACAATGGCTTGGAAAAAAAAACAGTTAATCTTAAAAAATAAATCATATACATTAACCCAAATAGGAATTTAAACAGTTTTCAAATAGGCATGTGTCCTAAACTCCTCTAACATTGGTGTCTCATATTTCAGAGCAGTCACTGCAATTTATGACAGAAATCAATGAAATCTGTGTGTGGGTGTTGGTGAAAAAAATCCAGATGTAACCCCCTTTGTAATGGTTAACATTTTCTTAAGAAACTAATTTAATTACATATTTTTTTCTCAGTAACTGTAACTGATTACATTTATTTTGTAATTAAATTATGAACAGTAATTTAGTTACATGTAACCATTTCAGAGAAAACAAACACCTTTGTCACCAATTAAGTGTTAATTGTATGCATGTGATTTTTCATATTAATATGTAAAAAATAATTTAACAGACAATAGTGCATAAAAATGTGTACATAATATAAGATAAATAACAGGGAATTTTGAAATAACATATATTATGAATAAATGTATTTATGTGACCCTGGAGCACAAAAGCAGTCATAAGTAGCACAGGTATATTTGTAGCAATAGCCAAAAATACATTGTATGAGTCAAAATTATCCATTTTTCTTTTATGCCAAAAATCATTAGGATATTAAGTAAAGATCATGTTCCATGAAGATATTTTGTAAATGTCCTATCGTAAATATATCCAAACTTAATTTTTGATTAGTAATATGCATTGCTAAGAACTTCATTTGGACAACTTTAAAGGTGATTTTCTCAATATTTAGATTTTTTTTACACCCTCAGATTCCAGATTTTCAAATAGTTGTATCTCAGCCAAATATTGCCTTATCCTAACAAACCATACATCAATGGAAAGATTATTTATTCGAAAAATTGACCCTTATGACTGGTTTTGTGGTCCAGGGTCACAAATATATTTATGAAACCAAATCATTAGAATATATAATATAGATTGTGTGTATAGGTTATATATAATAGACATATATTATTATAATATTTCTTTATTTGTAAAGAAATAATCTCCCCAGAAGCGCAGAGCGTGGCCTTTGAACCCATTGCTGTGCGCCGAGTGACGTCAGCGCCGTATGAGCGTGAGAGCGCGAGCGCGGCGCGCGGCTGCACACAGACAGACAAAGACGGCGAACCGGAGAAACGGGAGAAAGCGCGCTACATCTCTCAAGCGTTCCTCGCGAGAAAACGGCCAGAAAAACAATGAGCAGGCCGTGAGCGGAGCCGAAGCGCGACGCGTGATCCAAACGCGCGCTGGGGTTTGATTTTGACCGCGAATGCTTTTAAAACGAGTCTTTTTCTCCAACGCCCCCCAACAATTAGCAGCTCCGCTAGCGGTTAGCCATCATCACCATCATCATCCTTATCCTCCACAAAACACAACATTCGAGCGGCGAGCGGGACGGGAGCACACAAGGTGAGGTTTTGCCACTTTATTTAACGGACATCCGTGTTAGTTTCTTATTCGCCGGTTTCGGTAATGCTCGCGATCGCCCGCGTGGTGCGCGTCTGAGATCCACAAACAAAGGCGACAATGTGACTGATCATCTCCGGTTAGCGGCGCGGCTAACAACACTTCGCTCTCGACTCCAATATCTCCGTTTAAACTCACAATTCGGCCGGTTTGGAGTCGCGGACAAACGTGTTACGCTCCTGCCGCGAACTTGGCTTAATAACGGCCGCTTGTCATGAAATATACCCGCGCTGTGAGACTCTAACGCGCGCGCGGAGCTAAAGAGCAGCCGAAACAATAAAGACAAAAGGGACGCAAGGCATGGAGCTCAGACTGCTTTGAGTGCTGCTAGATGGTTTGTGTCACTTCTCAAGGTGTTTGATGATTTTAAATGTGACCAGTCTTAAGTAGCACAGACATATTTGTAGCTATAGCTAAAAATACAATGTGTGGATCAAAATGATCGATTTTTCTTTTATGCCAAAAATCATTAGGATATTAAGATCATGTTCCATTAAGATGTAAATATATCCAAACTTAATTTTTGATTTGTAATATGCATTGCTAAGAACTTCATTTGGACAACTTTAAAGGCGATTTTCTCAATATTTAGTTTTTTTTTTTTTTTTGCACCCTCAGATTCCAGATTTTCAAATAGTTGTATTTCAGCCAAATATTGTCCTGTCCTAACAAACCATACATCAATGGAAAGCTCATTTATTCAGCTTGATGCATGAATCTCAATTTCAAAAAGTTGACCCTTATGACTGGTTTTGTGGTCCAGGGTCACAAATGTGTGTTTTGTCTTCTAGAAAGCGTGCTTGGGTTGTTGTCTGATGCACACGCGGGGACTACTATGCCTAGCCCGTTGTTTCACCCTGACATCATGGATCACGAGATGGTAGTGAGCAGCACCGGACAGACCGGCGGGGTCGCCCGGGAAACCGAGCAGGAGGCCCGTGATGAGGAGCATCAGGAGGCGCTGCGCTTCGCTCTGGATCAGCTGTCACTCATGGCGCTGGAGAAGGTCGACTGTCTGGATGCAACCTCGTCCGGTGAGAACTGTAACGGGGGAGGTGGGTACGTCGATCTGCAGATGCTGGAGCACACCAACGGCTCCCGGGAATCGCCCGGCTCCTGCTCGCCCTCTCCGGAGTACTGCGGCGGCGGCGGCGGGTACCACATGGCCGGCCCACACTCCTCCATCCTCGGGGAACAAAGCTCAGTTCTCCGCAAGAGAAGCGTCAACATGACCGAGTGCGTGCCAGTGCCCACGTCAGAGCATGTGGCCGAGATCGTCGGCAGACAAGGTAATATTCACTAAAATGATCATAAACCGTAATAAACCAAACCAACGTTTCTTTATGATGCAAGAGATGATAAACAACAAATACAGTGCAGTAGAACAAGTAGTTATTCGCCTGCAAAATATAAATATTTTTATGTATGTTCTGAGAGATGATAAACAATAAATGCAATGTATTTGAACAAATGGAAAGCATTGGAAGTAGTTATTTGCGTGCAAAATATGAGTATTTTAATATTATTTATGTTCCAAGAGATGATAAACAACACATGCAATGCACTTGAACAAGAGGAAAGCATTGCAAGTTATTTGAGTGCAAACTATGGAATTTTTCCAAAAGATAAACAAATGCAATGCATTTGAACATTATGAAAGTATTAAAGGTAGTTATTTATGTGCAAAATATGAGTATTTTAATATTATTTATGCTCCAAGAGATGATAAACAATAGGAAAGCATTGCAAGTAGTTATTTGCATGCAAACAATGAAGTTATGTTCAAAAAGATAAACAAATGCAATGCATTTGAACAATATAAAAGCACTAAAGGTAGTTATTTGCATGCAAAATAGGAATATTCAATAACATTCTTTGTTTCAAGATGCATAAACCATAAATGTAATACATTTGCACAATAGGAAATCAATGCAAGTAGTTAAAATATGACCTGTGTTCCAAAATATGCTAAAAAATAAAGGCAGTTGAACAATAAATCCGTATAACCATACTGGGATCAGTCATGTGACCTATCTGAGGTTGTTTACTGGTTAGCTGCATTGTTTACTTAAGTTCTTTGTTCGGGAATAGTCAATTGCATTTGGACAATAGGAAAATCATCACTTTTATCGTCTGAGATTGCATGCAAAAGCTGTGATTTGAATATTCACTCCCGTTCTCTGTTCCTGGACAGATCGTAAACAAAGCAATGCAGTGCATCAGAACAATAAGCTTGTGTTTTGAGCAGAAGTGAGCGGCCAGTTGCATATGCATATTACTTTTGTTGTTTATGCACGCATGCACGGGTGTTTTGGCACTTTTTGTCTGAGGTTTGTCCTTCATAAACATCAGTAGCGTGTCATGGGGTGGATGTTGTGGCTGTGGAGGAGGGGTTTGGGAGGGGGTCTGCTCATGTCTAGCGCTCTAAAGCAGACAATAGAGACACTTATCGACCGCTGCGGCTTCACGGGCCTCACACCCATCTCACTGTCTGCTGATTATCGATCTCTGATTGCGTTTCGTTCAGGATCCAGAGCGTTATATGAACGCACAGCCAGAGGTCATGTGAGGAAATGAGTTACCCAAGAATAGACGCGCACTACGGCTAAACGCGGCGCATTTCAGCTCTGATGTACTTATTTGCTAAACACCCATGAGAAATAAACTCGAAATGATTTAGTTTATGTAAAACAAATGCGATTTCTGTGAGCGGCGCAAGGTTTGGCTCGGCGCGGCATTGTTCTCTTTGTTTGAAATGCCATGTGTTCAGCCTCCCGCGATGACATCACAGAGCGGCCACGCCATTGGCTGAGAGAAGGAAGTCATGCAGATTTAAAGGAACAGTGCGCCTCTGATGAATGAATAAAACAATCATTTCAAACAATGATTTCAATCTTTATTCTCCACTTTATTATCAGTGTACGGGTCAGTTTGAGTAAATTAAGCATTTAAAATATTGTATACTTGTAGGCTTTATTTGACCTGGTAATATGATTATATAATAGTAAAAGTACTATAATAATAGTAGTCACTATTATTGAATTTGAATACAATAATTTTGATAAATTATTAATAAGCATGGGCCAAGTATTCAACCTTTTGCCAAATTTATTTTTGATAAATACATTTTAAAAAGTGCATATATACATTCATGTGAGCCCATTACAAAACTGCATTTCTGTATGTCATCTTCATTATTATAAATATATTATTAAATAGCCTATATTTTTTAATAACCATATCAATGTATTTTTTTTTTTTTTTTTTTAAACTAGCATACCACTACTGAAACAATATAATGCAATTTTGTTGTTTGCTTTATGGTTTATTATAGACAAAGAGGTTCCTGATACTGGATAAAATGATCAGAAATATACTGGAATTATTGAGTCAAATGATGTATAAATTTGCCTAAGATAAGCCTTTTGCCTTTTAACTAGCCTGTCATTTCATGTTCATAATTTCTTAAAAAAAAAAAAAAAAAAAAAAAAAAAAACTATAGCATGCCACTACTGGAACAATTTCAGCATTATAATAAAATTATGACTACTTTAAAATAGTATATAGTATATATAATATAGTATATACAGATATTAGAAACAAAGATTTATTTATTTGGGTAAACACCTATATAATAAAAGTAGTATGGTAATCACTAATGACTTTGAATATAATAATTCCAGTATGTTACTGAGAGTATTGTGATGTATAAATTTACATATGTCCTTGGACATTTCTATTCAACCTTTTGTCTTTGCTAGTTCATTTAAATGGTGATGCGGTGACAGATTTATTTTAAAAACTAGAGGTATACCACATTGTCTGAATTACAATAATTTTATTACATATTTTTATTTCATTTTAATTATTGACGCTTAATAATATGCTAGAATTATTATATGCAAGTATGAAATATACATATGTCTGTCATAATTTGCATTTTACGTTTATTCAACTTTTTGCCTTTGCTAGTTCATTTTCATTTGTCCTGTGGTGAGACTTTTTTTTTTTTTAAGTGCAGATATACCATGTTGTCTTTCAAGTAAAATTAGCTCATTTAAAGCAAACTGCAAATTTAAAAAGTAAAAAAAATTAAATCTTATGTAAATTGACTAATTTCAAATAGTATACATGCAGATATTCGAAAAAAAAAAAAGCTTTATTTGGGTAAACTTATGATAATCAAAGAGGAGTCAGTATTCTTGAGTAATTATTAGTAATATAATGTAATCATTCAAGTATGATGTCAAAGTTGGTCATAATGTCTTTTTTATTCAACTTTTTAGCTTTTGCTAGTTCATTTTAACGTTCCTCTGGTGTGACGAATGAATTTCAAAAAGTGCAATACACCATGTTGACACTGTTAAAATAATTTTTAATTAATGAGCACATTATTAAAAACTGTGTAATTTTATTGTAACTAGTATTAAAGCATGCTACTACTGAAACAATTTCAGTTATTTATGTATTAGTCAATTAACAATCAATCATCGCTCACCTTCAGGTCATAGATGGGTACGTAGTAGAAAAAGACCAGAAAAGTCAAAAAACTCAAAAACAAAAGAAAATCCTTGGTAGTGTGCAGTATTTTCTTTTGTTTTTGAATTATGTATTACAATTAATCATTTGACAGCACTAATTTATTTACTATAATACATAAATAGCTAATTCAAAAACAAACAAAAAAAAAATGGTGCACACTGCCAAGGATTTTCTTTTGTATTTGTTTTTTTTAATTTTTGTATTTTTTTTATTTTTTTTTTACTTTTCTGGTCTTTTTCTCTTACGCACCTACCTATGACCTGCAGGTGTGCAATGATTGATTGATTGATTGATTGTTAATTGACTAATACATAAATAATTGAAATTGTAGCATGCTTTAATACTAACTACAATAAAATTACAGTTTTTACTAATGCGCTCATTAATTTAAAATTATTTTAATAATTAGATTAAAAATTAAACATATTATATAAACAAAAACTTATTTTGGATGCAGCTGATTGCGATTAATCATTGCCCAGCACTAAAATAAATGTTTATTGCCAGTTTGACTCGAATGCACCATTTGAATGTTTTCTCTTGTTTTTTTTGTTTTTTTTATTACAGGTTGCAAGATCAAAGCCCTCCGTGCGAAAACAAACACCTACATCAAAACCCCTGTGAGAGGCGAAGATCCCGTGTTCATCGTGACGGGCCGCCGCGAGGACGTGGAAATGGCCAAACACGAGATCATCTCAGCAGCTGAGCACTTCTCCATGATCCGTGCCTCGCGCTGCAAAGCCAGCGCAAACGCCGCCGGATCGGGCAGCTCACTTCCCGGCCCTCCGAACCTCCCAGGACAGACCACCATCCAGGTGCGCGTTCCCTACCGCGTCGTGGGCCTAGTGGTGGGCCCCAAAGGAGCTACGATCAAACGCATCCAGCAGCAGACGCACACCTACATCGTGACGCCCAGCCGCGAGAAAGACCCTGTGTTTGAAGTCACTGGAATGCCGGAAAATGTAGACCGCGCGCGAGAGGAAATTGAAACGCACATCACTCTACGAACCGGTGCCTTCGTCGACCTCCAAGGCGATAATGACTTCCATAGCAATGGGACCGATGTGAGTTTAGAGGGTCTCGGGTCGCTTGGTTTGGGCAGCGCGCTTTGGTCGCGTGCGACTCATTCAGCCCCTCCACCCCCACCACAGATGCACCATTCGTCGCGCAAAATGTCGTCCGATTCATTTTCCGCGACTCGACGGGCGACTGACGGCGGTGGAAGCCCAACAAGCCCGTTTAGCACTAGCAGCGCCGGCGGGAGTTTCTCCTTCACGAGCGATTCGACTCCAAATTTGCCTGCAACGTCAGAAGATTTGGGTTTCGAATTCGGCGCTGCGAATATCTGGGCGCCGTTTGTGAACGGCGCGAAACAACCGCAACCGGTTCGTCGCAATAGCAGCGGGCTTAGCGGCGGAGCGGTAACCCCACGGCTATCGCCCGATCCGGATCACCCGCTCGCCCGTCGAGCGCAAAGCGACCCTCTAAGCACACTCTCCTGGCTCCAAACGGGCGCTAGCAGCTCGTTTTCGGGCGGAAGTAGCAGCAGCGGCGGAAGCAGCACTGGATACTCGTCCTGCTCAGCGTCGTCGCTCCCGGGTGGCTCGCCAACTGATTCGGAAGGCGGCGGAAGCGGAGTGGGAATCGTGTCCACTATGTTGGGACGCCTCAAAGCTGGCAGCTTGGCTGGGATGGTTTCGCGGGACTGTTTCGTTTGTTGTGAAAGCGAAGTGACGGCTGCACTCGTCCCATGCGGTCATAACCTCTTCTGCATGGATTGCGCTGGGCAAATTTGCCAGTCGCAGGATCCGGAGTGTCCCGTTTGTCACACTCCTGCCACGCAGTGCATCCGGATCTTCTCCTAAACGAAGACTGCCTTGAGTAATTATTAGATATGACACTATTCCGATTTATCGACAGTAATAATAATAATGATAACAACAACAGTGACTTTATTACCCACTCAATTACTTGTCAGACTGCGTCTTATCTTTAGCCGTTCATATTCGGTGGGTTGTTTTTCCATTCATGCTTCCGAATTTTTCTACTCGCAGATTTTTCGACTTTTACGCTGCACTTTTTTCTAACCCGTTTTTTTTTTCGTGTTGCCGATGCAGTCGTTTTTTAAATTATTTTTGCGTTTTTTTTTAAGAATGCAAAAGCTGCGCTCGTTTAGACCAAAACATGAGATATTCCTGTTTTATTATCGAACACTTAATATTTATACGCGTTACGAGCCGATATGCGTCGTGCTAGTGGATCTGAAATAGCTAGAATAGTACGTTATGAATATCATTACTGTGCATTTTCTCTTTTTGCCACACTACCTTAAACCATTCACGTGTCGGTTCATTCCTGCACTTCAGAAACAGGGTTGCTAGTATTTAACGAGGAGTTTTGTTTTTCTATCTGTTACGACTTTTGGAGTCAAACCGCATACTGAATTCTCTTTCGAATGTTTAGTCGTGAATGTGTGTGAGAGCGACTGCGACACAGAAATGTCTGGAGTTCGCATCTGTCTTCCGGTCCTCGCGAGAACGTTTCGTTTATGATCGCACTTAGCTCCCCCGTACGCTGCCTACGAATGAACTGTAGCCCCACCAAAAGGTTTTTACGCGACAAGCCATGCTTTCACACTCTAAAGGGCTTCCGGTTACACACTACACTTCAGGTCGTCCTAATAAACGGGATGCTAGTCCGCGTGGCAGCTAAATCACCAGGGCTTCCGTACGTTTTAGCAATGCACGAGCCGTTTCTCCTTGAACGCAAGGGACTCTGACGTCTTAAAGGGCGAGAATGCGTTGTACAGGTTTCTTTCTCTAGATGCGCGTTTAGACTTTTCTTTGGCGTGTCGAATAAATTAAATGTGCCAGAACTCGAGAGCTAACGGTGCCTTGGTGGTGAAACTCGCTGCCGGGAACGAAGATTGTGACGTAATTTCTCTCCGCTCTTCCAGTTTATGTGATTTGTGCAGAGAGCTGTGTCGAATCTGAGCCGCTCATTTTCTTCTTTTTGTCCCCAGACGTTGCGTTTAGTAGTGTAACTGGTTGAAAGGTACAAGAAGCTAGTAGTTTTTCGGTTGTGTGTGCGTGTATGTGACGTGTTTTGGCATCGGCGAAGACGCGTCCTGAAGTCGAACGGTTTCCTTTCGCTTTTTTCCTCAAACAGGGTTCATTGAGGACGATTTCAGGCGGTTTTGCATCGGAACGACGTCAGACGCTGTTTTCCCATGATGCATTTGTGCCCTAATCTCGCTCTGCTTTTACTTTCACTTTAATTCCTTTCGTACGCAAAACCAAAATCGATTTCAATAACCGCATTTCAGGCCTAATTGTAAATATCCTGAATACAATCATTGGGATTCGTTTTCAAACGTATGACGGAAAAGGTTAATGTAGTTTTTAAAACATGTATCATTATTTGTAAGTTAAACTCTCTGCATGTCTTGAAGCCGCGAGGCATTAGCTAATAATTTTCTAAAAATTAAAAGACAAAAAAAAAAACTTTTTTTACACATTTTATTTTTACAATTTATTTGCTTACCTTGACGTAAATATCCCAGATTATAATGTGACCCTTTTATTACAGCAAATTTATCTTTATTTTCCATATTTCTGTTTCCTGTGTACAACATATAGGCAATTTATAACAAAATGAGAAAAAATTATTGAAGAAATTTAAAATTTAAATATATTTTATTTGAAAGTTTATGGACCTTTTAACCGTGAGCTGGAACAATTGTATACACGTATAATTTGAGCTGACTTGACGGTTATAAGAAATGTATCAAGAGTTTTATTTTTTATGCTTCTTTAATAAAATCTTGTTTTTGTTTTCGTTTTTGTACTGTAAAACAATAATCCTTTGTGTTTGTGTCTTCATTTCAAACTTCTTAGAAGTGTTTACCCAATCCATTTAACAAGTAAGGTTTTTTTAAATTTTTTTATTTTATTATTTTTTTTCTACCTCATCCCTTAATAAAGAAAAACTTTAATGCTTTTACAGTCTAAATATTTGCAGGCTTATTATAGTTAACTAAAACCAAACCTATAAAACTACTTGTTACTTGAAGTGAAAAACTTATTTTATTTCAGCCAGTTGCCGCAAAATTTCAAATTTTCATTTAGTTTAACTTAAAGTAGTACTATTTTAATATTTTTATATGTCTAGTTTTTATTCATTTTATTTTAAAATTTTAGTAAATATTAGTTTTTTGTAATTTTTATTAGTTTTTGTTTAATGTCTGTGTAGTTTTTATTTTAAAGTTTAGTAATTTTGTGCTTTGTTTTTATTCATTTTTATTTCAGTTGTAGCAATTTTAATACTTAAATTAAAAAGGAAATAATGAAAATTAAAGTTTCTTTCGCAGCTCGCTGAATTTCTTTTTTTTTCCTTTTTTTTAATATATAATTTTTTTTTTTTTTTTTTTTTTTGATGGTTTTAGTTAGCTGCAATACCCTTAGTTGTTTCTGTCATCAATAATACAACCCAATGTCCATTAATCTAGAACAGTAGATTCACTTAAAAAGTGTGACTTTACAGCTCAAATAAATTTGCTATGAAGTTCTTTAATAAAAATTACACCTTCACTTTTCTGCTTTAAAAAGAAAAGAAACACTGAGTAGCTCTTGATGCAGATGTTTAATAAAACAAGAAACAGAGTGGGTTGATTATTATTGTTTTAATAGGAAGCAAATGCTGCAGTAATCCACGATCTTCCTCATTAAGAACAATCAAAATGGTTAAAAATGAAATTAGAAACGTCCCCAGTATAAAAACACCCGCTCATGCGACATTCACATCAGCGACAGTTCACAAGCTCTTCTTTTGGAAAATCAACAGTGAAGTCAATGGTCAGTAAGTGACCGCGTAACATCGAGACCGTTTAGTGGCTTCCCATCATGCACATGGTTTTACTGAGAGGACGGGCAGCACTGCAGCTCATGCACGCATGCATATGAGTTTCTTCATGCCCGTTTGTGCTTCAGCGTGTGTGATTTAAATCATGTCTCTCTGATCTCAAGGCTCATGTGAATCAACATTCAATGGCTGCGTTGCGTTTGTGTTCAAAGGAAATCGAGCGCAGTGATTTTAAAGCTTGTTTGGAAAAGAAATCATATTTCATACAACACAAAACATCAGTGCAAAAATTAAGTAGCCAGCCCAGATGATGTCAGCCATAAAGTCATTTCAAACTTACAAAAATTCAATGAAAACAAGTAGCCAGCCTAGATGACATCAGCTCAAACAATTGGAACAACTGAAACAATCAAGTTGTTTCAAACTTCAAAAATAAAATTAAAAAATTAATATTAAAATATATGACATCAGCTGTAAAAGTAATTTCAGAAGTGGTGCAAAATTATGAGGCATTTAAAAAATAAAATAAAAAATATTAATAAATATATGAAAATAAACTTTAAAATGTTTAAACCTGACATCAGCTGTAAAGTCATTACAGAATCAGGACAAAATCATGAAATTTAAAAAAAATAAATAAATAACTGATAAAATAAATATATGTATTTTTCAAAAGCTGTAAGACATTAAAATTGCTGGCCTTGATGATGGCAGCAGTAAAAGAAAATTGTTTAAGAGGCAGCATAAAATTTTGAAGACAAACTTACAAAATAAAATAAATTAAAAATGACAAAAAAATAATTTTCTTTAGTGCACTGCTGAATCATTGTGAATAAGAGCAGGTACATGTATAAAGTAACTCATACGCTCACAGCCGTGTGATTGATCCTCATAACAGCACGTATGTACAGCGATAACAACTGTAAACACTCGGCATCGTAAACACGTGAAATCAGTTTAAATCAAACCGACAACTAGCTTTACAAAGACACTTAATTGCACTGTGGTTTAGTCTAAAGCAGCAGATCTGAATGGCTGAATCCCCACACTGATCATCTGTCAGCAGATTCACTCATTTAAAGGGATAGTTCTCCTCAAAATCACAACTCGCCCTCATGCCGCTCCGAAAAGACAAAAAAAAAAAAAAAAAAAAAGTGCCATAAAAATCCATGTGACATAGTTTTCTGAGAGGAAGCAAACAGATTCTCTTCTAATTCAGTGGAAGTCTTGCACTGGAACAGCATGAGGGTGAATGATAGTTTTTGGGTGAATTATTCCTGTAATGCATCCATAAAGAGTTTGAGTCCAGTGTATTGCTCTGGAATTATGTATTATTGAAGAAGACTCACAGAAAAGCAACACCAACACGACACAGCAGTCAAAAACATGAAGACGAAAACATTTCTGCCCTTAGAATATTTAGACTCTATGTCAGAAGTGCTTTTTGCATTTCAAATCTCTCTGCAGCATCAAAGACCAGGGTCATTATAGTCACATAAAACTCCAGTCCTAAAAACACTGCTGTTACTTGAAAGAAAAAAAAAACTTTAACTGAAAATAAATTAAAAAATTAAACATTTCAGCTAGTTGACAAGGAAACATTTAAGTCTAACTTGATGCACTAAAATAACAAAAATTTAAATGAAAATGTATATATTAAAAAACGGTATATAAATTATTTTCAAAAATGCAGACATAAAAAGTAATAAAAATTACAAAACAAAATTACTAAAACTTTAAAATTTAAATAAAAAAATACATAAAATCTAATTTAAAAAATATTAACAAAAACTATAATATTGTATTGATACTAAAATAACTGATTCAGAGGCAATGCAAAATTATGAAGACAAACTTAAAATATTACATTTTGTTATGGTTTTGATTTGGTAAACTATAAGTTATATATATAAAATTTTGTTACTTGAAATCAAATAAACTGGAATATTCATATTTCTCATTTTCATTAAATTTAACTGGATATACCAAAATACTCATATTTCTCATTTTCATTAAATTTAACTGGATGTACCAAAATAACTAAAACTTAAAAAAATAATTAAATCTATTGCAAAAATGAATAAAACACAACAAATTACTAAAAAACAAACAAAAAAAACATTAAGAAAAAATCTGTTACTTGAAATAAACTTCATCTGAAATAAAGTAAAAACATAAAAAACTTAAAATTATTTTATTTCAGCTAGTTGTCAAGTTTAACATAATATTCCCAACAAATTACTAAAACTTTAAAATTAAAATGAAAAACAAAATAAAAATGAAAGCAAATTTAAAGTATTAAAAAGAACTATATTAGCTCAATGATACTATAATAACAGTTTGAACCAACCATTTCACATCAACAATCACTTCTAACATCATCATCCTGTAAAAATATAAACCCCTCATCCTCAACATCACTCCATTATTATTATGTTTGGATGATCTGCAGAGAAAAGATTGGCCTTGTAGTTCCACAAACAAACAAAGAAAAGCCCCATAATGCACAGCGTCTGCAGCGAGTCACAGTGTTGTAAGGCTCATCATCTTCTCATGCTGAAGACGGACGAAACGCAGACGAGCGACAGATACGAATTGTGACTCCACATGCAGAAAGTGCAAAATATCCCAATCAAAGGTTGTAAACACAGGTGTTTATAGTCATAAACAGACGGACAAACACAGATCTGCTTCTGGTGTCTCAAGGCCGCAATGCATTGTGGGTGAGTGCACGTGAAGGCAAAATGTTTTTTCACCATGAGGAATACTGCAGTCATTATATCATCTTCTGCGTTCACGTCACGTCAGAATGAACACAATTAAGATCACTGACTAGTAAACATCTTGTCTTCACTAAACATCACTAAGAAGTCGTTCAACTATTGGTAAGTGGATTAGCAAGATCAACTAGTGAGTTCATCTAGATTTAACGGGAAACATCTGGGGGGGGGATAATTACATTTTTAATTTTTTTTATAATATTACTCTGATAAATACAAGTAAGGCAACATTTTTAACAGGATTTTCAATAAAGCTTCTTTGAAACTGTGTGTTGTAAAACTACTATACAAATAAATTTGACAACTATTTTTACTAAATAAAAATATTAAAATAAGAAATATTACTATTGTAATATTTCAGTGTAAAATAAAAAATGAGTATTTGAGAAATATAAAATAAAATAAATGATAACCATCAAACTTTTATTTTGGCAGAAAAACCACAGGAAGTCCTTAAAGCTTCTCTTTTGTTGACAAAAGCTAGTTTGTAAGTGCTTCTCATTATAAGTTCGGGAAGATGGTTTGTATAAATTGTGTTTTAAAATGCACATTATAAGCAACTCAAGTTAATGTGGAGCAGCATTTTGTGAACCGAGCCGCTCTGAGCGTGCGTGTAAATGAACACAGTGCTGCGCTTCACTCTGAAACACAGCACATTTATTTATATATTTCATTTTAATTTGATAAATCGTGCAGCTCTAACACATTTCAAGACAAGTAAGATCAGACTCCAGAGATTTATCTTGCATGTGAACGTCATGTTAAAATTGCGCACATTCTGATTTGACGTGAGCAGAGCCTTCAGCAGTATTGTGATCTTTGATTGGTCAAGGAATGTGACCAATCAGAGACGGTGTAACATTAAACCAGCATTGTGCTAAAGGTTAGGGCTGTCTGTGAAACTTAAACACGGCCCCTGGAGTGCAAAACAAAGTGTGTAGAATTAAATCTACATCTTCTCAGCTGAGGATGTGTGAGAATATTTGTCAACATGAAAGAGCATTTCCAGACCCACTTTACTTCCATAATATGACATATTTCTGAGTGAAAACTGGATTTTTAATGAGGAAAAAAGGGCAGGACTTTTGAAAAAATAAACCTTTATCATTTTTATTTAACTTCCATTTAACTTTGATTCCATTGATGTACTAAAATAACTAAAACTTAAACTAAAAATTAATTAAATAAAAAAATGAACGAAAATTAAAAATAACTTTATTATAGACGCATAAAAAAACTAATAAAAATGACAAAAATACACAACAAAATTACTAAAACTAAATTCAAATTTACTAATTAAAAATATTTTTAAAACAAACCATAAAAAGTAAATAAAATAAATGTTTATAATAATAAACTCTTAAAACACTTTCAATGTTTTAAATTTTTACTTCTATTTTTTTTTCCATTTTAATTTCAGTTAAAGTTTTAGGGTTTTTTTGTCATTTTTATTACTTTTTTAAATGTCTATGTAGTTTTTATTTTATGTAACGTTTAGTTGAATTATTTTGCCATCACGTTAGACTAAAACTGAAATAAAATTAATAATAATTATATAGACATTTAAAACAATACTAACCATTTTAAATGAAGAAAATAAAAAATGAAAATTTCATGATTGGATTGATCCATCAGTTTTGGTCTGTTATGGAAGTAAACGGGGTTGATGTTGAAATATATCTTTGTCAGGGGTTTATGTTGACATCATTATTTGCTGGAATCACACTGGATTGCTTTCATCTGTGCAGATGTGCGTATGCATGTATAAATGCACGCATGTGTCTGTGTTTTCTAGTGCTCCATTGCTTTTGTTTGGAGGTTTTCCACCTGCACTCTTAAAAATAAAGGTGCTTCATGATGCCATAGAAGAACATTTTTGTCTAAATGGTTCCATAAAGAACCTTTAACATCTGAAGAACCTTTCTGTTTCACAAAAGGTTCTTTGTGGTGAAAGAAGGTTCTTCAGATTATAAAAAGGTAAGAAAGAGATGGTTCTTTAAAGAACCTTTGACTGAATGCTTCTTTGTGGAACCAAAAATGGTTCTTCTATGGCATCGCTGTGAAGAAACTTTTGAAGCAGCTTTATTTTTAAGAGTGTGAGTCTGTCTCTCAGCTGCCCTCCTCCGTCGAGCGCTGGTCCGACTTCAGCTTGACGAACTCTTTGGCCACCTCGTCGTTGTTTCTCTGTGAGAGGATGCGCAGCACCGTGAGGCCCGTCTCGTCCATGTGGATGCGCTTGCCCAGCGGGAGCCAGCAGGCGGCGCTGCTGCGGGACGCCAGCTCCTTCAGCTGCAGCACGGTGATGCCCACGGTCCGGTCCTCACGCGCAAAACAATAATCCTTCACACACACCTGCAGCTCGTAACCCTCAGGGCCCAGCTCACTGCCCAGAACACTAGATAGGGAGCGAGAGAGAGAATGGCATCAGTAACGCCTAGAAAGGTTGTGTCTCCAAACACCGATTTAGACACACAGCTTGAATAAATATTTAAAAAAAATAATAGCTTAAAAAATCTAGTTTAAAACACAAAGTAATCCTGGTCTTCATGTCAGTACATTTATATACTATTATAGTATATAAATATAGAATTTATATACTATTACTGTATTTATTAATATTTTGAAATTGTGTATATTTTCATTTTAAGTTTTATGTGCTTTTAAATGTTTATTAGTTATATATATATATATATATATATATATATATATATTATATATTATATATATGTATACAGGTGCATCTCAAATTAGAATGTCGTGGAAAAGTTCATTTCAGAAATTCAACTCAAATTGTGAAACTCGTGTATTAAATAAATTCAGTGCACACAGACTGAAGTAGTTTAAGTCTTTGATTCTTTTAATTGTGATGATTTTGGCTCACATTTAACAAAAACCCACCAATTCACTATCTCAACAAATTAGAATACTTCATAAGACCAATAAAAAAAACATTTTTAGTGAATTGTTGGCCTTCTGGAAAGTATGTTCATTTACTGTATATGTACTCAATACTTGGTAGGGGCTCCTTTTGCTTTAATTACTGCCTCAATTCGGCGTGGCATGGAGGTGATCAGTTTGTGGCACTGCTGAGGTGGTATGGAAGCCCAGGTTTCTTTGACAGTGGCCTTCAGCTCATCTGCATTTTTTGGTCTCTTGTTTCTCATTTTCCTCTTGACAATACCCCATAGATTCTCTATGGGGTTCAGGTCTGGTGAGCTTGCTGGCCAGTCAAGCACACCAACACCATGGTCATTTAACCAACTTTTGGTGCTTTTGGCAGTGTGGGCAGGTGCCAAATCCTGCTGGAAAATGAAATCAGCATCTTTAAAAAGCTGGTCAGCAGAAGGAAGCACGAAGTGCTCCAAAATTTCTTGGTAAACGGGTGCAGTGACTTTGGTTTTCAAAAAACACAATGGACCAACACCAGCAGATGACATTGCACCCCAAATCATCACCGACTGTGGAAACTTAACACTGGACTTCAAGCAACTTGGGCTATGAGCTTCTCCACTCTTCCTCCAGACTCTAGGACCTTGTTTTCCAAATGAAATACAAAACTTGCTCTCATCTGAAAAGAGGACTTTGGACCACTGGGCAACAGTCCAGTTCTTCTTCTCCTTAGCCCAGGTAAGACGCCTCTGACGTTGTCTGTGGTTCAGGAGTGGCTTAACAAGAGGAATACGACAACTGTAGCCAAATTCCTTGACACGTCTGAGTGTGGTGGCTCTTGATGCCTTGACCCCAGCCTCAGTCCATTCCTTGTGAAGTTCACCCAAATTCTTGAATCGATTTTGCTTGACAATCCTCATAAGGCTGCGGTTCTCTCGGTTGGTTGTGCATCTTTTTCTTCCACACTTTTTCCTTCCACTCAACTTTCTGTTAACATGCTTGGATACAGCACTCTGTGAACAACCAGCTTCTTTAGCAATGAATGTTTGTGGCTTACCCTCCTTGTGAAGGGTGTCAATGATTGTCTTCTGGACAACTGTCAGATCAGCAGTCTTCCCCATGATTGTGTAGCCTAGTGAACCAAACTGAGAGACCATTTTGAAGGCTCAGGAAACCTTTGCAGGTGTTTTGAGTTGATTAGCTGACTGGCATGTCACCATATTCTAATTTGTTGAGATAGTGAAATGGTGGGTTTTTGTTAAATGTGAACCAAAATCATCACAATTAAAAGAACCAAAGACTTAAACTATTTCAGTCTGTGTGCATTGAATTTATTTAATACACGAGTTTCACAATTTGAGTTGAATTACTGAAATGAACTTTTCCACGACATTCTAATTTATTGAGATGCACCTGTATACACACACACACACATATATATATATATATATACACACATACATACATACATACATACATACATACATACACACACACACACACACACACACACACACACACACACACACATATATATACATATATATAGACAGGTGTGTGGCTTTCCTAATCAAGTCCAATCAGTATAATCAAACACAGCTGGACTCAAATGAAGGTGTAGAACCATCTCAAGGATGATCAGAAGAAATGGACAGGACCTGAGTTAAATATATGAGTGTCACAGCAAAGGGTCTTACTTAGGACCATGTGATATTTCAGTTTTTCTTTTTTAATAAATCTGCAAAAATGTCAACAATTCTGTGTTTTTCTGTCAATATGGGGTGCTGTGTGTACATTAATGAGGAAAAAAAAATGAACTTAAATGATTTTAGCAAATGGCTGCAATATAACAAAGAGTGAAAAATTTAAGGGGGTCTGAATACTTTCCGTACCCACACTATATATATATAATATATAATATACATAAGTTTAAGATGAAATACTAAAATTACTAAAACTATTAAAAATTGGTTCATTCAAACTACTCTGAAATAAAGATGAAAAACAAAAAAATATAAATATTACATGTGAAGAATTTCGGTACTAGCTGAAATACATTTGAGTTATATTGTTATATTGTATATTTTATACATTTGAGTTATATTGTATATTTATTGTATATTTATATTAATATTTAATATTTATATTTTACTGTATTTTTTCAGGTTTATTCAAATTAATGAAACTTATTTTTAATAGTTTAAGTTTTAATTAACACTAACAACACAGATACAGATTACGGAATTTCTATATAAGTGAATAACTAGGCATCACATTTAAATCAGTAAAAAATTAAATAAATCAATGAAATTAAATAAATTGTTTAAATTAACAAATAAATACAAACATAAAATTTATGTATGTATGTATGTATTTTTTATGGTTAGGAAAATACCTAAAAAGTATTAATAAATAATAAATAAACAGGAAACTATGTCCTCATAAATTAATAAATCATTGGTATAGGGGGCAAATATTGTCCCTTCATAAAAACTGAATGTTATGGAGAGGCAAAGTTAGTGCAGAAGTACGATCAGTCTCTTTTACAAACGTACAACTGGAAGGATTCGCTGAACTTGGGCGACCAGCTGTTGTTCTTGGATTTGGTGGCGAACTTCCTCTTCTTGTCACTGAGGTGCGGGCCGATGATATAAACCTCCACAAAGGGCCGGAAGATTCCCTGCGTCTGCCAGCGAAGGTCATTGGCTGCCACCACTGTCAATCACAGCACAATAACAGCATTAACATCATCCTAAAACTAATATAGCAGATCTGACTATGAATATGACAGAAGCACCTTTAACTGTGATTTTGTTTCCTCCTGTGTTTGGGTCACTGAAGATCTCCACGGTCATAGAAACCTCACCCACTGCATCATCCACACCTGAGGCTGAGCAGTTCAGAAGGTCGAAGGTCAGAAGAGAATAAGAAAGCAAATGAAATGTAAGATTTTGGAAGATTTTGTTTTGATAGTCTGACACAGGTTTAATGTGCATTTGGGATTTAACGTGTGCTAGGTTTACTTTATTTACACATTTGAGTAATTCCAACCTTTTTGTGGAAAGTTTACAGCATTTTACAAGTGTTATGGCAAAATAAAAGCTTTGAGGGAATTTAAGACATAAATGTTGCATGTAGTATTTTAACTTAAGAATTCTTATAATTTTATCACATTCATTTTTTAAGTGTAATTTACAATTGTAATAGTAATATACTTCAGTCTTTCATTTATTTATTTATTTATTTTTTTTACAAATATTAAAATAAATAATTAATAAATCAAACTATACAATTACATTTTATGGCAGTCCTATATATAAATACTTAGAAAACAATCAAATATATGACAAAATAATCAACAAAATTTTTCAGCAGTCATGCAGTCCTATATATAAATAATTTGAAAATAAAAATATTCAAAAAATATGTACACAATATAATATACACATGCAAAAAAAAATAAAAAAAAATCACTAAATAAAAATAACCAAATAATTACAATTAATTTTTTTTCGGCAGTCATGCAGTCCCATATAAAAATAAAATAAAAACCAAAACAATCAAAATACATAAACAAAATAATATATGCATGTAGAAGTCTTATATATGTATGTATATATATATATATATATATATATATATATATATATATATATATATATATATATATGTGTGTGTGTGTGTGTGTGTGTGTATATATATATATATATATATATATATATATATATATATATATATAATTTAAAAATAAAAACAATTAGAATATATGACAAAATAATGACTATATATACACGCAATCAATACATATGACAAAATAATATATACATTACAAAATAATCACAAATAAATTTTTTGGTAGTCCTATATATAACTATTTTTAAAATAATAATAATAAAAAAAAACAATCAAAATACAACACTTACTAAAAAAGATTACATATTTAATCTGGTTACCTGCATGTCATCTGACCATTAATCAACACCAGAGAACCATGAACATGCAAATGTGTTGTTAAATTATTGAAATATGAATGTAAAATCTCAGGGGGGCTTCAAGTAAATATATTAGGTCAAAAGAAGTTCAGCTGACAATAAAACTCTGAATCCATGATCATTCTAACACAACTTGTGTTGTTAGCGCTATTAGAGGCCGTTCCAGCAGAGGACAGCAGAATCAAACCAGACACGTGCCATGTACAGCATGTAAAACACAAAGTCCTATGATTGGATTTTCTGAAGACAACTTCACTCCAGAAGTGTCAAAATTTAGTCATAAGTAACACTCATTCTACTTTAACGGAGAATAAAAATGCTAACAGCTAATTCCCAAATAATTCTCTAATTAGCTAATAACAATTTTTGGGAAAACGCTAAATACATGACTGACCTTCATACAGATAAACAGAAAATAAAAATCCAAACCAAAACACAATATGTTCCTTTCACATCTGACTGAATAATTTCCATAGCTGTTATTTATCAAAAATCTTCCAGAATCTCCCTGCTTCAATTAGTTTTTCTGACAGTTGTGGCCAATTTCAAGCTAAGAATAATAATTTTAGTTTACTATAGTAATAATAACAAATATATGTGTTATATGTGTTTTTCCAGACATTATTATTACACAAAAATCTGTAAAAATAGAGCACAATATACTGTATAATTTAAAGGAATTTTTCCGTATTTATTTTTTAACAGATGTTTTACCAGTATTTTGAATATTACACTTCATTGCATTGTGTTTTAGAGTTAACAGAAATGAATGGATAAAGTTGTGTGTAATGAGCTACTTTTTCTGTTATTTTACAGATTTATTTTTTACAGTGTACCACAGTACATTTGTCTTGGTAAACCATGCAAAAACCTTCTAGTTTGTGTAAATCTCACACTCGAGATCGAGAACTAGACTCTCCCATGTAGACCAGCTGGTGATATTGACATGAATATGGATTAATATCTGCATTTATGAATATAAATGAGGTGCATGAGTGGAGCAGAGATCTGCAGATACGCACCCTTCTCTGGATAAACGTCTTCGCTGTGAGTGTATCGCACGCCTTTACCACCATGAACTACACACAAGAGAAGAGCAAGGTGATGGGAGTTTTGTTAGTCTTCAGAAGACTTCCAGTATTAAACATCACCAACAGAAAAACAAAAACAGACCCAACCCAGTCAATAATGGACATCCAGTATTAAATCAGGAGTGGCTCAGATCATCCGATGAGAAATATTTGAGTTCATATTGAACTCTACAGGAGCCCTTTTTCTCATGATTTCTGCAAAAAACTCCATCGAATCTTACTGCTGCATTTCCGGGACTCACTAGGGAGCATCAGCGCGCTTCCAAACACACCACGAGGACTTAAATTTATTTAAAATTAAATAAAAAAAACAAAAAAAAAAAAACAGCTGAATACCAAGATGGAAGCTAAAATCATATTTCTTATTTTAATTCATTTCCTTAAAAACCGTCATTTTTATTTAAGAACCACAACAACCTGGATGTACTGTTGGAATTTTAAAAGTGTGATTTCTAGATGTGGAAACGCCTTGGGAATAAATAAATAAATGTAATCATTTAAATGCAATATATTTTATATTCACTTATAATTTAACTACAAAAAAATTATTTACATTTTATCAAGCTCTATATAGGTGCTATATAAATTATACAGGCCCCATATAAATAAAATGTATTATTATTAATATTATTATATTTGCATAAATTGCTATTTGTGAGTAAAAACAAATTTAAAAAACTTTAAATACAAACTAGAAAAACTTAAAAAAAGTATTTTACTAGAAAAACGTATTTTACTAGAAAAACTATTTTTAAATATTTCATGACTGAAAAAAATATAAACAAATTTATATGAATTTTGTCAAACTATAATATTTGTAGAAATTATTTGTGTGTAAAACAATTTAAGAATTTAAACAATATATTTTATACATTAATACATTTGAATACATTTGACATAAAACATTATATAATAACAACATATGACTAAAAATGAATGTAAAAAAATTACAAACTAGAAAAGTCATTGGTAATAAAAATGATGATGAACATTCAGTTATTAAGATTATGGAATTTCATTATATTATTTTAATTATCTATAATTATTTAATTATTGTAATATACAGCCACTCCTAGTTTCTGTAACTAAAACGTTTAATACTGAGCAGTTTTGCCATTGTAGCAGAAAATACAAATACGCCCCAAATCACGCCCACAAGCCACGCCCCCAGCACTTATTATTAAAAATATATATTTTAGCACATTAAAAGATATATCTTATATTGTAATAATACATACTATTGTCCTGTAAAAAAATAAACAGCAGCATTTAATAATTATGAAAACAATATAATATAGTATACTATAATAAAGTACTATAATATTACAGTAATGTATATAGAATTGTTATTATTATTAAAGTACCTGCCAAAAGTTTGGAAACATTACAATTATTAATGGTTTTGAAATAAATGTCTTCTGCTCATCAAGGCTGAATTTATTTGATCAAAATAATGTATAAAAAACCAAAAAAAAAAAACAGCAATATTGTGAAATATTATTACAAATAATAATAAAAAAAAGTTTTCAATTTTAATATTATAAAATGTAATGTTATTCCTTTGATGCAAAGCAGAATTTTCTTCATTACTCCAGTTTTCAGTGTCACATGATCTTTTAGAAATCATTACAATTTATTTGACTCAAGAAACATTTCTGATTATTATCAATGTTGAAAACTATTTTGCTGCTTCATATTTTGTGTGAAAATGGTGATACACTATTTTTCAGGATTTTTTGATAAATATACAGTTTAATGAACAGCATTTATTTGCATTTATCAAATATATTAAATTAAATTTGTTGTTTGTCTTCATTCACTTTTTATCACTTTAATGCATGATCAATAATTATGTGACAAACGGATTATGTGACACTGAAACTTGTAAACAACTACAGATTTATAAACGTTTCTAATGACGAATGTTGCGTTCCTAAATGCAAATTAAAGCAGCTCAAACTAAGTGCAGCGCAGCTGAATCGAAACTAAAAACAGTACTGTAACAGCAGACATGTAGCGGGTCAGACTACAGCTTGTTATATAATTACATCACAACTGTTGGGAGTTTTATGACAGCACTAGCAATCTCAAATTCTCAGCACCATTCATAGAAAGTTACCGGGTTGAGTAACACGTTTCAGCGCTGATTCTGCTCACATCTGGAGCTTTGAATCATTTGAACGCTTTTATAACTGTCCTGCAGATGTGCCCCAATTATTAAGACAATCCCAGAATGCAATGTACCCTGAGTGTGCTGCGACTGGACAAACTTCCTGATGAGTTTATCGGTGGCCTGCGTGTAGAGAGACAGTGCATATCGCAGAGACTGCAGATCTGGACTCTTCTCCAGAAACGTCTTCTTCAGACCCACACCGCCTGCATGGAAGTATTGCTGTCACACACACACACACACACACACACACACACACAACACTGTCAGAATTACTGTTCATTTCCTTCACAGAAACTATAACGAGAAATAGTCGTTCGCTTTTTTCCCATGACTAAGATTAGATGACACTGACACAATTTTCATAATGTAGAGAGTGTGTTTACATTTATGATAATATAATAAATCAGGAAACTAGATGAGGTCTAATAAACAATTTGAATGAGTTGATAAATTGTGACCCTGGAGCACAAAAGAAGTTTTAAGTAGCACAGGTATATTTGTAGCAATCGCCAAAAATACATTGTATGGGTCAAAATTATCCATTTTTATTTTATACCAAAAATCATGAGGATATCAAGTAAAGATCATGTTCCATGAAGATATTTTGTAAATTTCCTACCATAAATACATCAAAACTTAATTTTTGATTAGTAATATGCATGGCTAAGAACTTCATTTGGACAACTTTAAAGGCGATCTATCTATCAATCTATCTATCTATCTATCTATCTATCTATCTATCTATCTATCTATCTATCTATCTATCTATCTATCTATCTATCTATCATCTGACTATCTATCTATCTATCTATCTATCTATCTATCTATCTATCTATCATCTGACTATCTATCTATCTATCTATCTATCTATCTATCTATCTATCTATCTATCTATCATCTGACTATCTATCTATCTATCTATCTATCTATCTATCTATCTATCATCTGACTATCTATCTATCTATCTATCTATCTATCTATCTATCTATCTATCTGTCTGTCTGTCTATCATCTATCTATCTATCTATCTATCTATCTATCTATCTATCTATCTATCTATCTATCTATCTATCTATCTATCTATCTGTCAATTTATAATTTAACAAAACTAAATTTTTTCTAAAAATTTTCTAAATCTATATTTGTATAAACTGCTATTAGTGAGGAAAAAACAATTACAAAGTAGAAAAAAATAAATGTAATGTTTTTATTACTTTTTTATTTTTTATAGTCTCTATTCTAATTCTATTCTTTAAAAAAACTTGTCCCTTTTAGACTTGCCCTCTATTAATTTACTAACTGCTTGTTTTCTTTAAAAAAAAAAACTAACACTAGCTTTTCTAATCTTTTTGTATTCTATCTATTTGTTTTCTTTAATTTCTTATACAATTAACAAAAGCAAAAAAGGCCTCTAACACTAGCTTGCTCTATTCTTTTTCTATTCTATCTGTTTTCTTTAATTATTATGTAATTTAAAAAAAAACCTTGCTATGTATACTGCGTTAAGATAACTGAGACTTGTTATAGCACTTGCATATCATTGCTCTTTTGTTGATTTTGATTGCTTCTATTGTCCTCATTTCTAAGTCGCTTTGGATAAAAGCATCTGCTAAATGACTAAATAAACATTTATTGAAAATTTTATATTAAAATATGTATTATAACTGAATTAAACAAACAAATGTAAATTAATTTTGTCAAACTCTATAATATTTGTAGAAATTGTTATTTGTGAGTAAAAAAAAAAAAATCATTGTCAGTAATCGCAATTATAAGTTTTTGAACAAAATAATTGTTATCAGTTTAACCATTATTCAGCATGACAAAATTTTTTAACTGATTTTTTTTTTTTTTTTTTTACATTTTTAAATGAAAAAATTAAAAATTAAAAATTGTAACTTAAATTTTAATTTTTTTAATTTTTAACTTAAAACTAGACTAATATTCCCAGACTTTTAGTCAACTAAAACTTGACCAGGCAAAAAAACAGGACAGGTTGTTTAAATATGATAAAAAATAAAAAGGACATTTGACACAGGACTAAGATTAAGACTAAATTAAAAAAAAAACAGCTGACAGAACGAACACTAGTCAGCATGTGATAACAGACAGGTCTGATTCACTTGTACCTTAATAGTGTCCAGTGCAAGCTCGATGACTGCACACTGTTTAGGGGTCAGCGCTTTGGCCTCCTCTCGCACCATGTGCTCCTACCCAACACAAACAAACCATCAGCTTTTACACAACAGAGATAGTTATGATAGTTAACTGAAGTGAAGTGATTATGAATGAACTCACCTTCAGTTTGGAGAGCTGACCCAACTCTTTAGCAGCATTGAAGATGAGCTGTGTGCCCTACAGACACAAACAAACACAAACAGTCTTTATTACAGACAAGATCTCACAGGAACCAACTGGAGATTTCCATGAACGCTGAGATTATTAGTCAAATATGCTAATAAGGAGGTAAAACTGATTGGATATTATTCTTATATGTGCTGGAATAATGTATGGCATTGCAAAGCATTTTTTAATTAAAAAATTGTGATAAATTACACAAAGACTAATGATTTTCTCACAGTTACTGAAAAGAGAAAAGCTTCATTTGATTACATCTTAAATTACAGCTGATTATATTAGTGAAGTTAAGAGCATTTCTGGGTTCATGAAAAGCTAAAAACATAATTAAATCATAAAAATGTTAAATAAAAACAAATGTTACAATATAAACATATCAAATCTAACTAAAAAAAGATTAAATGTTTTATTGGTTTATCTGCATGTCATGTGACGATTGTGAGTTCATGAATAAATAAATACATAAATTTAAATATATCTAAATATTAAATATAATTATATTTATTCTAATTTAATATAATTATTTATTATGATAAAACAATTTTATCATACAAAATATTTATTAGATAATAATTTATGTAAAATTAATTTAAAACTATCCAGACACAGGACTTCCATAGACTTTCAGTACAAAAGAGAAAAAGCTGGTCTAACAATATGACAATGTAAACAGTTGTTGATAACAAAAATTAAGATGATTGTAAAAACAAAACAAAAAAAAATTACTGATTAATATGAGCACTGAAGCATGTATTTAAAATTCTTTTTTTTTTTTTTTTGAAATTATTTTCTGATATATACTGTATTAATACTACAGTGGTATCCAGACCAGTGTTATTTTAGTATAATTTACATGCTATTATAACTTTTTAAAATATTTTTATTTTTTCATATTTTCGGTTTTAATTTTTTATTTGGTTTTATTTGAGTTAAAGTTTTAATAATTCTGTTGTGTGTTTTTGTTTTTTGTATTAGTTGTTTAATAAGTCTATGTTCTAATTCATTTTTATTTCAGTTTTAATTATTTTAGTACTTCAAGTTTATATCTATTTTATTTCGGTTAACATTATTTTATTTCTTATTTCGAGTAATGAAGATGTTTTTATTGGTTTTGATTTTATTTTTAGTTATGGATAATAACCCTGATGCTGACTCACACTGCTGGATTCGAGTTACATGTGAGTGAAGGACAGAGGAAGAGGAAGCAGAGAGAGGGAGACAGGAAGTCCAGACTGAGTGCCTGTTACAGGAAGACATCCGACAGGAAATGAAGAAGACAGTCTGCCGTGCATCATGCTAGAGTTTCACAGAGACATAGACAGACTGGAGACAGAACCACAGAATCACTCACTGTTTTACTTACAATCATCTGGTGAAAGATGAATGATGATGAAAAGAAATAAGAGAAGAATGAAAATCACTACACACACATACACATTCATGCACTGCAACACACACATTTATCTAAAGGACACAAAGCTGTGTTCCAAAACCTGGTGCCCTAAATAGACAACTGACTTCTAAGGCAGCAAATGGAACTTTAACATGACTGATCTGAAAAGCTCTACATAGGCAGCAACTCCACATTAATAATGCTACTTATATTTCAATATTTTACTAAGCATAAAAATACACCACATTCAAATGTTGGGTAAAACAGTTATTATTATTTTATTAAAATATTTATTATAATATCCAATTATTATATTTTATTTTCCAATTAGTATTGAATAAATTATACATTTACATTTTTAAATACACTGATACATTTATATAATATAAAAATGATATAATATATATATAATATACTATATATAATATAAATTATATATATAAACAGACATTTAAATGAAAAGACATTTAAATTAAAAATATATGTATTCATCCACCCTACTGATTAATTTTCCCCCCCAAAATTATTTCTTACTTTTTATTGTTTTACTCAACTTTTTATGACAGTTTTTTAAAATCATTTTTAAGTAAAGCACTCAGAATTATTATTGTGTATTAAATGTGCTATAGAAATAAACTTGCATTTAAAAAAATTGGGATTTGTTTCCTTATTTATTACTACTGATAATCTGTACTGTATTAGTTATAAATGTATTTATTACTTATTAATTATATAAATATATATTAATTATGTAATTATATTTACTTACAATTATATTATTATTAATTTTATTAAATAATTGTTTTGTTACATTTTATTAAATTGTTTGATTTTTTTATTTTATTAATTGTTTTATTAAATAATTGTAAGTTTTAAAATAATTGAACAATATAATTAATAGTATTTAATAATAATAATATTACTAATGAATTATTACTTATAATTACATTTATATTATAAATATATAAATCTATATATTAATTAATAAATTTAAATTATGAATATATTTACACAACTGTATATAAATCTATTTTTTCTTTTTACTGTGCTTTTTTATTTTTTATGCACATTTCTATGACTGCAAATTTTTATTTTTATGTTTTAAGCATGTATATTAAAGCACTTTGAATGACTATTGTACATGAAATGCACTATATAAATAAACTTGCCTTTTTGGAGATTTTTGGGGTTTCGTTCTCTGTCACGTATTCATGCAATGCTGTCTTAGATTTTAGTCAAACAAGGTTTCTTAGAAGGCAGCATAATTACGCTCACTAGCCTTCATGTTGGCAGTGAGGCCTTAAAATTCAGTCTATGTAGGCATCTGACTAGGTTTCTGTTTGTGTCACTGCAGTTTCGCAGCACATCAGAATTAATCCAGACTCACACTGATGGATTACAGTTAACGAATGAGCAGTTAGTATTGATCTGCATGGAGGATTTATGCTGCCATCATCAGAGTGCTTTAAAGTACAGGATCATACGTGTCACCATGGCAACACACGGGCTCCTATAGAACTCTGATCAATCACTGAGCCGCCTGACGAAATCACACCTACTTAATCAAAGAACCCCAGTAAGCAGAATCACTTAAAATATGTCTGATGGATCAGCGAGGGTATCAGATGGCAATATCAAAAATTACATTAAAAAATAGATAGAAATAGATATAAAACTACCTTAAGTACAATTTAAATGACCGTTTTAATGTTTTTATTTGAGTATTGGATATTAAATTAATCTGATTAATTAACTGATTATTAAATAAGCTTTATTTTCAGTTTTGGTTTTCAGATAAATTAAAACCTTGATGTTCCGGTTCAAAATTTGTTTTGGTGCATCACTACTAGTACTATTAATACAGCATTTTGATATAAACTATGGATAACCCTGAAATATCAGGCATGGAAAAGTTAGAAAAATAAATCAAAATTGTAAAAAAAAAAAAACAGAAATTAGAAATTTCTAATGTGGATATACAATTTAACCACCTATTTGTCTTTATGCTGGAAAAAAAATTCTCTCTAGCCAGTTTTCAAGTGTTGATTATTACATTTTTTTTTGACTTATTAATTGATTAAATAAACTTTATATTTGGTTTTGGTTTTCAGCTAAATGAAAACTTCATTTTTAGTTTCAATGTTTTGGTGTAATATTCATTTTGATGCCTGGAATAGTCATGAAAACAAATCAAAATTTCTAAAAAGTCTAAAAAGTAAATTTCTATAGTTGATATAATTTTTTATTTATGCTGCAAAAGGAAAATCTATCTTTACCTTGTTTTTTTATTTGAATATTGATTATTAAATTAATTTGATTAATGAAGTGATTATTAAATAAACTTTATTTTTCATTTCAGTTTTCAGCTGAATAAAAACTTTGGTGATTCTATAAAACAAGTGTATCAACTGTGGATAACCTAGAAATATCAGGCCTGGAAAATAAGTCATGATAATAAATAAATATTGTAAAAAGTCATGGAAATATAGTGGATAAATGACTTTTTATATGAGTGCTGATTACTAAATAATTTGATTAATTAATTGGCTATTAAGCAAACTTTATTTTCAGCTTCAGTTTTCAGATAAATAAAAGCTTTAATTTCAGTTTCAGTGTTTCTGTAAAAAAAATAATTTTGGATCATCACTAGTAAAACTATTACTACACTATTTTGATATAAACTATGGATAACCCTGAAATATCAGGCCTGGAAAAGTCAGGAAAAAAGTGTAAATATATAATTTATGCTGTCAAAAAAAAAAGCTCTATTTGAATGTAATCTGCATAAAAAATAATAAAAAAATATATATAAATATATAAAATAAATAAACAGAAAAATATATTTTATATATATATATATATATATATAATTAAAAATATATAAATTCCCCATCTAGTTGATAAAAACTACTGGTAAAGCCATGGACAATAAAAAATAAAATAAATACCATGGCACTTAAATGCTACTGGACAGTATACCATGGTATTACTATCATAGTAGTGTCCATACAAAGCCTGTTTCCCATGTCATGTTATTGTGATGCTGCAGTAGTGTTTGTGAGAGTGTATGAACACACACCGTTTGGTCGGTCAGTAGCGGCAGGACGATGGTTTTCTCCATGGTGTTCATCACCAGCTTCCACAGCTCCTTCAGCACTCTCTTAAGAACCGTCTTCTCACAGATCTTAGCGAACAGAGTCAGACTGAGAGAAGAAGAAACCTCATCAAACATCATTAACACACAAACTAATAAGTGCAAAGTCACAGTGTTTCCCATTTTCATTTAGTTAATTAAAAAACTAAAACATAATAAAAACTACACAGACCAGCACATTATAAATTTGTGATGTGATGTGCTATCAAAAAATTGTTTGTGCGTAGCCTAATTAATATTCATGAGCTACGCCATATCCAACATCTGTCCCAACCACTTAAAATGATTATTAAATATTTAGTTAATTCACATTAAACTTTTACTGCTGTTTATTTTTATTCTTTGTATTCTGACAAAGACTTTGTTCAAGTTTGATCCTTACACTGTAATTAAAAAATGTTTGGAGTCAGTTAAATACTGCTTTGATTTTATAAATAATTCACATAATCTGATGAGGACTTAAAATTCAAAATCAAATTTAAAAATAAACAAACATTTGTTAATTTCTTAAAATGTAGGCAAACACAAAATTTAAAACAGTTAAATGAAACTTTTAAAATTGTATGTTAATTTTTTATTTAACATTATATTTAATTTAATTTTTATTTAAAATTGTTAATCCATATTTAAAATGTAGGTAAACATAAAAATAAATATGCAACTTTTAAAATTGCATGCTATAGTTTACTTTTTTTGTTTGAAATCATTAATTCATGTTTAAAATGTGGCTAAACAAAAACAATTCAAAGCAACTTTTAAAACGGCATCTTAATTTTTTAATTTAATTTTGTATTTGTATTTATTTATTTTTTCTGCTATTTTATTTATTTTATTTACATTCGTTAATTCACGTTTATAATGTAGGTAAACGCTACAATGAAACAAAAAAAAAATTTAATGCAACTTTTAAAATTGCATGGATTTTTTAATTTCATTTGTCAGTTACTTTTCTTACTTTATTTGACAGTTGTGTTAAAAATGTCATCTGGCAGTTGATCATATGGATGCAACCAATCACTGAACAGTAAGGTGCTTCTAGTCATCCATACTAGTGTATGGATCGCTCACTTGCTGTCTAGGAAGTCCATGATGGGCTGCAGGACATTGTCGGCGTCCTGTGCTAAGTTGCCGTTGCCGTTAGCAGGTACGTTTGCTCCTTTCACCTGACTGAGAATATCTCCCATCTGCCTCACGCTCTCCTCGATGTGTGGCTGGAAACTGCAGACACACGACAGAATTATCTTACGGATTTATGACGTTACAAAAGATTTCTATTTTAAATAAATGCTGCTCTTTTAAACTTTCCATTCATCTGTGAATCCTGAAAAATAAAATGCATCACAGTTTGCACAAAAATATTGGGCAGCACAACTGTTTTCAACATTGATTAGAATGATTCCTGAAGGATCATGTGACACTGAAGACTGGAGTAATGATGCTGAAAATTCAGCTTTGACCACAGAAATAAATTACATTTTAACAGATATTCACATTGAAAACAGCTATTTTAAATTGTAATAATATTTTACTGTGTTTACTCCATTTTTATCAAATAAATGTAGCCTTGGTGAGCAGAAGGAAGGTTTTTCAAAATCATTCCAAAATAATACAACAAAAATATCTTCGAGATTATCTTATAATGTAGCATTGCACATGTAATGAAGGTTTTAAACATTAGTTTTTACTTTTAAAACATAATTTAGTTATATTACTACAATATAATTTCTCTATGGAGAACATTAATGGGATTTTTACTTAGAATATGACTATATTCTATGGAATAGAATAGAATAGAATAGAATAGAATAGAATAGAATAGAATATGACTGATGCACTTTATTAACCCTGTAAATACTCCACTACTCCAAACCAACCTCACTGCGAAAATCCTGCTGAGATCATCCATCACATTGTTCAGCTTGACCTGTAGATCCTTCAGAAATTCACTGGCTTCCACGTTTAACTGCAAAAAAACATAATTATGAGTTTGATTTAATATCATTTTGAGATGTTTGACATGCTTTCACTACTTGAATGTGAATCTGAAAAACTTTGAATTGCTCAGCTGAGGTTAAAAAAGGCAATTAATATTCAGTAATATTATCGATTTAACTGCACTGACACCAGTGTTATTTTAAAATCAGTGAGATACTATTACAATTTGTATTAATAGCTTGAATTACCTTTTTTTTTAAATTATTTTGTCATTTTTTGTTTTTGTTTGTTTTTGTCATTATTTTTAATGCCTATTTATTATTTTTTATTTCAGTTTTAGTTATTATTGTACTTTTACATTATTATAGTTTTTATTAATAGTTTGACCTTTTTATTTTTTTATTTTCTGTTTTTATTTAAATTTTTGATTATGTTATAGTAATGTTTTGTTTTTTGTTAGTTTTATTTTTATGTAAGTTTTATATATTTTTTATTATTTTTATTTCAATTAAACAAAATAACATCAAATAAATTTAAGCTTTTTATATTTTATTTCAGTTAACTTTTTTCAAGTAACAAAAATGTTTTTATGGTTTTAGTTTTAATGATAATAACTCAAACTAACTATCAAATGAGAACAAAACTTGAACTGAATCGATAATTATAGCTGAATTTATTTTATAGCTCAGTTAAATTTGTTTCATTAATTCATTTTTTAACATTTACACTGTTATTTGAACTGAATTAAATCAACATTGAACTGAACTGAGCTAAATAAAGACTCTATTGTCTTCAGTAGAGCTGCTTTAATTACAACTGAAACTGAATTTGCTTCATAATTGAAGCAAATTTTTCTGTTTATTACTGTGAAACTACTTTGAAACAATCAGTATCGTATGTAAATAAATGTGACTTGAATTTTATAACATCCACTCTGATGACATCACACCGCTCGTTCCAGCCAATAGCATCTGTTTAACACTGAGGCTCCGCCCCCACTGTGAAATCCAACAAATGTTTTTAGTATGCGCTGAGAATGTTGTTAATTTATTGAATATTCAATGAATAATGGGAATCCAGTGAATCACACCGACTATTAAATCCGACCAACATTTATAACGCATTTGAATTATGCATTACGTCATGAATATTCATGTATGTGTTTGTTTGTCAGGGAGCATTTATGATATCAGTCATAAATGATGCAGGACGTCAATGCAAATGCTCTGAGAAAGCAGAATAATGAGCTGTCTGGCAAACGTGTTTGATTATGCCACTGCTGTGAGGAGAGTTAAAGAGGAAGTAAAACAGAAATGTGTCAGAGATGTGCTGAAGACAGAGAGTGGGATGTTTTACTGCTGGATGACTCAGAACTGAAGGAGGGAATGAATGGGATGATGAATGGACAGATGGATAATAGAAAAGTTGCTAAATGAGAGAGATTTATGGATGAAAACAGAGGAAAGAGATTCTGCTGTTCAATAAATGAATGAAAACAGTATAGACGATGGAAATCTCCATCGGAAACAGCAGTTTTATAGATCTGAATGTTGTAATCTTCATTATTTTCCTATTTAGGTCATGTATGCACCATATAAAACCTCAAGATACAAAAACAATCACTTCTACATAATGCAAATACACAAGACTCTGAAATGAAGTGACGTTCTTACACTGCATGTAAGTAGCAAGATCTCACATCTCATTTGCACTTCCATATACACTATTTATAGTTTAATTTAATTTAATTTAATTTAATTTAATTTAATTTAATTTAATTTTTAAGAAATTTCATTAAATTGCATTAAAGTGACAGTAAAGACATCTGTAATGTTACAAACATTTGGTTTAAAAATTTTTTTATTATAATATATATTATGTTTTTGGTTGTTCAAAAGTTTGGGCAGAAAGTTTTGAAAGAAATTATTTATTTTATTCAGAAAAGATGCATTAAATTGATCAAAAGTTGCAGAATGTTAGAAAAGATTTCTATTTCAGATAAATGCTGTTCTTTTGAACTTTATATTCATTAAAGAATCCTAAAAAATAAAATATATCACGTTCCACATATATATAAAGTGTCTTCAACATTGATAATAATCAGAAATGTTTCTTGAGCAGCAAATCAGCATATTAGAATGATTTCTGAAGGATCATGTGACACTGAAGACTGGAGTAATGATGCTGAAAATACAGCTTTGATCACAGAAATAAATTACATTTTAACATATATTTACATACAAAACAGCTATTTTAAATTGTAATAATATTTCATTTTTACTGTGTTTTTGATTAAATAGACAGCCTTGGTGAGCTGAAGAAACTTCTTTCAAAATCATTAAAAAATTTGAGCTGAAAGCTGAAGTGGAAGGCAAGATTTTCAGTTAATACCTGACATGTCGGTTTTTCACACAAAACTATCATATAACTTCAGAAAACCATACAGACCACTTTTGTGCTACTTTGAGGTGAACTATTTCCTTAAAATGGCATGTTTTAACGTGCATAAACTCACGTCTTTCCCTCCCATGGCCTCAAACATCTTCTCCAGCTGGACTCGCAGCTGCTGGATATTATTAATAATAATGCAAGGCTAAAAAAATAACAGAATAGAGGAAGTTAAACGACATTAACGCACACACATATACACACACGCTATTAAAAGAAATCCCTGCAGCAATAGAAAGTGAGGAATAGTGCTAAATGTGACAGCTTCATTAAGTCCTGTGAGCTGAATGAGTCTCGCTAGGCCATTGTGTGTGTGTTTTCTTCCTCTGGGAGCAATTCAAGCCAGTCAGCTAATTACTGTAACTCCATCTAATGACTCACACACAAACTTTATTATGAGTACGCTCTAATGCAATATTATAACTGTAAAAGCATTAATGTGACGCACCACTTTCTCCTTCTTGCAGTGAGTGGGAAAATCCTTGGCAATGATGTCGGCGTAAGACAGAAGAACATTTCCAATGGTCTGAAAGAAAGAAAAACAGTCACATGATTGGAGGAATGATTCACATCTGAAGGATGATGCACATACTAAACTTTAATGCTTGGTGCATGATAGGGGTGGGTGATATGACCAAAATCTTATATCACTATGTGATTAATTTTATATCACGATAATGATATATATCACAATATAGTTCTTTCTTTTTTCTTTTAAAAAGATTTTTACGATATTAAAATCTTTGATACCATAGAATTTTCATGATCCTTGTCACCAATGTCAATATCAAACTAATACAAGCTTAAAAAGAGACAAAAAAAAAAACAAAAAACCTCAAGCTCATTGAAGATAAATAAACAGTGATGAAATAAGGATAAGAAACTAATTGCAAGCAATAGGACAAAAACTACAATAAATAAGAAACACTACATACTAGGTATGGGTCACGATTTTCGAATATTCGATTAGTTTATTTATTCATAGAATATCTAATAGGTTGTGCGATTATTGTCTAAAAAATTCCCCATGTTTTCGGTGCTGATGCGGTGGTGACACATTCATGTCAGCAGAGGTTAGCGCTGCCAATAACGCACTTAAAAGCTGTCAAAGACAACAGAATAACACATTGTCTCACGCTCACACTGTAGACTTGCAGCTAAGAACGATGTCAAATAAGAGTTCTGTGCAGACCACAGATATCCCCGACTGGGTTAGAGATGTGCTGAATCTGTACTGGGAAAGGCACGGAAAACGAATAACGCGTTCTACGGAGCCACTAAAAGGACATATGGTTAGCTGCAAGCTAGCGTTAGCCTGTTACATTACAGTACATGCAATTTCCCTTACCAGCAACAGAGTAAGGATAGATGACTGATAGGACGATGGAGAATGATTTGCAGATCCTGAGTACCACTGACAAGCATCTAATCTTGTAAAATGTGTAGTAAGTACTGCCGCGCCATAGTATAAACGTGATCGCGATCTCGAAAGTGAAAGTAAAACGGCCGCGCATATTAATAATGGCTCACTGATGCCCGCAGTTAATATACAGTATAATTACCTAACGATATAATTGCGAGAGAAAGTATTGGAATATATTTTTTGAGCAGTTTAACACATTGTGAGCAGTTGATTTATGCTAATGATTGGACTGCTATGTTAATAAGTGTCATCATTCTGCTATGTTTATTAAATTAATATGTTTCAGCATGTTACAATTATTATATGGCTTGAGTTATGATAGCCTATCTTTTACTAAATTAAACAGTTTGTTATCACACAGATTAAAAGCGTGAAATACAAATTAATTCACTGACTGGTCTCTCTCTCTCTCTCTCTCTCTCTCTGTTTATGGGTGTGTAATGTTACCCTAATACGTGCATGCATGTGGGGGAGGGGTGTGATTTTTGAATAATAATCGAATAATTCCCAGCGATTTTCGAATATTACTTTTGCTTGAAATGCCCATTCCTACTACATACATTGTGTAAATTAACTAGTCTTCACTGTGTTAATTATATCTATCTATCTATCTATCTATAGATAGATATAATTAACACGTGTATTAAGTATAGATTCTATACATATATATAAATATATCATTATTATTATTTTTTAATTTTGTCTTATTCTAAGTCCGGATCCAATACTGTTACATACACTCTTAAAAATAAAGGTGCTTCAAAAGGTTCTTCAAGCGATGCCATAGAAGAACCATTTTAGGTTCCACAAAGAAGCATTCAGTTAAAGGTTCTTTAAAGAACCATCTCTTGATTACCTTTTTATAATCTGAAGAACCTTCTTTTGCCACAAAGAACCTTTTGTGAAACAGAAAGGTTCTTCAGATGTTAAAGGTTCTTTATGGAACCATTTAGACAAAAAGGTTCTTCTATGGCATCGTGAAGCACCTTTATTTTTAAGAGTATATGTGTTTTCTTTTTCAGCTGTTTACTCTCTCTTAAGACCTGTAAATCATTGTGTTTATGAGGATACTTGCAAAGACGGGGATTCTGACACATATAAGAGTGTTTATGTAATCGTTCAAAGCCAATAAAACGGCAAAATAAATGTGCGCTCCTTTCGCACAGAAACAGAAACGGCGCGCATATATAGCTCTGTTGTTTGTGTTTCAATGGCTTGTTTTAAAACTGCAGTGCTTAAAAACACAAGTCCGTGCTACAGATGTAGGAACGAGCTCCTCGTTTTGTCCTGGCTGGTTGTTCTCCACCTGGTTCTGTCTCCCCTTCACGCCTAAAGATCGCAGTCATCCAAATGATGAAAAAGTATTACAGTAAACAATGTATTACAATATGAAATTATAGACTTTTTATTTCGTCCATCCGATATATATCGTCATATTGCACAGCCCTAGTGCATGATGTTTCAGCACATCAGTAACCCTGAATACTGAATGTGCAATAATAACAGTGATGCTTGACTTCACCTTAGCAAACCTCTTCATGTAATTCCCAACGATCTGAGGATCAGGACACTCCAACTTCCTGATGATCTCGAAGCTCTGGTTGAGCTGAGAAAAGACGTCCACTACTGAACAGGAGAAAAGCGCATGCTCAGACGTCTGCTGGAACTGTAGGAGAGACGATGGGAGAAATGATAAGAATAAAAGAGCATCATTTAAACAGAGTTTATAAAGCAAAGTTGAGAAAAGGCTATTTTATCATAAAATTGCAAAATAATAAAAAAATAAAAATAAAATGAAACATTTTATTTGTTTACCTGCATGTCAAGTGACTATTAACTGACATCAGAGAATTGTTAACATGCAAATGTGATATTAAATTATTGAAATATTAACTTCAAATTTCAGGGAGACTTCATGGAAATATTTTAGATCACAAGGGTTTGCTGACAAAAAAAAAGTTTGGGAATCACTGGTTTAAAAATGACAAACATTAATCTAAACAACACTAAACATATTGCAAAAAGTTAAAAATGGTGTGAGGAAGTCCCATCATTACCATTGAATATATTATATATTTTAAATATCTTTACAATTATATTATATATTATATTTTTGGTTGTTCAAAAGTTTGGTGTCAGTAAGTTTTTTTTTTTTTTGAAAGAAATTATTCTTTAAGTTCTTTTTTCTTAAGTTTTATTCAGCAAGGCTGCATTAAATTGCTGAAAAAGTGACAGTAAAGACATTAATAATGTTACAAAGATTTCTATTTCAAATAAATGCTCTTCTTTTGAACATTCTATTCATCTGTGAATCCTGAAAAATAAAAGTATCACAGTTTTCACAAAAATATTGGGCAGCACAACTGTTTTCAACATTGATAATAATCAGAAATGTTTCTTAAGCAGCAAATCAGCATATTAGAATGATTTCTGAAGGATCATGTGACACTGAAGACTGGAGTAATGATGCTGAAAATTCAGCTTTGATCACAGAAATAAATTACATTTTAACAGATATTCACATAAAAAAAACAGCTATTTTAAATTATAATAATATTTCACAATTTTTACTGTATTTTTAATCAAATAAATGCAGCCTTGGTAAGCAGAAGAGATTTATTTAAAAAACATTTAAAATGATAACATTTCAGCAGCGTATGTCGATGCATGTCACATCTCTAAATGGAATTTTAGGCATCACTTGCCATGTTTTCATACAGTATGCATCAGTCAGGCCTTTTATGTGTGTGTGTGTGTGAGAGAGTATGTTATAGCAATTGGACTCTAAAGACTCCAGACTGATGGAGGTGTTAAAGGTGACATATCATGAAAATCTGACTTTTCCAGGTTTTAAGTGCTATAATCAGGTCCCCGGTGCATCTACCAACCAAGGAAACGTGAAAAAGATTAAGCCAGTAACTTTGTTTTGGTAAGCCTTTTTCTGCAAGCGTCTGAAAAAACAAGCACGTCTGATCTCACTCCCCTAGTGACGTTGCAAAAGGATCTCATTATAATATTACCACCCCTTAATCTGTAAGTTTCCACCCACCGCACGGTCATTTTCATTTTGCAAGCAACAACGGTGTACCAGTTATAAGGCCATGGCGAAAGTTTGAGCAAAACATGCTAACTGTTCTGTCTTTAGCTGCACAGACGATCAAAGAACACTGTTTACAGTCGCAGACTCAAGCCTATGGTCCGCGTGACGTAAAAATCGTCATCAGAGGGTCTGCGCGGAGGCTCTGTGCAGACATCCGCGTACCTCTCAATTTTTGTGACCGCGCAGACAAGTACGTGTAGTCAGTAGGCTACAAAAGCACCAACTGCGCATGCGCAGGCTGTGTGAAGATGCCCGTTGCTACCCAAACTTGTACAATCCGTAGATAAAACAATATAAAGACAGCCAGATGTGCAATAACTCTGGGCAATTGTTTGTTCACATGTTTGTTTACTGTTCAAGCCAATCTACCGCACATGTATGGAACACATCCGGGAAGCAGACCACCAGCGTACACTTTCGGTAGTATAAATACAAGTAGTCCGTGTCTGCGCTGTCCGTGTATGCGTCCGGATTGCCCACGCGGAAAGTATAACACAGGCTTCAGAGGAGACAACAGAGCAGTGGATTTATTGATTTATTTACTGTATATTATTGCTGCCACACAGATCTAAAATAAACATGCGATTTATTTCCCAGCTGTTTACCTTCACAGTCATAACCAACTGTTTTTGTAACTTATGCATGTTTTTAACGTAAACTTGTTTGTGAATGAGAACAGTACTCACATGCTGTGACAGCCGCTTTCTGTCCGTGTGCTTCGGATGTGTGCTCTCAGAAAACCGTATATCACAAGTTTAAACTAATATGGTTTAAAACGCATGATTTCAGCATGATAAACATGATAATCAGAACCAAAACAGATGTTTTCAGCAGGTAGGAGCTGTAATGATACAGCTCTCTTCTGGAAAAGGGGGCGGGGAACAGCAGCTCATTTGCATTTAAAGACACATGCTCTAATATAGAGTGCTTCTGCTTTCACTCAAAATCGGCATTTTCAAAATGATATAATAAATGATCTATGGGGTATTTTGAGCTGAAACTTCACAGTTACATTCTGGGGACCCCTGAGACTTATATTACATGTTGTAAAAAGGGTTATAATATGTCACCTTTAAATACACCTCTGTGTATCACCCAAATATCTCACTACTAAAAATACAGCACTATACCCCTGATATTTACCCCGTCCTTTGCATCCCTGACCAGAGCACCGTGCAGGAAATCTCTGGAAACTTCCTCATTCTCATCCAGCCACAGGATCACAAAGGGCTCAAACCATCTGTCAAGACAAAGATGGAACAGTTCAGACACTGTTTGCAGTTTGCAGATTTTTTTTTGTATGCATGCAGTTCCCTAATGACCATTGCATTTAATATTTAATGAGAGGAGTTTGATCAAGTCACTAAGACGTTTGACTAGAAACAGCTCTTACGCTGGATACTCTGGCACACGGTCCTGGAAATACGGCAGCTCCTTGCAGTATTCGTTGTAGAGCCACTTCACCTTGAAGTGCAGGTTCATGTAATCGGCGCTCTTGCACAGCCTGTGTTTCTCATGTTCTACATCACAGACAACAGGATATTCATCACAGATGTGACTACAAAACTTGATTTGATTGCTTGATCAGAGGTAGAGTTTGATTTCAGCCCTTTTAACACTCACTTCATTTATTTATTAAATTATTATTGGAAAAATGCAATTAAATATCGCAAGATAGAGAGTCATACAAACCTCCAAAAATTCCAATAGAACTAAAACAACATTAGAAAAGAAGTAAAGGAAAAAAGTAAATAAATGATTAAAATAAATAAATCAATAAATATAATTAAATAAAAGAAAAGTTAAATTAAATATCTCACAGATATTTAGATAAGACAGATATTCAGATAAGACAGAAATTCATACAAATATCAAAAAGCAACAGAACTAAAAACATAATATTAAAGAAAGTAAATAAATAATTTTAAATAATTTTAAAAAATAAATAAAACGAAATAATAAAAAAATAGACTTAAATACATCTCAAGACAGAGAAAATAACATTAGAAGAAGTGAAGAGATTGAAAAAAGTAAATAAATAATAAAAAATAAAAAATTATAAAAATAAATAAATAATAAAAAATACATAGGCTCACACAAACCTCAAATTACAACAAAACTAAAAACAGCATTAGAAAACAGTAAACAAAGTAAATAAATAAAAATAATATATTAAATAAAAATGAAGACAAAAAATAAACACCTCAAAACAGAGAAAATAACATTAGAGAAGTGTAGAGAGAAAAAGTAAATAAATAATAAATAATATATTAAATAATAAAAATAAATAAATAATAGAAAATACACTTAATCATCTCAAGACAGAGACTCACACAAACCTCAAATTACAACAGAACTAAAACATACACATTAACAAGTGAATAGAGAGAGAAACATTATAAATAAATAAATAAATAGAAATAAATAGAAACATACCTTTAAAAATGAAGACAGATTCAAACAAAGGCATAACTTGAATAACAACAGAAAACTAATGAAATAAAAATAAACCCAAGTAAATAAAAAAAATACATAAAAATAATAAATACAATAATATATGTACATACATATGAAATATACATAAAAAAGATAAAATAACATTTTAACAAGAAACTCGCTACTTTATTGATCTGTCATTTTTTCAGTTTCTCAAACGAGAGGAAACATTTGTCAGAAGCTGAGTTTTTACTCGGTGTTTACCTTCCATGGCGTACTTCATATCCTGAGCAAACATGTTCCACATCACCTCCGCACTGATCTTTCCCACGTTCAGCTCCTGAGGGAACCTGAAGGAGGAAGACAGGCAAGACTTCTTTCATATCAGTTATATAACTGTATATTACACTAACCATTGGGTTTCAGGTCTGTAAAGGATTATTCTGCAGTACTGTAAAGTTAAACCCCATTATCTCAGGTCTGAACCCACTCACTGGTTCAGGCAGGGCGTGTAGGAGTTCTTGTCCTCCTCTATAATGGAAACGATGAGGGTGATGAGTTTGGACCAGAAGTCCAGGTTCTTAATACTCGGACCCTGCTCTTCAGGAGGAACCGTCTTCGACTGGATATGGACAAAGATGAGAGAGATATCATGTAAAATAAACTAATACAAACACTTCCACACAAGACACCTGCACTGCAAAAAGTGTTCTTCCTCAGTATTTCTGTCTTGTTTCCCAGTACAAACATTTAAACATTTCTAAATCAAGAAGATGCATTTACTGGAGATGTTAAATGGCATTGTTTTCTGAGAGATTAATCAAAATGGAAAAAAATAGAGTAGTAGAAAAGTAGAGAAGTAGAGTCTGATTCCAGTTCTTTCTTTCTTTCTTTCTTTCTTTCTTTCTTATTATCATTACAAAAATACAATTAAACATCTCAAGATTGAGATTCACACAAACTTCAAATTACAACAGAACTAAAACATAACATTACAAAAGAAGTGAAGAGAGACAAAAAAATAAGTATATAAATAATATATAATATAATATAATAAAAAACAATAAAAAACCCTAAATAAATATAAAAGAAAAATACAATTAAACATCTCAAGACAGACCTCAAACCTAAACATAAAACATAAAATTAGAAATGTGAAAAAGAAAAGTGAAGAGAAACAAAAAGAAACATATATAAAATATATAAAATAAAAAAAGTATTTAAATAATAAATACAAATAAATAAATATAATAGAAAAATACAATTGAATATCTCAAGACAGAGTCTCACACAAACCTCAAATTACAACAGAACTAAAAATATAACATTTTATTATTCAGAAATAAACAAAAACATAACATTAGAAAAGTGAAAGGTGAAGATAAAAAAATAAGTATTTAAATATGGGGTAAAAAAATGGGATAAAAAAAGAAAACAAGTCAAAGGGAAAACAATGTTTTCTGACACCATTCGCAGATATTTATTCTTGTTTTAAGCAGAAACTCACTTAATTTTGATTAGATTTGTCAGAAAACAAGATTTCTTATTTTACGTCATTTTGCATAGTAAACATATTTTGATTAGTGCTGTCAATCGATTAAAAAATTTAATCGCGTTAATCACAGTCCTGGACTGTGATTAATCATGATTAATCGCAAATTTAAAATACTAGGATTTACCTGTAAATGTGTTGAAATAAAGAAATGCATGACAAACTAGTTTAAGGAAACAGAACCTTTCACATCTCCGCCAGGTATGAGACATAATCCTTATTATTCTTTTATCATTATTCTTCTGTTTTTATTCAGCCATTATCAGCCTTTATACTGACAATAAAACGTTTACTAAGCCACATCGCTTCAATCCAAGTATACATTTACCCAACTATTTTCAAAAGTATTTCTAAATAAATACAAAAAAAAACATTTTCTTGTGACCTTATGTGAAGTATTATGACAAAATGCATTATGAAGAATTGGACCTGTTCTGCAGGTGCATTAGAGCTAATATTAGCATCATACTACATAAGACAATTTATGAGATTAATAGTACACTTTTACTCAGAACTCACTTCAAACCACCATCGAGTGTTTGTAATAACTTCCTTTTGTGATCACATGTGGAATTTGGTCGTTTACTGTTGTTAAAATATGCTATTTATAGCCTTTTATATCGCTGCACAAATTAGCATAGATATACACATTCATCTCAAAAAAATCACATACAAACCATATCCTATCGTAATCGTGTGTTTATTATCTTGTATAATCTACAGTGGCTGTTGTCATGTTTATTTCTGCTGTGTAAAAGCCTTAACATGTGCTCTGGCTGAATCTCACGTTGTTTGTGATGTTACAACCGTCTCTCCGTTCTTAAGTTGTCAGGGATACATTCCAACTATAATACACATTAGTAAAAGGATCTATTTTAATTTTTATTTGTCTATATACACTTTGGGCGGCCGCTGTACATTATAAATGTAGCCCAAAAAAAACGCAACCCGCAGCTCTGTAATTTTTCCCACGACTGTATTTTCAAAATAACCTACTTGTTCCGTTACCCTGGCCACACTGGCTCGCTGTGCCCTCATCACACACTGATAGATAACCTTCCGCGCTGCGATGACGGGAAGAAGTTGGGGTCAAGCATTATCACATGATTAATTTGCGTTAAAAAATATTAACGCGTTAAATTTTTTAGATTAATCGCATGCGTTAACGCGTTAACGTTGACACCCCTAATTTTGATTAAAGTATGTTTACATATTTCTCTCCATCATTTTTTAGAAACTTGTAATTTCTCAAGCAGCAGTCACAGAGCTCACGGTTACTGGAGAAAGACGCCCATTTACACAAATTGGCAATTAAAAAAATAATGCAGAGAGCATGCAAGAATGCTTCCTGTGCGTACGGCCCATTATCATCTCAGATCTATACACACACACATCAGGAGCATCAGTCAGCGCTGCGGTTATGAGGTGTCAAAAACTCCAGACACATCTTCCATCTTACTAATAAAGTTCTGCAGTGGAAGTGCAGAGAGAGCGAGAGGGATAAACACACGTCACACTGAGCTTCTTCTCCATTCATAACTGCCACAAAACCTCCACCATAATCAATATTTAATTTTCCATGAGAAGAACTGCCTCTGAACTAAACAGCATCAAATCAGCATGATGAGACAAACACAAACTCATTCAGTTCAGTGTGACGCTCTCGGTTAAAACAAAGCTTCCAACAGAACACTAGCAAAAGTTGAAAAGTTCAAAACATTTAGAAGCTTCCAACAGAACTTTCAAAAGTTTAAAAGTTCAAAAATATAAAAGTTTCCAACAAAACATTCAAAATGATAAAAGTTCAAAACATTTGAAAGTTTCCAACAGAACATTCAAAAGTTTAAATGTTAGTTGGCACGGATGCACTGGCGCACAGCTGGCCCCGGGGCATATGCAAGTATGTGTTTCCCCCAGTGAGCCAGCTTGCACAGACACTGTGCAAAGTCAGGGAGGACGAGGAGCAGGTCCTGCTAGTTGCACCTTACTGGCCCAACCGGACCTGGTTCCTGGAACAGATGCTTCTCGTGACAGCCCCTCCCTGGCGCATTCCTCTGAGGAAGGATTTACTTTCTCAGAGACGGGGCACCCTCTGGCACCCGCGTCCAGATCTGTAGAACCTCCACGTGTGGTCCCTAGACGGGACGCGGAGGTCCTAGGTGATCTACCCTAGGCGTTGGTGGACACCATTACTTCACCAAGAGCACCCTCTACGAGACGTACCTATACCTTGAAGTGGAACCTGTTCGTTAAATGGTGCTCTTCTCACCGAGAAGACCCCCGGAGATGTCCGATCAGATCGGTGCTTTCCTTCCTCTAGGAGGGGTTGGAGCGAAGGCTGTCTCCCTCCAACCTAAAAGTGTATGTTGCCGCAATTGCCGCACATCACGATCCTGTAGACGGTGAGTCTTTGGGGAAGCACGACCTGATCATCAGGTTCCTGAGGGGCGCGAGGAGACTAAATCCTCCTCGCCCGAACCCTGTATCCTCTTGGGATCTCCCTCTGGTGCTTACGGCATTGCAGAGGGCCCCCTTTGAGACATTGCAGTCTGCAGAGCTGAGAACTCTGTCTATAAAGACAGTGCTCTTAACTGCGCTGGCTTCCATCAAGAGGGTAGGGGACCTGCATGCATTTTCGGTCAACGAATCGTGCCTGGAATTCAGGCCAGCCGACTCTCACGTTATCCTGAGACCCTGGCCCGGATATGTGCCCAAGGTTCCCACCACGCCTTTCAGGGATCAGGTGGTGAACCTGCAAGCGCTGCCCTCGGAGGAGGCAGACCCAGCCCTAGCTTTGCTCTGTCCCGTTTGTGCTTTGCGCATATATGCCCTCTGCTAAATGCATAAATATATATATGTGGACCGCACGCAGAGCTTTAGGACCTCAGAGCAGCTCTTTGTCTGTTACGAAGGCCAGCAGAAGGGAAAGGCTGTTTCCAAGCAGAGGTTGGCCCACTGGATAGTGGATGCCATCGTCTTGGTGTATCAAACCCAAGGCGTGCCCTGCTCCTTCGGGTTGAGAGCACACTCGACAAGAAGTGTTGCTTTCTCCTGGGCGCTGGCGGAAGGCGCCTCGCTGACAGATATATGTAGAGCTGCGGGCTGGGCGACACCCAACACGTTTGCATGGTTTTATAGCCTTCGTGTAGAGCCAGTGTCCTCTCGTGTACTCGCCTCGAGTAGCCAGTAAAGCCAGAGGTACGGCTCGGTGCGCCTATTCTGCTCTTCAGTTCAGTTCCTCATATGGCGAAACCTGTGGAGTTCCTCCGTCACCCTCGGCAGCCGGACGTGGCGGAATGTCCGCTAGCGGAGCGGTTAACCCTGTGCTAGGCCAGGTGCCATATGTTGTGATCCCCATGGTGATCCCATGTGTGTATTCTTCCACAGTATGGTTCCCCTTTCGTGAGCCCGGGTCTTTCCCCTGGCAGATTCCGCTCTGCCGTCCCTGCCGGTGTTGACTCCCTCCTAACTGAGCCGGAGCCACTTCAGAGACATTCCATATGTTGTGCTGCCCTTAATGCCCAGTCCATATGTGTAATCTCCACATGATACCTCCCTGCGGGCAGGATGTGGATTCCACAGCGTCCCTGGAAAGGGTACGCTTTCCCAGTGTTATCCAATAAGTCTTACTGTATGGGTCTAGTGGAACAACAGTAATAGACTCTCTCCACGTAAGCCCTGTCCTATCTTCCGCCCCAGTTGCTGCGGGGGGACCAGGTGGCTTACGAGGGGCACTGGAAGGGCCAGCAACCATGGCGCTTTGGTAGGGATCCCATTCGTCAGTCACCGACGTGACTCGGAGTGACCGACTGAAGGGAAATGTCTCGGTTACATATGTAACCCTCATTCCCTGAAGAAGGGAATGGAGACGTCACGTCCCGTCGCCACTGCCGCTGTACCACCACTGAGCAGCCGGGTCCCTGGCTCGGCTCCTCAGCAAAAACCTGAGTATGCGTTGCACCTGCTGCCTACTTATGCTCGTGCTGTGACGAGCAGCAGCTGGATGCAATTATCACATGCCAATGTGGATTGGCTCATTTAGTTATACTCGAAGTAGATTGGTCTCTCGAAGAGAGATCCCATTCATTGGTCACCGACGTGACGTCTCCGTTCCCTTCTTTAGGGAACGAGGGTTACATATGTAACCGAGACGTTACATTTCACAATTACTGAATCCAATTTCAACACTACAGTAAAAATTAAAGTTCAGTCATTATTAAAGACGAGTAAACAGTGAAATAAACAAATTAGCAAGCAACAGAACAAATGAAAATGACAGAACAATAATAGAAATGAAATAATGTTTCAAGTTTCTTAGTTATGTCTAACAGTAATCAGAAAACAGTAATCAGATCTAAGCATTCACTGTATAAATTAAATGACTGACACACATCTGATTTTCTCGCATAAATCAACTGTGTTTACGAGGATAGCTGATAATTTTGATGATTTTGTGAGTATTTGTCCTTGGAGGTTGGATAAGACATGAAACAGAACTCGATTCAGTATTTGTGCACTGTTTGAGGCTTTCTGTGCCTATAAAGCAATTAAACGGCAAGACTTTCTTTTCTACAGCTGCGATTTCTCATGCAATTTTCAGTGCCTTTTAAAACACACACACACGTACTCACTGGGTCATTCTGGTATTCTCGGCTGTACAGCTCATGGCAGTTATTAAAGATGTACTCATATGTCGAGTTGAGACACGCTTTCACACAGTCTTTCACAACCTGACTCGCTCTCGGTGGACTCTGCAGCTCCTGGACCTGAAAACACACACAACAGAGATTCCTCTCAGCAATCAGACCCACATTTACACTCAGAGGCTTTAAAGGCCTATAAATGTTGCTGAAGAGTCATAAAACATTAAGCACCATCAGAACATGAATAAAATTTTCAGAGAAGGAAAAAGGCACAACTGCTCATAAAGCATGTGTCATTAAATTATTTAAGATCTATCAGCAGAAAAAAAGCATTAAGTTATGTATTCACTTATTAACTTTTATTATTTATTTTATATTTTTATCTTTTTTTCTAATGTTATGTTTTACTTGTGTTGCAGTTTGAGGTTTGTTCTATTGTATTTTTCAAAGAATTATTTCTTTGTTTATATTTATTTGTATTTATTTATTTTTATTTATTTACTTGTTTTTTTCTTTTGTCACGTCTAATTTTATGTTTTAGTTCAGTTGCAAATCGAGGTTTGTTTGAATCTGTCTTGAAATGTTTCATTAGAGTTTTATAATAATTATTTATTTTTATTTATTAATTTTTAAATTATTATTATCATTATTATTATTTGTATTTTTTATTTAACGCTGCAAATTGACGTTTGTTTAAATCTGTCTTGAGATGTTTCATTGGATCTATCAAATAATTATTTATTTATTTTAAGTTATTTTATTTTTAATTATCATTAGTGATTTAAATTTTCATTAACTTATTTTTCTCTCGTCACTTCGCTATACTTATGTTTTAGTTCTGTTGCAAACTGAGGTTTGTTTTAAGATGTCTTAAGATGTTAAATAATTTTTAACAATTATTTATACATATTATTTTCATTTAACATTTAATTATTATATTAAATGACTATACATATTTCTGAAAAATATATAATGCAAAAAGGCACAACTACTCAAAAGCATATTTCATTAAATCATTTAAGATCTGTCACCAGAACAAACCTTCATCCTGAAGAAAGTGATGCTGGTCAGAAGATCTACAGTGGACTTCAGGTCCTGCAGCCTCTCAGGACTACTAGCTGGAAAATTATTCTGAAACAAACACACACAACTGTTACAAACACAGATACACGCTCCACAACACAACTCTTCAGTAATAAGTAGATACAGAGGTTATTTGTATAAGTGTGCAGTAATATATTTTTGAAAATGTGAATATACCCTGTACATAGAGAGGTCTATCCTCAGTGAGTTGTGCAGCTGATCCAACAGCTTCACAAACCGCTCTTTCTGCACAAAAAATAAAAAAATGACAGATGTAAAATACACACTATAGAGCAAAAGTATGCGTTAAGATCTTTTAATGTTTTTGATAGTCTCTTCTGTTCATCAAGGCTGCATTTATTTGATCAAAAATACAGCAAAAATAGTAAAATTGTGAAATATTATTAAAATTTAAAATAACTGTAGAATCTATTGTAAATTTGTTGTAATTTATTTCTGTGAACAAAGCTGAATTTTCAGCATCATTACTCCAGTCATCAGTGTCACATGATCCTTCAGAAATCATTCTAATATGCTGATTTACTGCTCAAGAAACATTTCTGATTATTATCAATGTTAAAAACAGTTGTGCTGCCCAATATTTTTGTGGAAACTGTGATGGATTTTATTTTTCAGGATTCACAGATGAATAGAAAGTTCAAAAGAACAGCATTTATTTGAAATAGAAATCTTTTGTAACATTATAAATGTCTTTACTATCACTTTTGATCAATTTAATGCATCCTTGATGAATAAAAGTATTAACATAGTAACTCATCAGCACAACAATATGTAAACCACAAGAAGGTGACTGAGATCCGCTATACCAGTGTTTTGCAGGTCATTTTGTGGTTGAATCTGAACTGACCCCAAAGTTGGACGCAGCGAAGCGGTCGGAGGCAGAAACGTTGTTGGAGGATTGTGTGGTGTGAGCGTAATAAGCATTAATGTTGGCGAGCAGCGTGCTCATGACCGCAGGAACACCGGGACACATGTACTTCGACGACAGACACGCGAAATGCCTGAACACAAACACAGAGAACAAGGTTACTGACATTTACACGACTGAAGATAAACACATTCCCTTATGCATTTTCATCCAAAATCTTTTCATTAATATAAGCAGTTTTCATCTAAAATCTTTTCGGCAATATAAGTAATTTTCAACTAAAATCTTTTTGGTAATATAAGTAATTTTCATCTAAAATCTTTTCGGCATTATAAGTAATTTTCAACTAAAATCTTTTTGGTAATATAAGTAATTTTCAACTAAAATCTTTTTGGTAATATAAGTAATTTTCATCTAAAATCTTTTCATTAATATAAGCAGTTTTCATCTAAAATCTTTTTTGGAATATAAGTAATTTTCAACTAAAATCTTTTTGGCAGTATAAGTAATTTTCAACTAAAATCTTTTTGGTAATATAAGTAATTTTCATCTAAAATCTTTTTTGCAATATAAGTTATTTTCATCTAAAATCTTTTCAGCAATATAAGTAATTTTCAGTTAAAATCAATTTCGCAATAAGTAATTTTCATCTAAAATCTTTTTTTGCAATATAAATTATTTTCATCTAAAATCTTTTTCGCAATATAAGTAATTTTCATCTAAAATATTTTTTGGAATATAAGTAATTTTCAACTAAAATCTTTTCGGCAATATAAGTAATTTTTAACTAAAATCTTTTTGGTAATATAAGTAATTTTCAGTTAAAATCGATTTCGCAATATAAGTAATTTTCATCTAAAATCTTTTTTTGCAATATAAGTTATTTTCATCTAAAATCTTTTTCACAATATAAGTAATTTTCAACTAAAATCTTTTCTCAATACAAGTAATTTTCAACTAGAATTTTTTGGCAATATAAGTAATTTTCATCTAAAATCTTTTTTGGAATATAAGTTATTTTCATCTAAAATCTTTTCAGCAATATAAGTAATTTTCAACTAAATTTTTTTGCGCAATATAAGTAATTTTCAACTAAAATCTTTTTGGCAATATAAATAATTTTCAACTAAAATCTTTTTCGCAATATAAGCAATTTTCAACTAAAATCTTTTCGGCAATATACGCAATTTTTAACTAAAATCTTTTTTGCAATATAAGTTATTTTCAACTAAAATCTTTTTTGCAATATAAATAATTTTCATCTAAAATCCTTTCACAATATAAATCTTTTTTTTTTCTTTTTATGTCATGATTTAAGTAACTTTTAACCTAAATCTTTACCACAACATAAGTAATGTTCAATCAAAATCTTTACCATGATAAATGATTATAACAATTCAGCCTAAAATCAGAGATGCTAAAAACTAAAATTAAAACCATACTTTATATTTTATAATAATTTATATTATATTTTACATACTTTATTATTAAAGCAATACTTTATTTTCTTCTACCTTGTTGACTTCTAAATAAATTTGAAAATGTTAAACTCACATCAGGCTTTAGTTTTCACAACTGATCACATCTCATTGATGCTTTACATTTCCTGCATCAACTACTTATATGTAATCTTTGAATATATCAAATTTGTCATCATTTTAAAGACAGGTCATAATAGGAATATTGATTAAACAAGGCTTGAGTTTGTCTGCATGTTCTGTTTAACACTCTGCTCAGCATCTCCTGAGACTCAGGGTGATCTGAGCACTGATCATAACATGAATCACTCCCTCATTATTATGGACGTCCTCGTCTTTGGTGGCTGGAAGCTAATGAGGTGTTTCCAGCAGCGCTCTGAACACACGCTTGGGTCATGCTACACGTGTTGATGAGCAGCTCACTGATGCTCATTAACATCACAGAAACTCAGAGGACAGAACAGATGATTGTAAAAACTGATCTCCAGCTAAAAGACTAACACTAAACTATTATTATTGTAGTACCTGTGAGACACTGCTATAGTTTTAATTACAATACATTGAATCAGTTTTCATTTTTATATTTTTCATTTTCATTTTAGTTAAAATTTTAGTAATTTTGTGTTTGTCATTTTTAGTAGTTATATCAATATATCTTAAATATATGTGACCCTGGAGCATAAAACCAGTCTTAAGTAGCACAGGTATATTTGTAGCAATAGCCAAAAATACATTGTATAGGTCAAATTAATCAATTTTTCTTTTATGCCAAAAACCACTAGGATATTAAGTAAAGATCATGTTGCATGAAGATATTTTGTAAATTTCCTTCTGTAAATATATCAAAACTTCATTTTTGATTAGAATTATGCATTGCTAAGAACTTCATTTGGACAATATAAAGGCGGATTTTCTCAGTATTCAGATTCCAGATTCTCACTTTGACCTTTATGACTGGTTTTGTGGTCCATGGTCACATATCTTTACAAAAAGCTTAAATTTAAAAATATCTTTTTTACATTTATTTTATTTTATTTAACATTTATTTTATTTCAAGAAATGAACAGCTCTAACCGCTGATGACTTTGCCACATTCTTCATTAATAAAATTACTAACCTCACTGCACAATTCTCCACACCATAAACTGTCAAACACATCTTACCATCAAACATACACTCGTTCACATCCTTCTCTCCACTCTCTGAGGCAGAAGTCTCTAAACTCATCCATTCCAGTCATCCTACTACTTCTCCGCTTGATCCTGTTCCATCCCATCTCCTTCAAGCTATTTCTCCTGCAGTTGTACCTGCACTCACTCACATCGTTAACACATCCCTTCACACTGGAGTTTTTCCCTCAGCATTTAAACAGGCTCGTATAACCCCACTTCTTAAGAAACCCACTCTTAACCCAACTCTTTTAGGGAGCTATAGACTGGTTTCCCTTCTACCTTTCATTGCAAAAACACTTGAACGAGTTGTGTTCAACCAAGTCTCTGCCTTTCTCACACAGAACAACCTCCAGGACAGTAACCAATCTGGCTTCAGAAGTGGACATTCGACCGAAACTACCTTGCTCTCAGTTGTTGAAGCCCTAAGACTTGCAAGAGCGGCTTCCAAGTCTTCATTACTTATCTTGCTGGATCTATCTGCTGCTTTTGATCCTCCTGTCAACCCTATTGAGAAAGGGCATCTCAGGAACCACTCTCCAGTGGTTTGAGTATTACCTCTCAGATAGATCCTTCAAGGTATCTTGGAGAGGTGAAGTATCCATGTCGCAACATCTAGCTACTGGGGTGCCTCAGGGCTCAGTCCTTGGACCACTTCTCTTCTCTGTTTACATGGCATCATTAGGTTCTGTCATTCAGAATCATGGCTTTTCATATCACTGCTATGCTGATGACACTCAACTCTACCTCTCATTCCATCCTGATGATCCGACGATAACTGCTCGCATCTCAGCATGTATAACAGACATTTCTTGCTGGATGAAGGACCTTCACCTTCAACTCAACCTAGTTAAGATAGAACTGCTTGTAGTTTCAGCAAACCCATCACTTCATCACAATTTCACCTTCCAGTTAGGCTCATCAACCATTACTCCTTCAAAAACAGCCAGAAACCTTGGAGCTGTGATTGATGATAAGCTGAATTTCTCAGACCAGATTGCTAAAACTGCCCGGTCCTGCAGATTTGCTTTATATTATATTAGGAAGATCAGGCCCTTTCTTTCGGAATATGCAACACAACTCCTTGTTGAAGCTCTTGTTCTGTCCAGACTTGACTATAGCAATGCTCTCTTGGCAGGTCTTCCAGCCAATTCCATCAAACCTCTATAATTAATCCAAAATGCCGCTGCAAGATTAATCTTTAATGAGCCGAAAAGAATGCATGTGACACCTCTGTTCATCAATTTGCACTGGCTACCAATAGCGGCTCGCATAAAATTCAAGGCATTAATGTTTGCATACAAAACCACCTTTGGCTATGCACCCCTTTACCTAAATTCAGTACTTCAGAACTATATTCCCTCTAGAAGCTTGCGTTCTGCAAGTGAATGCCACATTATTGTGCCTTCCCAAAGAGGCACAAAATCACTTTCTCTGACTTTTTCATTAACTTGTTCCCACCTGGTGGAATGATCTGCCCAACTCAATCTGAGCAGCTGAATCCTTAGCCATCTTCAAGAAACGGCTAAAAACCCATATCTTTCATCTTTATTTGACCCTCTAATTCTAGCATTCTCTTTTCTAATTTTATTTTATCTATCTCCTTTCTTTTTATTTAAAAAAAAAAAAAACACACACACACACACACACACTTGACCCTCTATCAATTGCATATTTATTCTCTAACGGCTTGCTTTTCTTAAAAAACTAAAACCCTAGCTTTCTTTTCTATATTCTATCTACTTGTTTAAAAAAAAAAAAACCTTGCTACGTGTACTGCGTTAGGCTAATCGAGACGTCATATCGCTTGCATGTTGTTGCTCTTTTGTTGGTTTTGATTGCTTCTATTGTCCTCATTTGTAAGTCGCTTTGGATAAAAGCATCTGCTAAATGACTAAATCTAATGTAATGTAATGTAAATGTAAATGAAAATATTTTTTAGGGTTTTAGCTTTAGTTTCAGTTTTAGTTAACTATAATAACCCTGTAAATAAAAGAGAGCAAAATGACAGAAGTAAAAAATATTTTAAATAACAATTTAATTTGATTATGATTCTTTGCTAAATTTTGCAGTGCATCACAAAATGCATCACAAATTGGTTTGATTGTAATTAGAATTGACTATTAAATTCAATAATGGATGTACTGAAATTTCTTTGTCACACCACAAATAAGGTAAATTTTTATAAGCCATGTTTGTTCTTGTCTGAACTACATACAAACTGTTATCAATCATTTGACTAACCTGACATTAAATATCCAACATTAAAATCATACAACAAATGTCATAATTTTGATATATTCTGATAATCAATTAAATATAATACAAAAAACTTTTATAACCTTAATAATTTAACAGTTATAATAATTTATAACTATCACAAATGTAATGTTTTAGATCCAAACCCTGATTATAATCCTTTTACCAAAAAAATCCTACAATGTTCCTTAAAATTGTGACACAAAGAAAGTGACATAACTTGGCCCCTTCCTACAGCATGACTTGAAAACAACTGTCTTCATTTTATTGTAAAAAAAAAACTAAATGCAGTCTTAAATAATCGTCTTCATTAGATTAATGTCTTCATAAGAAAAATTATCAGCCTTTTTCTTTAATTTAATAAAATAATAAACATCATTTTATCAAAGAAGCTCTCTTTCATGCATTCGTTCTCTGCTTACGTCATGGCCTGATAGATGGATTCCACTCCGTATCTCATGGCAAACTCGTCCACGATCTCCTGCGCCGTCTCATCAAAGTACACTTTCCAGGCGTCATCGCCTTTAGCATCAGGGATCTTCACTACGCCGCTGTTCTGCTTCTCTGTGGTGTAGTGGAAGATGTGCTGCAAAACAACATGGGGAGAGGACTCACTGATTAATCCTGAGGATGAAGCTCTTTACACTGGTTTATTTTCCAGAAGGTTTAGTAACACTTTAGAATAGGGAACACTTATTCACTATTAACTACGACTTTTCCCTCAAGAAATTCCTAATTTGCTGCTTATTAATAGTTAGTAAGGTAGTTGTTAAGTTTATGTATTGGATAGGATTAGGGATGAAGAATAAGGTTATGTAGAATAAGGCATTAATATGTGCTTAATTTATACTAATAAATGGCTAATATTCTAGCAATATGCATGCTAATAAGCAACTAGTTAAGAGAACCTAAAATAAAGTGTTACCGCAGGTTTATTATCAGTTAAAACATGTTTGTTAATTGAAACTAAGCTGAAATAAAAAATTAATTATAAATATTAGATGAAAAAGAAATTAAACTGAAATAAGTTGAAGCTGAAGTATTAAAATTACTAACTTAAAATAAATAAAAACTAAAACTGAAATAAAAATTAAACATAAATAAAAAATAAAAAAATGACAAAACCACATAACCAGATTACTAAAAATAAAACTGAAATTAAAATAAATAAATAAATAAATAAATTAAAACTTAATAATTTTAATAAAAACTACAATAGTATATAATTAACACTAAAATAACACTGGTTTCCATATTAATTTCTACCCTCAATAAAAGAGGAATATTCTGTGCAAAGTGACAGAACCGCAGACAATTAGAATGTATAAGATTTTTAATATACAGTATACAGATTGTCATTTTGAACCAATGAGATTTCAAAGTGGGCGGAGCTACAGAGAGTGACATCAAAAATATAAATCAAACAAACAGTAAAACATTAACACAGAACAGATAAAAATCACTTCATGAAACAGCCTTCACAAAAATTTAATGTTAACCATCATGAATTGACTGGATGCAATGGCAGAGCCAGGATGTTTTCATAGGGGTGGCCAGGGAGGGACCAGCAACCAGTCTGGGGTGGCACAGAAATCTTCATTATTTCAATATAAAAATGTGATTGATTATAAAGTATTGGACTGTTTTAGTGCCTAAAACACAACTGAATACAATTAATTTCTACTAAAGTAATTGAGATATTTGTGAATTAGAAGTTGTGCGCCTTATTTATGATGAAGCGATATAGAGCGTGCGCCCTATATTCGCGTAAAGTTGAACAGTGTGTGCCGTGAGCACGGTAAAACAGCTGTCAGGACAGGAAAGTTTGTTTTACTGACATATAGCCTAACAACATCTTATCAGGCCGCAGTTCACTGTTGTTCTACTGAAGCTCATTTGGCACGTTCCTTTCTGCGCTCGTTTGACTTGCGCCTGGCACTGAGGCGAAGTTGAAGTACGCGTCTGAAAAGTCTCCTGTTTGATGTGGTCATAAAGAGATACGGCTGTTCTGCGTCTTAATAAATGCATTTCTTTTCAAGAAAAAAAAGGACAAAAACTGTGGTTTTGTGGGGTGGCCAAGCTTAGGTCAGTGGTGGCCACCCCCTGGCTCCGCCCCTGACTGACTTTTTTTAGAACCTCTTACTAACTCATTTTTTTTTTACCCAAAATATAACATTATCTGAACGTTTACACTTAATATTCTAAGAACGTTAAAAAGTTTTCTTGTTGTGATTATGAAGTTATTTAAAGGTTACAAAAACATTTCTTCCAACATTCTACTAACTTTATTTTTATACAAAATGTAACGTTATTTGACCATTTATTTTTAATATTCTAAGAATGTTAAAATTTTATTATGGAACATTCAAATTTAGTTAAAATCCAGTTTTCTTTTTGTCATAAGAATGTTGTTTAAAAGTTACAAAAACCATTTCTAAGAACATTCATCAAGTATAACATCATAAGGATGTTTTATTGATCTCACAACATTTTCTCAATGTTATGAGAATGTATATCAAATATTAATACTTATCAGAACATTAACTTCTAAAAAATGTTGTGAGAATGTTTCCTGTTAGCTGGGTTTATGCATCAATAATGTACTATCTAAATATAATGTTAATCTGTTTAATAAGTGTGATTTTTGCGTGTACCTCATGCAGGCAGGTGTACTGAACGTGATACGGAGCCACAGTCTCCTCTCCTTTGATCTCCACACTGATGTGCATGCGGATCGCTCCCGATACGGCCGACTTATCCGTGCGCTTGTCTGTTCAGAGAAAGAGAGAGAGTATAATAATTCCTCCAATATCATATTCATATAGATGCTGCTAAAATGACCATGCGGTCACTCTGACATACCGAGGTTGTACCAGACGTCCATTTCTCCACTCAGCGTTCGCACTTCAATGATGGTCTGTCCCAGAAAATCATCGGACTCCCGCTTAAACCGCTGCTTCACGCGAGACTTGATATCATCGTCCTCATCCCAGACGCGCACCTTTATCCGGTCTGAAGAGTTATGACACTCACTGCACACCAGAGACAAAACCTGGGTTATTATCGTTAACTAAAACTAAAACTAAAACTATAAAAAACATTTTCTTTACTTGAAAACTAAAAAATCTAAAACATTAACAAAAAAAGAAACTTAATTTTAGCTACAGTAGTTGCAAATCCAAAAAACATTTCTCATTTTCATTGTTTAACTTAAAAAAAATGACTAAAATAACTAAAACTGAAATTAGATAAATAAAAACTATACAGACATATTAAAAATCCCCAAAAACTGAATAAAAATTACAAAAATGCAACAAAATGAATACAAATTTAACTAAAATTAAAATGTTAGATAAAATTGATAGAGAAATAAAAAATGTTGTAAAATTTTACAAAAATAAAATCTAACTCAAAACATTAACAAAAAACGAAAATAGTATCTTAATGATACCAATATAGCCCTGGTTGAAATAAAATAAATGTTAACTGAAATAAAATAAAATATTAAAAATAAACATAAATCTATTTTATTTCAGCTAGTTGCCAAGACATCATTTCTGATTTTTAGTTTATCTTAATGTACTAAAATAGCTAAAAGTGAAATATAAATAAATAAAAACTATTATTATTATTAAAACTATACAGACATATATAAAAAAATTTATTAAAATTACACCAACATAACAAAATTATCACAAATGTAACTAAAATTAAAATAAAAACAGAAAATACTAAAATAAAATCTAATTCAAAATATTAACAAAACTATAATAGTATCTCAGTGATACTAAAATAACCCTGCTTGAAATAATATAACCTTTAACTGAAGTAAAATAAATTATAAAAGAACTTAAACCTGTTTTATTTCAAAATTTCTCATTTTCATTTAGTCTAAGTTGAGGTACTAAAATAACAAAACTAAAACAAAAACACACAACAAATTGCTAAAACTTTAACATTAAAATGAAACAGAAAATATAAAACAGAAAATATAAAAATAAAATCTAATTTAAAATATTAACAAAAACTATAATAGTATATAAATGATACTACAATAACACTGCTTAAAACACACTATTTTTTTTATCCTAATACAGTTCACCGATTAATCATGCATAATAAGAATTTTTTTTTAATATTTGTTTTTTATATGTATTCTCTGAATAAAATAATATTTTTCTTCTGTATGTAAACCTGTACCTCATATAAACAATGCAAGAGTTGGCTAATAAAAAATTGGTTAAAAAAAGAAAAAAGAAACTAAATGGTTTATAGTGTATACTTTGCCTCAAGCTGAACATGACAGCCATTCATGCACTCACAAGTGAAAGCTCTCGTCCCAGATGGGATTGAGATTGCCATAGATGGTCTTGGTTCTCTTCTTGGTTTTTCCCACCTGTACTGTGACATACGGGTCACTCGAACCCGTCTTATCCTTCGCCTGCAGACCCTGAGCACAAACCACTGACACAGAGAAAATAAAATCTTTAGACATTCGCAAACATATGTGACCCTGGACCACAAAACCAGTCATAAGGGTCAAGTTTTCGAAATTGAGATTTATACATCATCTGAAAGCTGAATAAACATTGATGTATGGTTTGCTAGGCTTGAACAATATTTAGCCGAGATACAACTATTTGAAAATCTGGAATCTGAGGGTGCAAAAAAAATCTAAATATTGAGAAAATCGCCTTTAAAGTTGTCCAAATGAAGTCCTTAGCAATGCATATTACTAATCAAAAATTAAGATTTGATATATTTACGGTAGGAAATTTACAAAATATCTTCATGGAACATTATCTTTACTTAATATCCTAATGATTTTTGGCATAAAAGAAAAATGGATAATTTTGACCCATACAATGTATTTTTGGTTATTGCTACAAATACACCAGTGCTACTTAAGACAGTGATTCTGAACTCACCTGTGATGCTGATTTTGGCTGACCACTTTGACGTCCCGTCCAGAACGCTCTGCTTGATTTGCTTCATCTGCGTCCCGTGGCTCGCTTTAGGAACGTCAAACACTTCCTGGATCAGCTCGAAGATTTCCGGTTTGTTGCGTTCGCGGATCTTCATGCGGTCCTTCAGAACCATGATGATGTTCTGCGTTCGGTCTTCAGCGCCGTGTTTCGAGCTCTTCTCAGCGGCTCCTGACATCACATCCACAACAGCAATCATGCACAAAAAAAACAACAAAAAAAAAAAACTTAATTAATATTTAGGAGTCTAAGACATTTAAAATCAAATATTGACACACTAGGTCACATTTTATGCTTGCATATAGTCAATATACTATTCAGTTATTCAATGCATTTAAAAATAATACATTTATTATTTAAAACAATAATTATTTAAATGTATTTCATATTATATTTAATTGATATTTATTTATGATTTACAGTTATTTTAATGACCAAATGATTTACTCTGTTCAGTGTATTGCTGCACTCTTATTGAATGCATTTAAAAATAAAAAATGTTTATTATTTAAAACAATAACTATTTAAATTCATTTCATATTATATTTATTGATATTTATAATTTATAATTTTTTAATGACTAAACAATATACTCTGTTCAGTTTATTACTAAACTCTTATTGAATGCATTTAAAAATAAAACATGTTTATTATTTAAAACAACAATTATTACAGTTAATTTCATATTATATTTGTTGATATTTATTTGTTATTTATAATTATTGTAATGACTAAACAATATACTCTGTTCAGTTTATTACTGAACTCTTATTGAATGCATTTCAAAATAAAACATGTTTATTATTTAAACAATAATTATGTAAATTTATTTCATATTATATTTACTGATAGTTATTATATTTATTATTTATAATTAATTTTAATGAGCTCTCACATTTCATCAAAAATATCTTAATTTGTGTTCCGAAGATGAACGAGGGTCTTACGGGTTTGGAACGACACGACGGTGAGTAATTAATGACAGAATTTTCATTTTTGGGTGAACTATTCCTTTAACAAGAAGCTACATAAAATATAAATAAAGTGGAAATATGTTAAAATCAAAGCAAAATCAAAACTACCATTGATACTCTCAGTCAGTATGTATTGTGTTCTGGCACAATGCCACACATGTAAGCATTAAAGTCTCACTCTGCAGGCAGTCGGCGTTGAGCAGGTCTTGGCATTTGTCGTGGCATTTGACGCCGCATTCAGAGCAGCGCATGCCCTGCCGAGCGATGCCCCACAGCAGACCCTCGCACTCGTAGCAGTAGGTGGGTGTTGTGGCCGTCCAAACCTCGAAGTTGTGCGGCGTGGTGCAGGAGATGGGGTATATCAGAGCCTGCAGCGTCTTCTTATATACGTGACTCTTCTACACCAGCACAAACACACCAGCGTTACATCAGGACTATATGTGACCCTGGACCACAAAACCAGTCATAAGGGTCAATTTTTCAAAATTGAGATTTATACATCATCTGAAGGCTGAATAAATAAGCTTTCCATTGATTCCAGATTTTCAAATAGTTGTATCTCGACCAAATATTGTCCTATCCTCACAAACCATACATCAATGGAAAGATTATTTATTCAACTTCAGATGATGTATAAACCTCAGTTTCAAAAAATTGACCCTTATGACTGGTTTTGTGGTCCAGGGTCACATTTATATATTTTTATTTTTTTATTGATATCATATTTATTCATTATTTATATTTATTTAAAACTAAATTTCTTTTGTTTTCTTTTTTTGTTTTCTAAACAGAATAAATCTCTCCACTCATCACCATGACATTAAGATTATGTGGGAATAAAAATACAATTATTTAGCAAAATAAAATAGTATTCATTAATATTTGGAATTAGCTTTTAATTTAATATCTTCAGTTTTAATTTTTTTATTTCATTCAATTTTTTAAAGTTTTAGTTATTTTATGTGCTTTTGAAATCTTTATTAGTATTTTTGTTAAGTATTTCTATTTAGCTTTTATTTACTTTTATTTCAATTTATTTCAAGTTTTAGTAATGTTAGTATTTCAACTCCAGTATTTATATTTTACTATTGTATATATATTTCAGCTTTATAATCAAAAATAATTTTCAATAGTTTTATTCTTGTTTTAGTTATAGCATTTAACAATTATTTTACTTTTTTTTTTTTTAACAATATCAACACTAAAACACATCAAACATGACAGACTCACATACTGGTGGCACCACAGTGCTTTTCTCTAAGTACACAGAATTCAGTGCAAAGAATTACTTTTAAATGGGTGACAACAATGCATTTTTAATTTAATGTTTGATCACTCACCAGCTCCTCATTGTTGAGTGTGCTAGAGGCCATAGCAGACGTGATGCCAGCCTTACGAGAGTTCTGCACTAGAGACTGAAAAACCACACATGAGAGCTCATTCATATCTCATAATCAGCAATGAGATTATATAGAGAGCAAACAGAGACTTCTCAGATGTTTCCCCTAAGAAAAAACCCCCCAGTAATCTCACATGTGTCTCCTTGGAAGAGATCTAAATAATGTCTTATCAATACACAAAAGACTGCAATCAGAACTCAAACATTTCTCAAATGATCTGAGGTTCTCCACATTGATTTTATAGCTCTACACCTTTACTAGATGACAATTATTGACTCATTTGTGTCTGTTTATATTTTTCCTAAGGAATTCTATATAGGATATAGGATATTTTATAAAGCATAACTGGACCTCCATTAAGTCCATGAAAGAGCAATAAAAATCTTCCTCTGAGACAAACTATCAGACACTCTATAAAAACGTGAAATGATAATGGCAATATTTACAAAAAAGAAAAACAATGATGTCTTAATATGGAATAAATAGTATAAATTGTTACCATAGCCTGAGTCCAGACAGCAGAGGCAAAGAAAACAAGACAAAAACATTGTTATGCACATTTAAATAAGCATAACTGAGAAACTAATGTGGCCTAACTAAACAGCCAATAAAAAAAATGCACAGCATTTAAGAATGTACTATCATAACAAAACATTGATAAATGTATTAAATTAATACTTTTCAGTTGCTAAAGTGTGTCATTGTTGTGTGTCTGCGCTTGTTTTAGTCTATACTAGGGTAAATTTTAATTAATAGGTAATTTTGTAAGGACCTTTTGTAATTCTGAGTTCTTCAGTGTACTGTAATTTACGGAAACCACCAGAAACCACCCATCAAGGTCCATAATATGTAAGTTCAATGCAGATGAACTGAACATTAGATAAACTTTTTGAGGTTTTGCTGTTGGTTTCTCACCAGATCTCTGACCAGAGGAATGGTCTTCCTCTTCCTCAGATCAGGCATGCTGTCAATGCTGTACAGCGCTCCGCCCATCCTGGAGAAATAAACATAATCATAAGCATAATGTTGCATGAAAAATAACTTTGCTTCTACATAACAGCATGCAGAAAATCACATCCATTCATTGCCTCGTCATCAACAATATAACCGTTATGTCTTGAACTAAATTATCGTAATCATTTACTCTGTAATTCTCTAACTGCACAGAGCAAAATATGTCACCTCTGATTAATATAGAAGTGGAAATGTTGCTATTTTTGCATTTATGCATTTGGCAGATGTATTTAACCATTGCATTCAAGCTATGCAATTTATTAGTTCATGCATTCCCTTATGGCAGATAAAACGGATATGTTTTTCCCCATATCTGAGGAATCAGTCTGATTGGATAAACAATTGAGTATGTCAGTGTACAATAAACATCATGTTCACTTGACTGTCGTCTTTGTATTAGTTGTTGACTGCACTAAAAACAGAGCTAGTGGATATGAGCTTGACTTTGACTTACCCTCCTTTACCGAACCACAGCGACTGAGAGTCTGTCTCTCCTCGTGCCTGAGAGAAAGAGAGAAAGAGAGAAAGAGAGAGAACGAGAAACATTTAATTAGTTTTATTAGCTGATTAGCTTTGATCAGAGTCTAAATATTCTCTGTATTCAACACAAACACGGCAACACAAGATTTACTACAACAAACCAGGGTTATTGGTCAATGAAACTAAAACCATCAACATTTTGCTGGAAATAAATTAAACATTAACCCAAAATATAAATAAAATATAAAATGAAATATTTAAAAAAATACTTATTTATACATAATATATAAATGTATATATATATTTATTAATTATTTTCTTTTCTTTTCTTTTCTCTTCTTTTCTTTTCTTTATTTTTTCTTTAATATAATTTTATTTTTTGCCAAGGCAACATTTCTATCAACAAAATTAATAATCTATTAATAAAAACTATACAGACATTTTAAATAAAAAAGACATAAACACAACAAAATTACTACAACTTTAAAATGATAACATTTAAATTAAAATACAACTAAAATGAAAAACAATGTAAAAAATAAAACAAAAATTTAACTTCAAAATGAAAAATTAATAAAAACTATAATAGTACATCACACTACAATAACACTGCAAAAAACACTGTTCTTTTGCAACCAGGCTAAAACGATAAAACAACAGAATATCAATCATTTAGTGAACCTGCCGCAGAAATACAGCATTTTATTGGCATTAAATATAGCATTTAACAAAATGTGCAATGTGCAATGTGTTTCAGCTATTGATAAATAATATTGATAAAAAAATATATAATTTTTTTTATTCATATATATATATATATATTCATATATATATATATATATATATATATATATATACACACACACACACACAGGTGCATCTCAATAAATTAGAATGTCGTGGAAAAGTTCATTTCAGTAATTCAACTCAAATTGTGAAACTCGTGTATTAAATAAATTCAATGCACACAGACTGAAGTAGTTTAAGTCTTTGGTTCTTTTAATTGTGATGATTTTGGCTCACATTTAACAAAAACCCACCAATTCACTATCTTAACAAATTAGAATACTTCATAAGACCAATAAAAAAAAAACATTTTTAGTGAATTGTTGGCCTTCTGGAAAGTATGTTCATTTACTGTATATGTACTCAATACTTGGTAGGGGCTCCTTTTGCTTTAATTACTGCCTCAATTCGGCGTGGCATGGAGGTGATCAGTTTGTGGCACTGCTGAGGTGGTATGGAAGCCCAGGTTTCTTTGACAGTGGCCTTCAGCTCATCTGCATTTTTTGGTCTCTTGTTTCTCATTTTCCTCTTGACAATATATCATAGATTCTCTATGGGGTTCAGGTCTGGTGAGTTTGCTGGCCAGTCAAGCACACCAACACCATGGTCATTTAACCAACTTTTGGTGCTTTTGGCAGTGTGGGCAGGTGCCAAATCCTGCTGGAAAATGAAATCAGCATCTTTAAAAAGCTGGTCAGCAGAAGGAAGCATGAAGTGCTCCAAAATTTCTTGGTAAACGGGTGCAGTGACTTTGGTTTTCAAAAAACACAATGGACCAACACCAGCAGATGACATTGCACCCCAAATCATCACAGACTGTGGAAACTTAACACTGGACTTCAAGCAACTTGGGCTATGAGCTTCTCCACCCTTCCTCCAGACTCTAGGACCTTGGTTTCCAAATGAAATACAAAACTTGCTCTCATCTGAAAAGAGGACTTTGGACCACTGGGCAACAGTCCAGTTCTTCTTCTCCTTAGCCCAGGTAAGACGCCTCTGATGTTGTCTGTGGTTCAGGAGTGGCTTAACAAGAGGAATACGACAACTGTAGCCAAATTCCTTGACACGTCTGTGTGTGGTGGCTCTTGATGCCTTGACCCCAGCCTCAGTCCATTCCTTGTGAAGTTCACCCAAATTCTTGAATCGATTTTGCTTGACAATCCTCATAAGGCTGCGGTTCTCTTGGTTGGTTGTGCATCTTTTTCTTACACACTTTTTCCTTCCACTCAGCTTTCTGTTAACATGCTTGGATACAGCACTCTGTGAACAGCCAGCTTCTTTGACAATGAATGTTTGTGGCTTACCCTCCTTGTGAAGGGTGTCAATGATTGTCTTCTGGACAACTGTCAGATCAGCAGTCTTCCCCATGATTGTGTAGCCTAGTGAACCAAACTGAGAGACCATTTTGAAGGCTCAGGAAACCTTTGCAGGTGTTTTGAGTTGATTAGCTGATTGGCATGTCACCATATTCTAATTTGTTGAGATAGTGAATTGGTGGGTTTTTGTTAAATGTGAGCTAAAATCATCACAATTAAAAGAACCAAAGACTTAAACTACTTCAGTCTGTGTGCATTGAATTTATTTAATACACGAGTTTCACAATTTGAGTTGAATTACTGAAATAAATGAACTTTTCCACGACATTCTAATTTATTGAGATACACCTGTATATACATATATACATACAGTACATTTTAGTTGGGATGCAGCAATTTTGTGATGTTTGTAATTACATAAAAATTCATGTAATGTAATTAATGTAATTTTTAATGAATGGTTAAGGGCTTTTCTGCCAGCTATTTCAGTTTATATTTTATGCACACAATGCCTACAGAAGTCAAAAACTTACACAAAACCACCACAGAACATTCACACCACCAACAACGGACCCACCTGAGAGTCTCGTCCAATCATGGGTCATCTGAACGAACATGCAAATCGCTAAAGCAATGAAAAGAGACTGGAAAGACGACAAAACGGCGGGATACAAACAGACAACAAAAGGATAAAGAGTCAACAGAATAAACACACAAAAAAGAAGCAAAGAGGACGTGCCGTTAGCATTAGCATGGTGTCTCATAAGCACCGAGCCGAAAATGTGTACAAAATTATAAAAATAAATCGTGTTTGCAACCCATTTCACTTCCATAATGTGATACATTTCTAAACGAAACTGAGAGAAAATGAATGTGAGTTTGCAGAGAATGTGAAGGCTCACTTTCAGTAAAAAATTAAAAAGACAAGCATATTTTTCCTTGTGAAATAATGTGGACTGAAACTCTCGCAATAACACCAAGAACAGGAATTCAAAAAGCAATCAGGGGTCAATTGTGATTTCCTGAATTCATGTTGATTTCAAGCATTTGAATTTCTGTGTAAATTGTGCATAAAACAAGATATAAATTAACATAATAAACTGGGGTTTCTGGGTCCAGTAATAGTCCAATAGTTTAGATTTTCTACAGAAATGTAAGTCTAGTGAACAGCCTCACCTCCTGCAGCTGTAGTCGGACTTTCTCAAAGAGTCGTAGCCAGTTCTCTTTAGCTCTGACTGCTGGATCCACAGGTTCCTTCGGCTCCATTGGCTCCTCCTTCACTGGTTCGCTAAACAGACAAACAAGATTGTTTGTGTGTATAATGCAACAAAAATAATCTAACAATTCCCTGGAGTTGTGTCTTGGATGCATCCACCCTTGATTGCTTAACTATCCTAAAAAACTGCTTTTAATTAATCCTATAAATGTAGTTTTGCTGGTTTTTGCTATCCAGGCTGGTCTGGTTTGCTCTGAAACTAGCTGGTAGACCACCTAAATCAAGTCAAATATCCTAAAAACATTCAATAAATGAGTTTTTCTCATTTTAGCTGGTCTGGTTTTTAAAGGGGTTTTTAAGCACTTATCAGCTGGTCACACTTGAAAACAAGCAGGTTGACCATGTAAATCAGGTGAAATATATTAAAAACAGCCAATAAATAAAGTTTGCTTATTTTAGCTGGCATAGCTGGTCTAGTTTCCTGGTTTTAAAGTGGTTTTTGTGCACATATCAGCTGGTCAGGATGAAAGACACGCTGGTTGACCATCTAAACCAGGTCAAATATCCTAAAAACATCTATTAAATCATTCAATAATTGTGGTTTGTGTATTTTAGGTGGCCAAGTTAGTCTGGTTTCCTGGTTTCACTGTGGTTTTAGCCATTTATCAGTTGGTCAGGCTGGTAGACAAGCTGATCGACCATCAAAACCAAGTCAAATATCCTAAAAAAACAGCTTTAAAATCATTCAATAATTGAGGTTTGAGCATTTTAGGTGGCCAAGTTAGTCTGGTTTCCTGGTTTCAAAGTGGTTTTGGGCACTTCTCAGCTGGTCAAGCTGGAAGACAAGCTGATCGACCATCAAAACCAAGTCAAATATCCTAAAAAACAGCTTTAAAATAATCCAATAAATGAGATTTGAGCATTTTAGGTGGCCAAGTTTGTCTGGTTTGCTGGTTTTAAAGTGGTTCTGGGCACTTATCAATTGGTCAGGCTGGAAGACAAGCTGGTCAACGATCTAAACCAAGTCAAATATCCTAAAACATCTATTAAATCATCTAATAATTGTGGTTTGTGTGTTTTAGCCGGTCAAACAGGTCTGGTTCACTGGTTTTAAACGGGTTTGAAACTAATCAGTTGGTCAAGCTCAGAGATAATCTGTCTGACCTGTAACATTAGTCAATCATGATTTACAAATAAAATTTGTTTGTGAACATGTTGGCTATATGCTGGACCACTACCTAACCAGCATGGAAACAATTTCGGGTCAGTTCTGTACAGCTAATTCTTCATAATACACCCATACTGCAATTTTGCTGTTAGTTTTGGTGGATGAGTTATATCTTTATCACCAGTTTTGAAAACCCAAGTGTTATTGAGATATTTGCAGTACCTCTCAGGTTCAGGCACTGGTTCCTCCTCTTCAAAAGCAGGAGATGGAGGCAGACTCTCAATCTTTATTTCCTCTTTTGGAGCTTCCTCCATGAGAAAATCGTCTTCTTGAAGCGGAGTTTCCTCCTCCATTGGTGGCTCTACTGTGGGAGGTTTCTCCTCAGTTGGGGTTGGAGGTTTAGGTTCTGCTGCAGGAGGTTTGGAGCTGGCGATTGGGACAAGAGTGGGAATCTCAGGGGATTTAGTTGTGGATGGAGGCATCTGTTGGACCACAGGAGCTGGAGTTTGAGGCATTGGAGGCTGGGATTGTGTTGGTGGAGGTTGGGATTGAGCTGTTGGTGCAGAAGGTGGTGCTGAAGGAGTAGATCCACCCAATCCAAACACAGCAGTCAACGGTTTAGCCATAGCGAAGAAAGACTGAACTGAAGGAATTGGGCCTGAAGACTGCTGTTGGGGCGGACCTTGTTTCTGGGGGGTGGGAACTTGCTGGTTTGGGGGTTTGGCTTGAGGTTGGGCTTGCGTCTGATTGGACGGTTGAACTGGAGGTTGACTCGCATTTTGAGATTGTTGATGAAGTGAAGCTTGTTTCTCCAAAGGAGGTCTGGTGGTTGCTGGGACATCCATCGCTGGGGCAGAACTGGTTGGAGTTGGGGTAAACGGAAGCTCTTGGTCCTCATCAAGTGGATACAAATCTTCTTCTTCGTAATTAAAGTCCTCCTCGCCTTCGTACATGTCCACCTCTTCTGGATACAGATCACCATCTTCTTCTTCATATAGAGCACCCTCTTCTCCCCCGTCTTTACTGTAGGCGCATTCGTCACTGTAAGCGCCCTGGGTCTCGTCCCAATCAGGCGAGCCCTTGCTGTAGGAAACAGACGAATGGCAGGAATGGTACGAGTCGTTTTCTTCGTAAAGTTCTCGATCGGCGTATTCTTCGCTCAGTTGAGAACTACAGCGACTGAGCTCTGCTGAGGATGCATAGCTTCCAGTTGGGCTGGAGGAGAATGAAAAGTGAGTGAAAGATTAGGTAGAAGAAGAGAAATAGACTGGCATGCTCTTTGTGTTTTGGGAAGAATGAAATTCAGAAAGTCTACATTTTACGCAAAAATTTGGTCACTGACTTTACATCCCTTCAGTGTTATGAATGCATTACTGTATTGGCTGCTGTTTTATTTGATTTTAGATACTACACTACAACTGATGTTCTTCCTCAGTATTTTTGTCTTGTCAAATATCTAAATATTCATAGACATAAGATTAGAAGTACTGTTTTTTTTTTTTAACTGATTAAAATTAAGTGAGTTTATGCTTAAAATGAGAAAAAAATATATCAGAAATATAATCTTGTTTTCTCTTTGAATTAAGTTTATTTTTCTAACCAATTTGCAGATATTTTTTCAGGTTTTTATTCGTTTTTTTTTTTTCATTTGAAACAATTTTTCCAAAAAAAAATTCTATTTTTTCAGCGTAAACTTAATTTTGATGAATTTCTCAGAAAATGAGACTTGTTGTTTTATGTCATTTTTAAATATATCTTGATTTAGGAATATTTAGATATTTGTATTGGAAAATAGAACTTTTGTTTTTTTTGATACTGTTGAGTTCAGATACTACACTGCAAAAACTGATGTTCTTCTTTAGTATTTTTGTCTTGTCAAATATCTAAATATTCATAGACATAAGATTAGAAGTATTGTTTTTAAAAAAAAACTGATCAAAATTAAATGAGTTTATGCTTAAAATGAGAAAAAAAATTGCTAGTATCTTCAGAAATATAAACTAGTTTTCTCTTTGAATTAAGTTTATTTTTCTGACCCACTTGCAGATTTTTTTCCAGGTTTTTCTTTTTCTTTTTTTTTCATTTGAAACAACTTTGCCAAAAAAAAGTTTTTTTTTTTTTTTTTTTTTTAATTTTCAGCATAACTCATTTAATTTTGATGAATTTCTCAGAAAATAAGACTTCTTGTCCTATGTCATTTTTAAATATATCTTGATTTAGGAATGTTTAGATATTTGTATTGGAAAATAGGACTTTTATTATTGTGATACTATTGAGTTCAGATACTACACTGCAAAAATTGATGTTTTCTCTTTGAATTATGTTTATTTTTCTGACCCATTTTAATAAATTTATCTAATTTTAAATAAATTTTCAAATATTTTTCTAATTTTAAGTATAAACACACTCAATTCTAATAAGCTTCTCAGACAACAAGTCTTCTTATTTTGCATCTGAAGTAAATGCATCTTGATTTATGAATGTTTAGATATTTGTACAGGAAATCAGGACAAACATATTAAAAGAAAACTACTTTTTTGCAGTGTTTAATGACTCATTTTCTGCATGTCATTTCTGCTCTATCTTCTGTACTAATCTATCTTATACTTGAAACTTGGCATTGAACACTGCAAATAATAGCTAGAGTAGAAGATACAAGAGCGGTTAGTACTACTACTACTGCTTTACTTACTGATCCAGGAACAGATCCATTGAGCCCTTAAGCAAGTCATGCTGATGTCAAGTATTTTTATAAATCAATGAAAACTCGTCTTGTTGAATAATGGAAGAGAAACAAAGGAGACAGCAGAATTGAAAGGTCTTTGCGAGGTGAAAAAGAGTAGCAGAAAAAAAGAGCGAGATAAAAGACACGCCGATCAGACATGATGAATGAGTCCATTACAGAAAAACCGAAGAGAAAGAATGAGCAAACAGACACTCTCTCATACCTGCTGAGAAACACCTTCTCACAATCACGCCGTATCGATTCACTGTGTCATGATTGTTTCAAGGTTGTTTCATTAATAATAAATGAATCGGTTTAACCAAACAGAAAACCAGTCTGGGCAAAATATATTTAAAATATTTGCTAAATATGTTGGAAACAGTGTGGCTTAATGAAGTATATTTTTCAAATTGAAAATATGTTTTGTTTAAATCTCTAATTGGCAAAATATATTACAAAATGTACTTCAAGACACATACACACACACACACAAAATTCAATCTTAAAATACATTTTAGGTCAATTTTATGTGTATACACACACACACACACATAAAATAAAATATATATATACATATGGTATGTGTATATATATATATATATATATATATATATATATATACACACACACATACATACATACATACATACAATATGTCTATATATATATATATATATATATATATATATACACACATATATATATATTAGTGCTGTCAAAGTTAATGCGTTAATAATGCAAATTCATTTTAACGGCACTAATTTTAATAACGCACGATTAACGCAGTGCGCATTTTCTGTTTGAGCCGTGGCCTAACCCGTACTACTATAGTTGGAGAAATGGAAATGGATGGAGATGCTAACAGTGTTGCCAACTTAGCGACTTTTTAGACCACTTTAGCAACTTTTATTTTATTTTTATTTTTTTTCAAAAAGCGCCTAGCGACCAATCTTTATAGGGTTTGCCCAAATCTTATTTAGATTTTGAGACTCGCCGGTACTGCCGCACACACCTCTTTCTCTCTCTCTCTCCGCGTCTGCTCTGTTCAGCGCCCGGATGAGAGGAACAGCGCTTTCAGTTAAAACAGATATTATGTTGCTTCTCTAATTTAACATGCAAGTATAGCCGAAATCACAGCACAGCTATTGTCTTTATCTTATGTATAGTCTATTTGATTTTATCAGACGATGGCTGGATTATAAATCAGGATTTTTGTGCAGATTAACATTTTGGAAGGGAGAGCTGGTTATTTAGTCCTATTCCTGCTTAAACTAGCAATACTACCACTGTCTACTCCTGTTTCTACTAAAATCTACTGCCATAACGATGACTAGTAAATGGGGAAATGGATCAGAGCATGACTCTTTCTCGTCACCTGATGCCCCTTGGGTGATCATAGTCCAGGTCGCAGTTGTTGATGGATTGTGAGTAAGGGGCGTGTGGACTGCGGTGCTGGTGGCTCATGGGATACTGGTGGACTGAGGCGTTGGGCTGAGATGTGGAGTAGAACGGCGGTGGAATACTGTTACTGGTCTCACTGCGGTAATCACTGTCTCTGTCATCCATCGCGCTGTCTGGATCATTGTCTACACAAATGCAAATCAAAGACACATTTGTATTTATTAGAAAGAGTGAGAAAACAACTCACATCTGTCATGACCTGGTGTTTTTTGAGAAGATTCTAAAGGCAAAAACACTGGTCGACTTTGAGTTTTTATGCTATTTTGCTTCCATAACATGTCTTCTTTTAGACTAGTGGAAAGAAAACACCCAAAATACACATTTAAGTATTTTATTGCACTTTATCTATTTGCGTCTGAAGATTTCTATTTCAATACATACAGTCAAATCAAAAATTATTCAGACACCAGATATAATTTTTGATATTTTTTTACTAGTGGGTGAAGGACACTATAGTTCATTTATGTAAGTGAGGATAGCAAAATAAAGTAAACTGTGACATTATTATACCCAAAATTTCTTCATACAGTGGACTACCAGTAAAATTTGAGAGCAAAAAAATTATTTGACACTTTGACCTGACAATGTTTTGTTATATAACTTTCTATCAAAGTTATCTGACATTATCAAGATGAATTTGTTCTGACACAGTTTAACTCTTGAGTTCTTGTCATATTTTATTATCATTTTCTAAACTATAGGGAATAAACTGTGATAATGTGAGAAATGTTGAAGGTGTCTGAATAAATTTTGGTTTGACTGTATCTTCAAAGGCTCAAAATTATTTTTTCTCCACTTCAGCAGTATTACATACACCAAACTTTACAGTTTTATTATTACTTTCTATATTCTGAAAGATTTAAGAGAAGGGTTTGTTTGCATATAATTTGACTGATTTTATATTTCTAAAAACATGATTATTTTTCTGCCTTTTTACAGTATTTTCTTTTCTGATTTTTGGAGTGATAAAAAAAATCACCTCTGTAAAAACCTTTAACTCTAATAACGAAACAAGAATTTTGAACCAGGCTTTATCCAATGTTCAGATTTCCTTTCTGGAAAAATACGCAAATTAGTGCATGTTTAATTAGATAAAGCCTTGTTTGCATATTTAAACATTTCAAAACAATTGTCTTAATGTACTGTGATTAAACAAATGAAACTATGGCAATTATCTATTAGCTACATTTTTTTTTTTTTTTACCATATTCACCTGTAATATGTTGCCTTAAGTCATGGATATGAACATATATTTTAATTAAAATTATTATAAAATAATACCTGCAGTGAAGAAATTCTAGTTTCTGTTTGAAAGATGACATTTTTAGCTTTCAGTATTTTAATATGTTGCATATGTGACATACAGCACTTTTAAGGCCTAGAAATATGGCATATAAAGGAAATAAAAATATACTAAATATCAGAATGTGTGCTAAAATAAATATTTTAAATAACAGAAAAAAATCATTTAACAAAACAATTTAGTGTGCTAAAAGCCTGTTTTGCATGCTAAACATTATTACTTATGAAGCATGCAAATAACATACAAATTTACTGCCATCAGCAGTGAACATTAAGAGAATTAATAAATACAAAAGGCAGATGACTAATCAGTTTATTTGTGGAATATCCATCAGTGCAATAATTGTGTCAGCCTTCACAGCACATAAAGAAGTGAGTGTGTTTGTTTATCAAGCTTGAGTAAATCTATCATGCTGATGTTAACTAAATGTAAAACCAAAGCAGACGTCAGATTAATGAGTTCATAATGACAGATATATAAACTCACTCTGCTGGTCGCCCCACCAGTTACCTGTGAGAGACAAGAGAAGACAGAGAATTACCCATAATGCAGTGCTGATATTAACCTGAGTTTGCCCTGAAAAGTATACAGTGTATCTCTACACTGAGAGTATTTACAGAGTTTTTCAATGACAACAATAAAGCATAAGGGTGAGCAATAGACAATATAATGCTGAATATTTGTTTTACGCAACATTAAAAACTAAAATATATACATATATCTAAATATATTTCTAATATCTAAATATGCTTGTATTTTCCAAATATATTTTCCAAAAAACAAAAACAAAATATTTGACCCCTTTTTTGCCTTCTGAAATACATTTTGTAATATATTTTGCCATTTGAAGGTTTAAACAAAATATATTTTCAATTGGAGTATTATTATTTCATATTTCACTTTTTTGTATATTTTTAAACATATTTACGTTTTGTTTTTGTTTTTTGTTTTTTTTTTGCCATATAGAATCATAACAGAAACAGGTGCTAAGAAAAAAAAAAAAAAAACTAAGATACAAACAAACAAACACCAAAATAGGTCATGCAACTATGATTTTGCAAATTCAACAAAACCTCATCTTTGTTAGCCAGCTTGACAACACAAATTAGCAAAGTTTACAACACTTGATACATTGTTATAAAAACATTAATACTTTTATTCAGCAAAGGATGCACTAAATTGATCAAAAATGACATTTATAATGTTAAAAAGATGTCGATTTCAAATAAATGCTGTTCTTTTTTAACTTGAAAAATAAAATCACAGTTTCCACAAAAATACAAAGCAGCACAACTGTTTTCAACATTGATAATAATCTGAAATGTTTCTTGAGCAGCAAATCAGCATATTAGAATGATTTCTGAAGGATCATGTGACACTGAAGACTGGAGTAATGATGCTGAAAATTCAGCTTTGATCAGAGAAATAAATTACATTTTAACAGATATTCACACAGAAAAAAATATTTCACAATTTTTACTGTATTTTTGATCAAATAAATGCAGCCTTGTTGAGCAGAAGAGACTTCATTCAAAAATATTAAAAAATCTTAGTAGCAATGCAATACTGAGCCGGTCTAGTGTGACAGAATTCACTTTGTCACTGACTCTGTCTGTGTCTCTTCCTGCATCAGAGTAAAGTATGGGTTTGATGACTCAGTGTTCTGTGATTAAGGTGATGTGCTGCTGGCCGCCATCCAATGATGATTCCCAGCTGCGTCCCTCAGCCAATCAGAAGGTCCCACAATCTAGCCGCGGCCCCTGAGAGCTGTGTCAGCAGAGTATGTGTGTGTGTGTGTGTGTGTTTGTGTGTGTGTGTGAAATAAGAGCGCAAGTAACTAAGTCAGAGCTCCATTCATGCATGCCGCTGCCCATTCAGCTTTCCACGGTACTTTTGTCATTACCATCATTCATAAATCACATTAACGGTGACACACATACGGGAAGGACTGAACCGCTACAGCACTTAGTGGTTTAGATGCTCAGAACTGTGAAGATGATCCGATTTATGAGTGAAATCTGAATCTGATCTGATCTAATGCTCTCAAAAGTGACCATTAGAATCAATGGATACTTAGAAATAGCTCCACATCCACAGATGTCAAGAGTTTTTCCAAAGTGTTGAGACTTGAGATAAAACATTACTTTAATTATTAGCAAATCAATAAAATGGCTTGAATTAAATGTGCATTCACTTTTTTTTGCCATATGGGATCATAACAGAAGCTAAGAAAAAAAGCATACAAACAAATAAGCACCAAAATAGGTCATGCAACTATGATTTTGCAAATTTAACAAAACCTCATTTTTGTTAGCCAGTTACACATCTTTAACTTAAATTAGCAGAGCTTACAACGCTTGATACATTGTTATAAAAACATTAATGAAACATTAATAAAAATGGCAGTAAATACATTTATAATGTTACAAAAGGTGTCTATATCAAATAAAAGCTGTTCTATTCATCTGTAAATCCTGACAAATAAAATGTATCACAGTTTCCACAAAAATATTTATTTAGATGCTCAGAACTGTGAAGATGATCCGATTTATATGCGAAATCTGAATCTGATCTGATCTAATGGTCTCAAAAGTGACCATCAGAATCAATGGCTACTTAGTTAGACCGTACAAGAACTCGTATGGTCATTTCAGATGCCAAGATATGGTTTTTCCAAAGTGTTGATACTTGAGATAAAACATTACTTTAATTATCTGCAAATCAATAGAATAGCTTGAATTAAATGCGCATTATTTATTTTATTTTTTTTTTGCAGCATTTACTAACATTTGCTTGAAAATATCTGAAAGAGAACAGCTGAATCTTCCATTGACAGGCTGTAAGCGGATTTAGCAAGCGAAAGAAGGTGAAATGAAATATTTTGACTAATTTCATGATGGCTTAGACTGTAGTACAGCATGTAGCATCACACTCACAGCACTGTGTTCCTGGAACTGACAGCGGCCTCTCCTGAACCTCCTGATATGAATACTGCAACACAAATCACACACATTAAATCACCAGACACATTTGAAACCTGTTACTGTTTAACTGCTAGATTAAATTTCTAAAGGCAATGTAAACTCTTTATGAGAGATTATGATATTGATCACACTTGATCCAAACTGAAATAAAAGTTTTTTTTCCCCACTGACAGATATTTGTTCTTGTTTTGAGCATAAAAGCACTTAATTTTGTTCAGTTTATTAGAAAACAAGATTTCATGTTTATTTTGCATCTCAAGCAAATGTACCTTGATTTAAGGATGTTTAGATATTTGTTTTGGGGAAAAAAAACAAAACAAAAATGCAGATGAAAATTTTCATTTTTGCAGTGCATGCAACATTTAATGTAATGACTTTATGAATTTAAGACTTTCTGCTGTGATTAAAGACCTTTTTAAGGCCTTAATTTGTGGAATTAAGACCAATCAAGACTTTTTAAGATCTGCAGAAACCCTGAAACAGACCAGCCTGTTTTTCTATGTTTCTTTGTTTTTTTTTTTGTTTTTTTGATTTTTGGTTTGCTGTTGCAAAAACCACAGCTTTTTGTAAGAAAAATTGCACTTATAATATAGTATTATTTAATTTTTATACTGGCTGGCACAGTGGTACCTTTAAGTAAATACAATTCTAAATGTATCTTTTTCATTTAGGTTAAAAGAAGCAATAAGTAGATCAGTATATATACAAACAAACACAATATATACATACATACATATACATACATATATACATACATACATATACATACATACATACATACATACATACATACATATATATATATATATACTTTTATTGTGTTGATTTTGCAGTAAACAATTTCAATTCCATAGAGGGCAAAAATAAATAAATACATATTAATTAATATATAATTAAATTTTTGAGAGGACATGCAGAAACTTTGAATATCTCCAAAATTTGGAAAAACATTTAAAATTTTTTTTAGCTATATTGCCCAGCACTACTATGTATGACAACATAGCATCTCACAAGTTTTATTTGCATTTGTGAATAAATCAGATTACTTTATAGATGCTATTTTTTGAAGAGTGAAATGCAATAGTGAATCTTATATGTCAATTTGAACTCTTTGGTTTTTTGTTGGTGCATGGAGAAAATACAGCACAGAGAGACGATAGACTCACATCTTGGTCTCGCATGGCATTGAGCTGCTCCAGCTTTTTTGCCCAGTATCGAGCCTCTTCTTCTGGGATGTCTGAGAGAGAAACACACACACAGAAGTGAAGTCTTAGCTTCAGATCTCATATAAATGGATTGAGTAATCAAGTCATCCTCAGCACTGTATTCCAGAGTCATGTCCGGTTTCAGATTCACCAGTTCCCAAATGTGATATAAAAAGCAAACAGTCTAAGTGGATGGTTCTTGGCCAGAACAAACTGCAGAGTGAAACAGACTCAGACAGATGCCATATGTCTCCAGCAGAGCCTCTTCGGAGTGAAAGCAGGTCATTTATATTGACTGAGTGAGAGAGTTTCAGTGTGAAGGTGTATTTCTGCTGAACACAGTCTTTTTGAGAACAAGACCTGATTTGTTCAGAAAACAGGCCGTGCATGAGGGTTCATCTGATGTTTGAGGGCCATCTGTGACTTCACAGTTGTAGCCAACATTTTTTAAACTATTAAAAACTTTCAGCAAAAATACTGCTAAGCAGCTTCAGCAGTACTCCACATGCACATGAATATGATGTTTAAATTAACAATTTTCTTTGTTTTGTTGATGCATTTCCTATTAAAACAGTAAGACTGGATATATAGCCCAAAATGAACTTTAATTTATATCTCAGACCTTCAAAATTTCTACTTGCTATTGTCTGTGTGTGACTGGTGATATTTAGTCCATTGTTTTTGTCCATTTACCCATTTACATTTACAGTCAGTAAGTTTATTTGTTTAATAGTTTTATTAATCAAGGATGCATTAAATTGATCAAAAGTGACAGTAAAGATATTTATAATGTTACAAAAGATTTCTATTTCAAATAAATGCTGTTCTTTTAAACTTTCTATTCATCTGTGAATCCTGAAAAATAAAATGTATCACAGTTTCCACAAAAATATGAAGTGGCACCACTGTTTTTAACATTGATAATAATTAGAAATGTTTCTTGAGTAGCAAATCAGCATATTAGAATGATTTCTGAAGGATCATGTGACACTGAAGACTGGAGTAATGATGCTGAAAATTCAGCTTTGATCACAGCAATCAATTACATTTTAAAATATATGCACACAGAAAACGTCTTGGTTACATATGTAGCCCTCATTCCCTCAAGAAGGGAACGGAGACGTCACGTTGGTGACCGACGAATGGGATCTCGCTTCGAGAGACCAATCTACTTCGAGTGTAAACTAAATGAGACAATGCACATTGGCATGCGATAACTGCATCCAGCTGCTGCTCATCACATAAATAGGCAGCAGGTGCAACGCATACTCAGGTTTTCGCTGAGGAACTGAGCCAGGGACCCGGCCACTCAGCGGTGGTACAGTGGCCGTGGCGACGGGATGGGACGTGACGTCTCCGTTCCCTTCTTCAGGGAACGAGGGTTACATATGTAACCGAGACGTTCCCCTTCAGTCGGTCAATCCGAGTCACGTCGGTGACCGACGAATGGGATCCCTACCAAAGCACCATGGCTGCTGCCCCTTCCAGCACCCCTCGTAAGCCACCTGGTCCCCCTGCAGCAACTGGGGCGGAAGACAGGACAGGGCTTACGTGGAGAGAATCTATTACTGTTGTTCCACTAGACCCATACAGTAAGACTTATTGGATAACACTGGGAAAGCGTACCCTTTCCAGGGACGTTGCAAAATCCACATCCTGCACGCAGGGAGGTATCATGTGGAGATTACACACATGGACTGGGCATTAAGGGCAGTACAACATATGGAATGTCTCTGAGGTGGCTCCGGCCCAGTTAGGAAGGAGTCAACACCGGCAGGGACGGCAGAGTGGAATCTGCCAAGGGAAAGACACGGGCTCACCGAAAGGGGAACCGTACCATGGAAGAATACACACATGGGATCACCGTGGGTATCACAACATGTGGCACCTGACCCTAGCACAGGGTTAACCAACAGGCCACTTTACAAGTGTTAGGCTCCGCAATGTCTGGCTGCCGAGGGTGATGGAGGAACTCCACAGGGTTCGCCATATGGAGAAATGAACTGAAGAGAAGAATAGGCACACATATCCGGTCCGTAGAGGGGAATGGCGCAGCAAGCGAGACACCGAGCCGTACCTCTGGCTTTACTGGCTACTCGAGGCGAGTACACGAGAGGACAGTGACTCTACACGAAGGCTATAAAACCTAGCAAACGTGTTGGGTGTCGCCCAGCACGCAGCTCTACATATATCTGTCAGTGAGGCGCCCTGTGCCAGCGCCCAGGAGGAATCAACACTCCTTGTCGAGTGTGCTCTCAACCCGAGGGGGCAGGGCACGCCTTGGGTTTGATACGCCAAGACTATGGCATCCACTATCCAGTGGGCCACCCTCTGCTTGGAGACAGCCTTTCCCTTCTGCTGGCCTCCGTAACAGACAAAGAGCTGCTCTGAGGTCCTAAAGCTCTGCGTACGGTCCACATATATGCGCAAAGCACGAATGGAACAGAGCAACGTTAGGGCTGGGTCTGCCTCCTCCGAGGGCAGCGCTTGCAGGTTCACCACTTGATCCCTGAAAGGCGTGGTGGGAACCTTGGGCACATATTCGGGCCAGGGTCTCAGGATAACATGAGAGTCGACTGGCCCGAATTCCAGGCACGATTCGTTGACCGAAAATGCATGCAGGTCCCCTACCCTCTTGATGGAAGCCAGTGCATTTAAGAGCACTGTCTTTATTGACAGAGTTCTCAGCTCTACAGACTGCAGCGGCTCAAAGGGGGCCCTCTGCAATGCCATAAGCACCAGAGGGAGGTCCCAAGAGGGTACGGGGTTCGGGCGAGGAGGATTTAGTCTCCTCGCGCCCCTCAGGAACCTGATGATCAGGTCGGGCTTCCCCAAAGACTCACCGTCTACAGGATCGTGATGTGCGGCAATTGCGGCAACATACACTTTTAGGGTGGAGGGAGACAGCCTTCGCTCCAACCCCTCCTAGAGGAAGGAAAGCACAACTCTGATCGGGCATCTCCGGGGGTCTTCCCGGTGAGAAGAGCGCCATTCAACGAACAGGTTCCACTTCAAGGTATAGGCACGCCTCGTAGAGGGTGCTCTTGCAGAAGTGATGTTGTCTACCACCGCCTGGGGTAGATCACCTAGGACCTCCGTGTCCCGTCTAGGGACCACATGTGGAGGTTCCACAGATCTGGGCGCGGGTGCCAGAAGGTGCCCCGTCTCTGAGAAAGCAGATCTTTCCTCAGAGGAATGCGCCAGGGAGGGGCTGTCGCGAGGAGCACCAGTTCCGGGAACCAGGTCCAGTTGGGCAAGTAAGGTGCAACTAGCAGGACCTGCTCCTCATCCTCCCTGACTTTGCACAGTGTCTGTGCAAGCAGGCTCACTGGGGGAAACGCATACTTGCGTAGACCCTGGGGCCAGCTGTGCGCCAGTGCATCCGTGCCGAGGGTTCCCCCGGTCAGGGAATAGAACAGCTGGAAATGGGACATGTCTGGAGAGGCAAACAGGTCTACCTGTGCGGCTCCAATGTGTCTCCATATTAGCTGGACTGCCCAAGGATGGAGTCTCCATTCTCCCGGAACCACATGCTGCCGTGAAAGCTTGTCGGCTGCACAATTGAGCAGGCCCGGAATGTAAATGGCACAAAGCGTCGTCAGATGCTTCTGACTCCATAGGAGGAGATGGTGTGCGAGATGCGACATACGACGGGAGCATAGACCACCCTGGTGGTTGATGTACGCAACGGCCGCAGTGTTGTCCGTATGGAAGCGGCCCACCTTTGAAGCGGCCCAGCGCAAGACGTAATGTAAGCAACTCGAGGCAATTGATGTGCCAATGCCCGTTGTACGTGGCACCCCAGCCTGTGGTGGAGGCATCTGCAGACCAGAAGAGCGACTAGATCGGGGCATAGGTAAGGGGAAACCACCATTTTTGATGTACCGGAGTCTCAGCCTCAACGCCGCGATGGCCATGCCGCTACAGTGACGGCATGACTCATCCACGAACGCTGCCTCAGCGTGCTCAATGCCCAAAGACGTGATGCAGCGATCGTGACCGTCATTCGGCGCCAGGAAACGACTGCATCCAGAAACGCACGGGTGAAAAGGCATCTTTAGAAAAATGCACTGTCGTCTTTACAAAGACGCACCCGTGTATGTTCTTTTAGAGAAATTAGCTCTTTTTTAGTGCTGAAGCTCACATGGGAACCACCGCTGCAGCACCATCACACCAACACCAGTCGAAAAAGCCTCTTCCCAGAGCGCTCGTTGACTCGTCAGAAATCACTCTCAGACGAAAGGCAGAGCAGAACGATAGAACCGCTTGGCTCTGAAGCGAAAAGCTGAGTATGCGTTGCACCTGCTGCCTACTTATACTTGTGCTGTGACGAGCAGCAGCTGGATGCAATTATCGCAGGCCAATGTGCATTGGCTCGTTTAGTTTACACTTAAAGTAGATTGGTCTTTCGCAGCGAGATCCCATTCATCGGTCACCCACGTGACTCGTAGTGACCGACTGAAGGGGAACAGCTATTTTAAATTGTAATAATATTTCATGGTTTTACTGCATTTTTGATCAAATAAACACAGCCTTGGTGAGCAAGAGAGACTTTAAAGGGTTGTTAAAAAATCTTACCAAACACAAATTGATGAAAGGTAGTGTATACATGTGCTAAAAGTTTATTTTAGGATTACACATCATATAGCTGAGCTGAAAGCTAACAGACATACAGTAGAAGTCACACAACCCCAGTTTTTCTTTCAGGAGGTCTCTAGAGATGCTGTATTTTTGTAATTATAGCTGTGAGGAGTATAATCTCACCCAGCGGCAGCTCGAAGCGTGTGTCCACAAGCAAACGGTGGAATGTTGGATCTTTGGTGCCACAGATTTCATTATCCGCCATTATGACCTGAGAATCTAGAGTCAACCATTCACCTGGTCCTTCCTGAAACACACATACACACACACACACACACAAATGAACTGCGTTTACACATCTATACAATCAACTGAGTCATACTGTATGTTGTGTCCCCAATGACATACTATACGCTATTCACTTAAACTAGTCTATGAAATTTAGACAGCTAGTTTGTCATCCATTGTCGATAGCCTGATAGTCATTCCAAACCGAAACCATTTAGTGCATGAAGTGTCCAATATCCCACACTTTGTATTTTCGGTTAAATAAGTACATCATCTGGGTATCTGAAGTGCATTTCTTATTGTTACTGCAAAATGGCATAGAATAGTGCATAAGCATGTGAACTGGGACACACCTACAGACTCATCATGCATATAATTTTGTCATCAAATACAAATACTCTTATATTTTAGGGTAATATTTATATTACATTTATAATATATATAAACTGTATGTATAGTAAAAAATGCATACTTTATTATATATGCATTGTATATATTGTGTATTCTTTTATAATCTTTAGTAATTAAACAAATAATTTTATTTTAATATATATTGCATATTATATATATTATATTATACATACATATTTTATCTTACATTTTAAAATAATATTAGAAAAATATATTATAAAAAATTATAAAAATAATGTTACTATGTTGGATTATTTTTTTATTCAAGTCAAGCTTTATTTATAAAGTATTTAAAACAACAGATGTTGACCCAAAGTGTTGTTCAGATCAAGAAATGCTAATACAAATACAACCATTGTATATTGTTTTTTGCAAAAAGCTAATAAATAAAATAAGTCTTTAATACTGAATTAAAATTGCTATTGATGGAGCTGACCTAATGACTATTCCAGAGCAGTGTTACTTTAGAATAATTGAGATACTATTGAAGTTTTTATTAAAATATTTTTTTTTATTATTCATTTGAATCATTTCTTATTTTTATATATTCTGTTTTAATTAATTTCATTTGAATTTATTTAATGTTTTTGTCATTTTTAGTAGTTTTTGTTCTTTATGTACATCTATATAGTTTTATTCATTTTATTTCAGTCTTAGTTGTAGTTATTTTAGTTATTTAAATTTAATTTTTATTTTATTTTAAGTAACGAAAATATTTTTTTATTTTAATTTCAGAATTTTAATTAAAAAGCTTTATCACCCTATGACTTACTGTAACAGCGAAAGTAATTGATCAGAAGACTTTATAATATTGTCTCATTTAATAACAAACCATTGTTTAAGTCAGACTTAAAGACTTTAATCAGATTAAAAACTACATTTTTCAGGTCAGTCTACCAGTTAGACTGGCATAAATCAGCCTGGACAAGCATTTAAGTTCATACACGTCTTTTCAGCAGAAATGCATCAGCTGATGCTTTTGCCAATAAAGCGATCGGCTCTTTTAATTGAAAAGTGGGACGTACACGTCTCTGATTGGTCACAGAGAGCAAAGCTGTTAACCTTTCCTTCCCAGAATGCCGTTGGGGATCATCAGCTCTGAGGTCATGTTTAGTGCACATAAATCTCTCCTGACATCTTAAAAGTACTACATAAATGTCTTTCTCATTTATTTCTCAGCCAAATGTCAATAAAAATAAAACAAGTCGCCAGGTGTTTTTCAGAGTGAAACACAGAACTTTGTTTATTTACACGCGAGCAGCTCATGATCCAGAGTTTTCAGCATCTCAGTAAATGCTGCTCAACACAAGTATTTACTTCTGCATGTTTGAGTCACTTATAACATGCATTTGGAAACAAAACATGCGCAAACCATCTTCCCAAACTTATAATGAGAAGTGTGTATCAACAAAAGTGAAGTTTTAAGGTCTTCCTGTGGTTTTTATGCCAAAATAAAAGCTCTATGGTTTAATGTTTGAAAATGAAGAAATTAATGTATTTCTTACAGTTGAACAGTAAAACTAACATTATTATTATTATTATTATTATTATAATAATTGTTATTATTATAATTATTATAATTATAATTATTATTATTATTTTCTTAAATGCTTGATTTTGTTTTGTGTTTTTATTTAATAATAATGATATTATTTATTTATTTATTTATTTATTTTTAGCTAAAATGTGGACCATGTTTTACATCCCTACAAACAAAGCACAGCAAACCTGAAACTTTTTAAATTTCATTTTAAATAATTTAAAATATATACATATATATTTTACAGTGGAATATTTATGTTGTTTAATATTTTTATTTAGTAACATTAATGATCATAATACAAAATATAATTTTTTTATAATATATACATTTTTATATATAAAATATATTATTATTATTATTATTATTATTATTATTATTATTATTATTATTATTATTATTATTATTTAGTTATATTGATATATAATCCCAAACATTTGGGCCAAAAGTTGTGCAACCCTAAAAATAAGAGCAGCAAACCTGGAGCTTCTTTTGTTTTAAATGTAAAAAAAAAAAAAAAAAAAAAATCACGTTTGCAAAGTTTAATTAGATTTTTTCTCCTAGACAGACATCCCTATTCTCTGGGATTTTTTAAAAACTGTTTTATGGTGAAAATTGTGTATCCAATCACTTAGTAAAGTAAACCTCTCCTTAGCAAGACGCATAATTTGAGGAATCATGAAATAATGAACCACTGCTTTGCTTTTATGTTTCATCCCAAATCCATTAAATGCACTGCCTTCACTAACTAATCTAGCAGCAATAAAGCACAATCACACATTACAGAACAAATGCACAAACATTATGAATCTCTCCAAAACATCAGAGGAAGTTCTTCAGTGAATGCTTATAAAACACAATAAATACCTCGACATATTCAAATCACATAAATCACACAAACACCAGAACACCAGAGGCCGAGAGAAGAAAATATTCATTCGTTATTGACAGCAGATGATATATTATTCATGTTACGTTATGAAAGCATGAGGAAAAACTCAGGGTCATTTATAAAAACGGAACATAAAAGCAGCAAATAGAAGGTGGCTCAATAAAACAGCTGCTTTTAAATAAAGCAAGCATTGGCTTACGTAACAGGACAGGAAGGGCAAAGGCCTGCATGAGCAGATCTGAGGTGCATTACGGCCATAAATCCAGCAGCGCATCCCATGTCTAAACCAGATCTAATCAAAAACATGACCTTCACTTCTCTATCTGACATCACACCCACTGTCATCCTGTGTTAGATTTCATTTAGTGTCTGATCTCACCACAGAGAACAACTGTACTGCTCATATGTTGCTCTTTCATAGCTTATAACATTATAGATATTAAAATTTGTCATCTTGGCATCACACTGCAAAACATTATTTTATTACTTTATATTTTTGCCTTGTTTTCCAGTACAAATATCTAAACATGCTTAAATCAAGATACGTTTACTTGAGAAGCAAAATTATTTGTGCTGTCAAACAATTAATCGCGATTAATTGTATCCAAAACAAAAGTTTTTATTTACATAATATATGTGTGTACTGTACTATATTTATTATGTATATATAAATACACACACATGCATGTATATATTTAAGAAAAATATGTTATGTTTATATATTAAATATATTTATATATAGTATGAATTATATGAATATAAATGTATACATGTAAATATTTTCAAAATATACACTGTATGTGTTTTTCTATTTATATATACATAATAAATATACACAGTTCACACACATATACTATGTGTTTGGATGAAATTAATCACGATTAATCATTTGACAGCACTAAAAATTATTTAAGATATTAAGGGCCAGATTTACTAACAGCTTGCGCCAGCACAAACCGTCTTTTGGCATTAAAATAGTACTGTCAGGTTTTACTAAAGACGCGCAGTGAAGAATTAGCGCTGAAAAGGCGTGGACACAGATATTTTTGCACCTGACCTTATTGAATATGCATTTGTGGGAGTTTCCCTTTCAGACGCAAAATTTATGGGAGGAGAATATTCTTCTTTTGAGAATTTTTCAAGAATTGAACATTCTTACAAACTTCTTGGAATTTATCTTATGAAATTTCTAAACAGGATTTCGGTGAATCTGGCCCCAGGAGCCTCAAGCAAGTGTCTTAGTGTTACACCGTGTCCTAACTACACACGACGTGACGCCACGACACGCGATAAAAAGTATCTTTTCCATGTTAATCGGAGTTTTTGGCCTAACTAGCCACAACGCAACGCCGCGAAATTTCTAATTTAGAAACGGTTTCTATTTCCGCGACGTCGCGGCTGGAACAACAACATACAAACTAATGACAGTGATAATCTCATGTACTGATTATGTGCTTTATTCAATGTTAAACGTGTCTAATGTGAGTTTGAATATCATTCTGCGTGACCGTTATAGCCATACTGAAAGCAACAACAGATAGTTTACCTCAGATCTTGAAAATAAGATGTACGTTAAAACTGCGAATTCAGTGCGAACCAACAAGCGTATTCCATGACAAAGATGGTATCAGTCACTCAGTATGTACTTTTAATAATGTTAAAAAGGTTTAATATTTATGAATTAGATTCACATATACACGCTTTTGATTGGCTGTGATATTTGATTGATTCTGTTGCGTCGCGGTGTCGCGTCGCGTGTAGTGTGGACACCCAAACTGCGTTTTGCTGGAATCCTGTCGAGTCGCGTGTAGTTAGGACAAGGTGTTATTGAAACCGTATTAAGAATGGCACTCATACCAGCCATATATGCAAACCCAACAGTGCAGCACCAACCTCGTTTGATTGGCGGATACTCTGCAATGGGATCCAAACGTAGCCAACCATTGTGTCCCAGATCAGTCCTTTATTCCACACCTCCACCGTGAGGCCCAGATCCAGCCGATTTATCTCACTGGACAGAAAAAGAGAGAGAACGAAAAAACAGAGCAACCTTTAAATGAAGATAAATGCAGGTGGCAGTGCACTGCAGAGTAAACCGCTGAATCAACCTATAAATGGGAAATGAAAATGAACAAAGGCTACTTGTACTTTCATAAAGACAGCGAGATGTTCTGCGGAGGAAAGTTAAAAGCTTTTATTGTAATCAACATCAAGCCTGGCGTGAAGCGGAAAGCTGAGCGAGAGCTGCGTGGGTGAAGAGCTCGTCTGGAATCAAGATTCAATGTTTATCAAGAGACATTTCCATCTGATTGTTGGCACCACACTGAGAGGATTTTATAGACTAAACTGCTTTACATAATTACATCATGGCTAAATGGAAACAAACAGGGAACAAAACATGGCCAGAAGAAATATAACACATATCTAATTTACAAAACAGCAGGGCGTATTGTTAGAAAGAAAACCCAAGAGAGGAATCAAGACAGCGCAATACTAGACATTTACATTTCTGAGATGCTGCGGGGTTATGAGTGGTTTCAAATATTGTTACTAACATGGTCAAATGTGAATTTAAGCAATACAAATGCAGATATTTTGCATATTTTTAAATTTTATATGCCACATTTCTCAGGCATTACAAGTGTTGTGTGAATCACATGTACAACAAATTAAAATACTGAAAGCTGAAACTGTCTTTCAAACAGAATTTAGACTTATAAATAATATATAATAATATATAAAGTGATATTTATATCTATCTATCTAAGCACATTACATATAAATTATAAGCTATAATAAATAAATTATATAAAGCTTAACAGATCATTGCAACATAGCACTGTTCATTTAAGGCTCATTTAAGGATACTGCTATTTTTTTATTAAAAGATATCACCAGCTGATTAATTGTCTTGTATTACAAGTTTTCTGCAATGCTATGCTTAAATATGCACAATTCTCTAATTAAATATGCACTAGTTTATGTACTACAGAAATCTGAATATTGGATAAAGCCAGGTTCAAAATTCTTGTTTGACTTTTGAGATTTTGGATTTCACTTTTTATCACTCCATAAATCACATCACTTCATAAGTACTGTCAACAGCCAGAAAAAGAATACATTTTCACTGTGTTATTAGGAATAAAATGTTATATAAATCAGGTGAATGATGAACAAACCCCTTAGTAAAATCCTTCAGAATATAGATAGGAATGAAACTGTAAAGTTTTGGTGTATGTAAGCACTGCTGAAGTGAAGAAAAAAAACTCAAAGCCTTTAAAGATATACATTGGAATACAAATCCACAGATAGGAATAGATAAAGTGCAATAAAGTAAACACTTAAATGTGCATTTTGCATGTTTTGTTTCCACTAGTCTGAAAGAAGACTAGACAAATTAGCCTAAAATCTTAAAATTTTCCACTGCATGAAAAAACAATGCTTTTGGCTGTAGTTCTTGTCTTTAAAACGACTTATCTGGAAATAATATTCAATACAACAGAGTAATTATAATTGCAATTTGCTCAACCTCTGTTTCCAGTACAATAAATGATCTGGAAGTAATAAAAAAAAAAAAGTAAATTTCAATCTTTATTAAAACACAAAACTGCCATAATTATTTGCTGAGGCTGTTGCATGCATTTTTCACTGCATACTGTACTATTTTTAAACCCAGTAGGCAGTATACAGTGCATATGTGTGTAGTACGCAGTACATTTTTCTCTTCTGAACATCGCCGCTATTAAAGGCACGTCACGTAGTGGAGAGCGGAAGGAGATTCTCTGCAGAGCGGCGTTACGTAAGAACAGCCGTGCCGCACCAGCGCAGATGCTTTGAGTTCATCTGCTATCAATGAACAAGAGCGCACAAAGAAAGACGTATGAATGAACGGAGGAGCGAGTGTGCATGCAACAGAAGGAGATAAAGTAAAGATGACAGCGATAGAGCGAAGAGAAGGTGATCTGTGAGTAAATCACAACATGAGAGGAAGATCAAGATAACAGAGAGAGAAAGGAGAAAAAGAAACAGACTAGAGTGAATGAAAGCCTGATTTATGGAAAAATAAAAAAAAAAGGTAATTGCGAATTTTCTTGCAATTGTGAGTTTACATCTCACAATTCTTAATTTTTTCTCAGAATTGTGTGATGTAAACTTGCATTTGTGAGTTATAAAGTCAGAATTGTGAGATATAAATGTTTATATCTCACAATTCTGACTATAAAATGCAATTGCAATTCGCAGATTAAAGAAAATGTCAGAAATTGTAAGCTGACTTTTCTCCTCACAACTGGACTTTAGAACTCGCAATTGCAAATTTATGTCAGTTTTGAGAAAAGAAGTCAGAATTGAGGAAAAAATGTCAGAACTACTCACAAATCTGTTCTACTCACAAATTTTGAGATTAAAAAGTCCCAATTATCTTTTAATTTTTCTTATTCCATGGCAGAAACAAGCTTCCATAATGCCGTTTTAATGCACTAGATGCTGCAAAAGACACAAGACCCGAAAGCTACTTTTTTCCCTATGTTTTTACACAATATTTAATGTTAATAATAATCTACTGCTGTTATTTATTTATTTTTTTGTCATTTTGAATTTGAATTGCCTTGACTTATGTTCTATTATTTCTGAACATACAGGATATGTTTAAAAAAAAAATTACATAAAAAAAAAAATAAAATAAAAAATTTATTTTTTGCCATATCACCCAGTCATAACTCACAGAAAAGAAAAATCCCAAATCAGATCTCATTATTAACTCAATTGTTTCTCGTTATTATCTCAATTGTTTCTCCTAGACAGCAAACTGATGTAATGGAGAGCAAATGGAGATGTTTTTCTTAATCTCCTGCTTCTCAATGTTTCTCCTGAGAAAAACCTGTAATCAAATGAGATCTCAACACTGTGCTCAAAAGCAATCAAAAGTCTGAGATCTCAATAAGATCTCAAATATATCTCATCAAATTGTCCTAAAATCAAACGTTAATTTTTTTAGATTAATAATTTATTTTTATAGCACTTTAATCTAAAACTATTGACTCAGTAATGTAGATTTTTATTTGTCCAAGGAGAAACATCTGAGACAAAGTTAAGACTGCAAATGCAACTTATTTAAAAACTCCATTAAGTGTGCTGAGTCATGAGAGAGAAACTTTTGAGCAAAATGAGATTCTCCTGTACAGCTGAACGCAGCAGGAATATCAAATGAGAGCACGAACTCTGTTACATAACTCAAGTGAGCATGAAGATAATCAGAGTAAATGTGTTTCGATTAAGACTAATAAAACCCTGACCATAATGAGTGGAGGAGAGAATTAAATGAAAACAGATAAGGGACATGAAAAAACAACAGGATGAGAGGGACGCAGAGATGAAGAGAAAATGAAAGCACAAAATAAATCAGAAGAGAGAAGAAAATATGAAGGACTCACAACATGAAATCTTGCTCCCAGCTGGGTTGGCTGCCTCGTACGGCGATGGTCGTACTTTTCACATTCTGAACCTTCAAAGTCACGTATGTGTTGAATTTCTCTGCAGGAGCAAAAAGAATAGGAGATATCAATCATACCATTCATATACAGTAACCCCAAAAAGTATTGTACTGAATAAATGTATAAATTAATTTTTATTAAAATTAATTTTTATTAAAATTAAACTAGATTACTAAATGATGTGGAAAAAAAGTTTTTTTCATTGTTAGTTATACAGTAATACCAACAAGTATTGTACTGAACTATTTATAAATAAATGTATAAATGATTTTATACATTTATATTTATTTTAAATAATTGATATAAATTAACATTAAACTAGATTACATTATGCATGTGAAAAAAGAAAAATGTTTTCTCATTGTTAGTTATAGAGTAAAACTAAAAAGTATTGTACTGAACAATTTATAAATAAATGTATTAATTATTCTATACATTTCTTTTTTTATTTTTTTTTTATTTTAAATAATTCATATAAATTAACATTAAACTAGATTACTAAATTATGTGAAAAAAAGTTTTTTTTTCATTTTTAGTTATACAGTAAAACCAAAAAGTATTGTACTGAACAATTTATAAATAAATGTATAAATTATTTTATACATTTATTTTTTTTTATTTTAAATAATTGATATAAATTAACATTAAACTAGATTACTAAATGCATGTGAAAAAAAAATGTTTTTTCATTGTTAGTTACACAGTAAAACTAAAAAGTATTGAACTGAACAATTTATAAATAAATGTATAAATTATTCTATACATTTCTTTTTTATTTCTTTTTTTGTTTTAAATAATTCATATAAATTAACAAACTAGATTACTAAAATACATGAAAAAATTAAATGTTTCATTCAATTCATTGTTAGTTATACAGTAAAACCAAAAAGTATTGTACTGAACAATTTATAAATAAATTTATAAATAATGTATACATTTTAATTTTTTAAATTTATTTAATATTTTACTTAATTTATTAACATAAATGAAACTACACTACTAAATGATGTAAAAAAAAAAATAATAATAAAATAAAATATATATATATTTTTTTTTTATAGTAAGTTTATGACAACTAATGCATTAGGTATCACGAACTATGCATTTAAATGCATTTAAAGGACTCCAAATTTAACTGAATGCACCATATTTGCTTACCCTGGGGTCCATCATATTTGGCCTTCTTCACTGTAAAACACAGATAGAAGAGTAAGAGTTAGTATCAGAGAAACTATTGTCTGTGCAAAACTCTTTCCATCAACTTTCAGACTTAAAAGTCTTCTGCATTTGGTGTTTTGACAAAGAAACTTCCCACTGTGAGAGCATGCAAGTGTTTGATAAATATACAGTGTATATCCAGAAACAGAAGAGCTTGTGCATTATAGATGAGCAGAAGTCTCTTCATACAGGAATGAGGGGATTTTTTAAAGTTTTCCATCTCTCTGCACTGAGATGACATGTGTTCCCATGCATTATTGATTCCCACTGTAGCACATGGCATGCAGTGCAGAGAAACATTAATATGCAAACCCACTCCGAACCCCCATACAACCCCACCCAAAGCTCATCTTCTCTCCTCTTCCTCAGAACGGCCATTAAAACAGGAAGTGAGTGTGTTTTAAAGCCTTGAGTCAGCTGGACTCTATACACACACACACACACACAAACACTCACTGCTGGTCCTCCATGAACGCCTCATGTGGTTTTCATCCTCACTCTTATCTAAAGTGAGTTGCTTTCTGGGTAATCATACTGTAGAGCTATTGCGGTATCTGTGCTGCAGTAATTCCGATGCGTTCGCATTCATTTCAGCACCTCTGCTGACCGGAATTCTGGCCAATAAAACCATTTGAAAAGATGAGAGCTGAGAGGAAAGTGCCGACGTTAGTTTAATTTCACTGAAGTTTCAAGCAGCGAGAGCCCACGTCAGCATCAAAGAATATGACATCAGAGGATGAAAATCCAGCTGTTCTGGGACTGATCACTTTATTACACATTTTTAAATAGTCAGAAATACAGATTCATAAGTTCGTTTCTGACATGAGATAAAAAATAAAATATGTAATTGCTTTTCTCTCATTTCTGAGTTTATATCTCTCTTTTTTTTTTTTTGAAAAAAAAAAGAAAAGTCAGAATTGCGAGATGTAAATTCAGTATTCTGGTTTTCTTTCTTGCAATTGTGAGTTTACATCTCAAAAATTCTGACTTTTTTTCCACAGAATTCTAAATGTGCATCTTGCAATTCTGTTTTTTGTTTCTGCCATGGAATAATAAAAAAAAAAAAGTTAATTCTGACTTTTTATCTCACAATTCTGACTTTTTTTCGCAATTGCGAGGTTATACCTAACAATTTATGATTGTAATTTAGATATAAATATAAATTTAGATTTGTGAAAAATGTAAACGTTTTTTCATCGTTAGTTATACAGTAAAACCAAAAAGTATTGTACTGAACAATTTATAAATAAATGAATAAATTATTTCATAAATTTATTTTTATTTATTTTTTATTTAAATGATTTATATAAATTAACATTAAACAAGATTACTAAATGATGTGAAAAAAAGTAAATGGTTTTTCATTGTTAGATAAACAGTAAAACCAAAAAGCATCGTACTGAACAATTTATAAATAAACTTCTAAATAATTTATAAATTTTTTTAAATCATTCCTTGGCAGAAACAAAAAACAGAATTGCAAGATGTAAATTTATAATTCTGTGAAAAAAAAAGTCAGAATTGTGAGATATAAACTCCAGAATACTGAATTTACATCTCGCAATTCTGACTTTTTTTTTTTTTTTTTTCAGAAAAAAAAAAAAAAAGATTTTTCTTCTCAGAATTATTATTCACAATTGCAATTTTTAAAGACAATTGTGAGTTAACATCTCACAATTCTGAATTTTTTCTCGGAACTGCAAGTTTATATTTAGCATTCTAAGAAAGTCAAACAAAGTCTGATCTTGTTAGATATAAACTCAGAATTGCAATAAAAAAAAGTCCAAATTGTGAGAGAAAAATTCACAATTGCCTTTTTATAATTTTTTTTTACACGCATGGGCCTCCATAAATTAACCTAAGATGTTTTTCTTGAAATTGTGACACTATTTCTCACTAAGGGCATGAATATGCCTGTAAAGTTTTGTTATTCTGAGGTATTGTGAAAAGTGCATATAATTATGATGTTAGCAGGTTAATTTGACACGTTAAAGGCAGGTGCACAGACTCAAAATAAAAATAATAAAAAAAGATGTATTTTGTTACGTCAGCTTCTCAACTACCCTATGAGGATATTTATATTTACCTTTACATTTATGCATTTGGCCGACACATTTATTTGAAGAATGAACATTGTATTGACAGCCTAAATGTTTATCCGCTCAGGCATGTAAATTTTGTTGGGAATTAAAAGCATGATCTTGGCATTGTTATGCTCTGTTTGAGCTTTTGGGGAAAGCTTTTGGAAAGCACAAAAAAATGAAACACTCTTTTTAATATTTACAGAAAACAAAAAGTATCATTAATGTAGTCCATAAGCAAATATAAAATATTAAAGCCTACTGAAACCATTTGACAACTTTGTGTAAAGAACAGAGGCTCTGGGACACCAGAACCATCATCCAAACACAATAAATGCTGGTCTTTCCAGCAGCAAACACTACAGTTTAGAAATAAAGACTTCAATTCAATTTCACCAATGCCTCTTAATTCTGTTTTCAGTACGTCAGCAAATTCCTCAGTGGAAAACACTCGCTCTGTGTTGGTTTCTTGGGTTCTGACTCATTGTGTCTCTCTGCGGTCTGAACAAGTCCACAGCATTTTCCTCCACAGGGCTTCCAGTGTCACTAATGAATCCTGGATGCTTCTTTCTGCCCTATCAGACCGACAGCAGATAATGTCATTTATCAGACTCATCGCACACTGGACATTAATGGCTCACTGAATTCACCTTTGTTTCCTTTCATGTCGTGCCTCACAAACAAACAAGAGTTTTCACAGTTAAAGATACACACATTCATTCTTGAGTTGTGTATCATTTGTTATTGTGAGAATGGATAGATAGATAGATAGATAGATAGATAGATAGATAGATAGATAGACAGATAAAGTGATAGAACAATAGAGCGATAGATAGAACGATAGAATGATAGATAGGATGATAGAACGATAGACAGAACGACAGAATGATAGAACGACAGAACGATAGATAGATAGATAGATAGATAGATAGATAGATAGATAGATAGATAGATAGATAGATAGATAGATAGATAGATAGATAGATAGATAGATAGATAGATAGATAGATAGATAAACAAACCACAGACAAAATGATAGATGCATGAATGGATGGATTTACAAAATGATTCACAAAACGATGGATGGATGGATGGATGGATGGATGGATGGACAAAATTATTGACAAAACGGTGGATGGATAAATGGATGGATGGATGGATGGATAATGACAGACAAAATGATGGATGGATGGATGGATGCATGGATGGATATAATGACAGACAAAATGATGGATGGATGGATGGATGCATGGATGGATATAATGACAGACAAAACGATGGATGGATGGATGGATGGATGGATGGTATGATAAAACGATAGAATGATAGATGAATGGACAAAATGATTGACAAAACGGTGGATGGATGGATGGATGGATGGATGGATATAACAACAGAAAAAATGATGGATGGATGGATGGATTGATGGATGGTAGACAGATAGACAAAATGATGGATGGATGGATGGATGGATGGATGGATGGATGGATGGATGGATGGACAAAATGATTGACAAAACGGTGAATGGATGGATGGATGGATGGATATAATGACAGACAAAATGATGGATGGATAGGCAAAATGATTGACAAAACGGTGGACGGATGGATGGATGGATGGATGGATATAATGACAGACAAAATGATGGATGGATGGATGGATGAATGGACAAAATGATTGACAAAATGGTGGATGGATGGATATAACAACAGACAAAATGATGGATGGATGGATGGATGGATGGATGGATGGTAGATAGATGGACAAAATGATAGATGGATGGATGGACAAAATGATTGACAAAATGGTGGATGAATGGATGGATGGATGGATGGATATAACAACAGACAAAATGATGTATGGATTGATGGATGGATGCTAGATAGACAAAATGTTGGATGGATGGATGGATGGATGGACAAAATGATTGACAAAAAGGTGGATGGATGGATGGATGGATGGATGAATGGATGGTAGATAGATTGACAAAATGATGGACGGATGGATGGATGGATGGATGGTTGGATGGACAAAATGATTGACAAAACAGTGAATGGATGGATGGATGGATGGATGGATGGATGGATGGATGGATATAACAACAGACAAAATAATGGAAGGAATGGATGGATAGACAAAACGGTGGATGGATGGATGGATGGATGGATGGATGGATGGATAAACGAATAGATATAACAACAGACAAAATGATGGATGGATGTACAAAACAGTGGATGGATGAATGGATGGATAGACAAAATAATGAAAGTGACAAAGTGAAAGTGACGTGACGTGACATGTGGCCAAGTATGGTGACCCATACTCGGAATTTGTGCTCTGCAATTAACCCATCCAAAGTGCACACACACCGCAGTGAACACACACACCGTGAACACACACCCGGAGCAGTGGGCAGCCATTTATGCTGCGGCGCCCGGGGAGCAGTTGGGGGTTCAGTTCCTTGCTCAAGGGCACCTCAGTCGTGGTATTGAGGGTGGAGAGAGCGCTGTACATTCTTTAGGCTACGAGTCCGACTCTCTAACCATTAGGCCATGACTTCCTAATTGACAAAATGGTGGATGGATGGATGTTAGACAACACGATAGATAGAACAATGGATGGATGAAAGGGTGGACGAATAGGTAGATAGACAAAACAACAGGCAAAATGATAGAATGATAGAACGATACGAGAAAATATACATTTATATATTATAGATGTATACATCTGTGCTCTGCTGTACTATAGATGTATACATCACTATACATCTGTGCTGAAAGAACAAATCTATTTTAAGCCATTGAGTTCTTTCCATTTCAAGCAAATAAACGCTGAAGAACGGGGACAAACCGGAAGCAATCTTTGGCATTCAGCTCCGTCTAAAATTGAATTATAGAGAGGTGGGCAGCTCTATCGTATGGTGTTTCATTGAGTGCAGTTAAAACAGACCACTGTAATATATCAATACCCAGGCCAGATCAATGAAGAGGACGCTGGATCGCAGAACCCAGGAAACTAGCGCTTAATAATAGCTCAGAATCATAAATCACTGCCAATATAAATAATTCAGAACTGGATCTGCTGCCCACAAACAACACATTGTAATCAATGACTCCCAGGTCCCATTTATTTGTAACAGCCGAGAGGAAAACAACCAGCTGACTGTGAAAGGAAACGAAGAAAGAAGGCCTCTAGAATGGGTTTTACTGACATGGCCAGAAGAAAATGTTCTTGCTCAGATGTTGCTCCTTCATAATTTAGAGCTCCATTAAGTCTCCTGGGATGCTTCATTTAAGTCTCAGACGTTTCTCCTAAAATAGTCAATAGTTGTATAGAAGTCATACTGAGATTTCAGACTTTTAGAATGCAGACTTTGAGATCTTGGCAAATCTGAGCACAGTTTGAGACATTATTTAAGGAGCAGTTCACCCAAAAATGAAAATTGGCTGAAAATGTTCTGAACCTCAGACCATTCAAGATTAGGATGAGTTTGATTCTTCATCAGATTTGGAGAAATGTAGCATTGCATCACTGTCTCACCAACAGATCCTCTGCAGTGAATGGGTGCCATCAGAATGAGAGTCCAAACAGCTGATAAAAACATCACAATAATCCACAAGTAATCCACACTCCAGTCCATCAGTTAACACCTTGAGAAGACAAAAGCTCAAACAAATCCATCATTAAGATGTTTTTAACTAAAATACGAGTCCATAATCCATAATAATGCTTCCTCCAGTGAAAAAGTCCATCTCCTGCCACATATTTGTTTAGAGCTGTTTTGGACTGTTTTGGCTTGTAAACGGTGCTTGATCTGTGCAGATTTCTCTCCTGATTCAGACAAAACCAGTTTTTCACTGGAGGAAGCGTTATTATGGATTATGGACTCATATTATGGATTATGCAGCTTTTGGCTTTACAAGATGTTAACTGATGGACTGACTGGATTACTTGTGGATTATTGTGATGTTTTTATCAGCTATTTGGACTCTCAATTCTGACGGCACCCATTCACTGCAGAGGATCCATTGCTGAGACAGTGATGGAATGATACATTTCTCCAAATCTGACGAAGAAACAAACTCATCTACATCTTGGATGGCCTGAGGGTGAGTGCATTTTCAGAAAATATTTCTTTCCTAAGGCCTAATCTATTCACAAATGTTTGGACATAATTTATGAGCACTAAATCTCTTTATAAACATCAAAACACATTACTAACTGTGAAGACTTTGCTTTTCCCTGTTATGTTTGGCTGAAACCAGGAGGTGGGATGTTATCCACCCATGCTGATTGCAAAAGCGTTTTCAATATTACATAAGTGTGAAAACGCTCCTACATTCAGCATATGACAACAGCACCGAATATCATAAGAGTTATATCACACAACAGCAGAAAAAAGGTGAGGCCTTATATAATGCATTCATCTTTAGAATTCAATACACAATCTGTTAAGGGTTATACATGCAAATTGACTAATTTAGTGCCTGACAATATTTTACCAAACGAACGTCTTTGTGATATCTTAAGTAAAGAGCTTAATTCAGTCATGACCCTTCATGCTACACAGTCTCTCCTGTAATGAAAATTGACCCAACACCTCTGTCATGACAAACAGCACATCAAGAATAAGAGCTTTGTCGTCTCACTGAGCAATAAACCCATAACCCTTTTCCTGAACAGTCGCTGTGCCTTTACTCAGGGACTTCTTTTAAAACACAGCGTTCCTGATTTACTATGCAGAGAAAGAGGGAGTGGACTGAGACAGAATTCCCAGATGAGGGGCTTGATTTCACATGGTAGCTGCTGTCAGAACCTTAAGATTGTGTTTGAACATAAATCTCACAATTTCCAGCTCCTATTTCACCCCAAAAATGGGACTGCTAAGATTATTTGCACTGTGATATTATTTTCCATTACAAAAAAGCACATCTCACCCTTCAAATTCTCATTACTGTATTTAATACCAACTATGAGATTCATTCTGTCCGAACACAATGATTTTTTTGTTTTTGTTTTATTTAAATCAGCAAAAATTAATGGCAATAAAACAAATACTGACATGGCAAATAGTATAGCCAGTGTGAAATGGATATATTATTATTATTATTATTATTATTATTATTATTATTATTGCATTATGGTAATGAATTTTTTTTTATTTCATATTTATCTGTTGTATTTTATGTTTTTATTATTATGTATTCATTCATTTATTTTTTTGCATTACACTAAAGGGAATTGGGAAATTTGCTTTTTTGCTTTTTCCATTAAATATAGTGTCACAAAATATCTAACTACTCATGAAAATAATCTTAATTTCAATATATGTATCATCTATATTTTTTTGGATTATGGTAATGAAAATGAGTTTTTTTTTTTTTTGCATTACCCTTAAATGAATTATATAAGCATATATATATAATAGTATGCTTATATATTACACATTATATATATAAACAAACAAAAATCAAATTTTCATAGCAGTGTAATGCAAAAAGGTTTTTTTTCGAGAATTATATATAAATATATGTGTATGTGTATAAATTCTATCATTTATATATTTACTTATATAATTTATTATTTATAAATATAACATTAAATAAATTTTTAAATGTATTTATTTATTTATATATTTATATTTTTTTTTGGGATAAAATGATTCATACATGAATGTTGCCAGGTTTAGTGAGATTCACCCTTGAACAACTGCGCTCATAATGACCAGCACTACTAGTGAGAGAGCAGCTAGTGTTTTATAGTCTGGTGCAGCACAGAATAAGAATGAGCCAGCCACGTGTCATTGCATCAAAGCAAAATCAGCCGTGCTTTATTACAATCATCCAGCTATCGATGCTTTGTTTTTAAAGTGCACTGGATGCACAAGAGTCTCTATGACTATTATGCAATACAGATGTTGCAGAACAGATCTTGCTTTCCGAGCATGCACACACAGCGTTATCAGTGTGAATGTCGTTTCGAGGCATCCGAGGCACTGATAACCAAATCAATCGTAACTAACCTGTCAATCAATCACATTATCTACAAACCTAATGCATGTGAACCTGAAGAAACGTGAAGCCCTGGTTTGCACCGTATAGAGCGTGACCAGAATGATCTTCACAAGAAATGTCATTTCATCAAGCTCACACACCCACACACACAGGATTCCCTCACGAGCCGTGCTAGAGATTCCCACTCTGCACTGAACAATATGAGCAATCCCTTTTATATTAACACATTTCTACATATCAGGTCCTTAAAATTTTAATGCAATGCCCTAACAGAGTCTGCATTAAATTCTGATAACTGGTTGATTAACAGGTTGATGAGTGAATCTTAAGAGGAAAAACGTAAACACCTTCACTAAACACAAACCAAACACATCTGAACATCAATGAGAAGCATTAGACAAAATCATCTTTTGTTTTGCTTTGTGACATGTATCATAATAAAACACAGTGACAACATTCACTTACACCACTTTTTTTTGACCATGCACCATGGTATACATGGAATATCCCTTGAAATACAATGTAAATACCATAATACATTAATTTCATGGTTTATATTATATTAATATATATAATATTATATTATATATAGTCATGGTACTGCAACAGTAGCTACTTTTTTGTTAAGGACACTATGAAATGGAGATTTATACCATGGTATATACATGTACAACCATCGTATATGTCAAAACGCCATGGTTTTGTAATCAAAACAGATCACTAGCAAAAAGTACCACGCAAATACCATAGCAATCAGTGAAGTACCATGGTAAATGAGTCTGATTCTACGGTACTTTTTGTAAGTGATTCTATATGATGACTGGATTATTATACAATATAATATTCTGTCCCAACAAAGGGCAAATGTAAGACTGTTACTCACCGCCGACGCACAGCAGAGACATCGCGCCGCGTCGCGTCGCGTCGACCGGAACGGGACAGTGATTGGATTCAGCCGCGCTCACTCAACACACAGCCATAACTACAGCTTTTGCACAATAAACGCGTAAATAAACAGTCGAACTAACAGAAAATGTTCATATGAAGCACTTTTTCCCTCAGTTTATCGGCCGTTTCGCGCCTCTAGCGCACTGCCAGCTTTGCTTCAGCACCAGCGGCGCGCGGACAGCTCGCGGCGTGACGTCACGCGGATGAGAAGCAGACCGAGCGTCACGCGCTGGAGTTTCTCTCTGTCCCGCACGCACGCGGGTCTCCCGCAAATCCGCATGCAGAACTGAAATTATATAACAGCGGATCGAAGTATTGCAGTCTTATTACACAAGAAATCTATGATTTGAATAGAAAACGGCTGAATATTTCACATATATGGGATTAAAATGAGAAATTACAAAACGTGTAAGATATACAAAACACTGAAATGCACTGACTTCCCTTTTCTAAAAAGAATAATTCTATAGGCTAACAGACTGCATGAAACTGGGGTATTTACAAATTAATTTATTTTTGATTAGCCTACTGAATAACATATTTTAAAGGACTTTCATTTTATAGATTTGACAAGTCGTTTTGTCTTTTAGAGTTAATAGAAAAGGTTAATTTGAAAAAGGTTTTAAATTTTGATTGTTTGAATCATATACTGAAAAATATGGTGTATAAACCTTTTTCACTCAGAAAATGTTAGAAATTTCACAATTAATTAGCAAAAATAGCAAGTTACACATTATGTAACATGAGATTTTGAAGAAGAAAGACTGAAATAAACCCTACTCCAATAGGCCTAATCGTTGTAATATTTACTAAGTTTTAAAAATAAGTAAATAAATACATTTCATCATAATAAATTGCATCATTCTACCTTTTTTGACAAGGGAAATGTCTCATATAATATAATAATATAATAATAATAATATATATATATATATATATATATATATATATATATATATATATATATATATATAATGTAATAAAAATATAATATAATATAACATAATATAAAAATGTTTCAAATTCAAAATCCTGAGTTTTCTCTTTCATTTTGTAGAAAATTCTAAATGCAAATACAGAAGAAACACTGGGTGGATACATTAGGGCTCATTCATTCCTATTCTAACTGCATTTCCAGTGTCATGACAGGGCTTTTTTACACAGATACTGCATTTGGGCAGCTTCTGGATGCGTGACGTCACCACAGCGCTTCCCCAGTCATCCAGATGAGGGCATCTTGACACTCAAGTAATATTAATCTGACATCGTGTTAGGCTATATCCTTTGTCTTTTGTCATTTGCAGGCATACATGGACATAATAGTACGTGATGAACCAGGTAAACAATGTATATCAAATGTATATAGAGACAACAGATCATTCTTGAACTTCTTTTTGCATGCAATACTAATGATTATGAGGATATTTCATAGGATGCAGACAAAGGAATCCTTGCTTCCCACATTTCTAAAAATCATAATGGCTATATTCTAAATACAATGCTAGAATATAAAAATAGTTATAAAAATGTTATATATAATTATATATAGAATAATTCTAGGCAATTGGAATTTGCCATAAACTGCAATAAACCAGGGAACTGACAAATTAATTTCCTTTTGATCAATGAATAATTTATATATTTTATATATTTTAAAGGACTTTCATTTTATAGATATTGCAAGAACAATGTCTAGTCCGTTCAAATAGTATCAGAGTTAATAGAAAAAATAACAGAAAAGTTAAAAATAATTTAGAATACAAATTTCAAGTAGTTTAAAAAATATTGATAATTAAGAAATATATGTCCACACGTGCACTTGGGACCGGATGTTGTGCGCGTGCGATGACAGGATACTGACAGTGCTCGTGATTTGTTTACTCATTCAGCGTGCGCGCGCCTCAGTCCAAGATGGCTACTGGAGACAATAGCAGTCGGGTTCCGTGTTTAAATTTCTCCGGACCCGGACCTTTGGGTAACAGCCAACCGAGCAACAGTCCTTACGCTTTGGCTGCGAGTCACGGAGGATCCGTTGGAAGCGGCGGAGGCCCTCAGGGCGTAACGAGACGCTCAAATCCCCAACCGGGGCCTGCGGCCTTGGAAAGCCCCGGTGTTGCGTCGGGACCTCCGCCGAACCTGATGAACTCTCTCCCGGCTGCCGCGGCGGTGGTGGGGCCGCTGGGCGGGGCGATGGCTCCGGCCGCCTCAAATATGACAGGAAACCCGTCAAACGCAGCGATGACACCGGCTACACACTCGTCTCTGTCCGCTGCCCCGGCTGCAGCCGCTGTGCTTGTATACCGGGAGCCCGTTTATAACTGGCAGGCGACGAAAAGCACCGTAAAAGAGAGATTTGCGTTTTTGTTCAATAATGAAGTACTGAGTGATGTTCACTTCCTAGTGGGTAAAGGAATGGGAGTCCAGCGGATACCTGCGCACAGGTGATTCACTAAATACACTGATGACATTATAACAGTAAACTATTAAAATGACTCTTCTGTCATTATTTACTCACACCCATGTCGTCTTAAAACGTGTATGACTTACTTTATCCGTGGAACACAACAGGAGATGTTTAGCGGGATGTTTCAGTACAATGGAAGTGGATGGGGACTGGAGCTGTCAAGCTCCAAAAATGACAAAAAGCATCATGACTTTGTCTATATATCTCATGCGCTATTTTAACAAGCCATCTGAAGTCATACGATAACTTTGTGTAAGAAGCAGACTGAAATTAAATACATTATTCGTTAAAAAATAGTCTCCTCAGCTGACGCTGTTAATTCGCGGCACGCGTGCGCAGTCATATATGGCGCGAGCGTCCGGTTGACAACTGGTCACGAGACACAATAGAGCCAATAACGCTTACGTTTTTATGAAAAATAAAAAAAAACCGACCATTAAAATAGTTTTGCATTGTGACAAGTGTGTTTGTGTTTGGCATTAACATGCGTTTTAAGCTCCCACGGGATAAAAAATAAAATAAATGTATTTGCGACTTTTTATCTCAGAAGTTGGATTTTTTTTTAAATCACTTCTGAGAAAAAAAATTCGTAATTGCGAGATAGAAGCTCAGAATTACGAGATATGAACTCAGAAATCAGACTTCTTTCCTCGCAATTTTGAGTTTACATCTTGCAGTTATGTTTTTTTTCTGCCATGAAATAATAATATAAAAAAGGTCATTGTAATTTTTTTTTTATATAGCAGAATTTTTTTAGCAATTGAGGAAAAAGTGAATTGCAAGATACAACCTCAGAACTTAGAATTTTTTACATTTATTTTTAGTTTATTTCTGCCCTGGAATAATAAAAATAAAAATGTAATTGCAACTTTTTCTTGCAATTCTGAGCTGAACTAACATCTAGAAATTTGAATTTATATTTGTGCTTATTTGTTGTTAAAATAATACTTTTATTAAATAAATGTATTTATAATATTATAAAAGCATTATTTATTATAATAATAATTATTATGATAATTATTTGTAATATTAATATTACCATTGCAGGTTTGTTCTGGCCGCTGGCAGTGCAGTATTTGATGCCATGTTTAATGGAGGCATGGCCACCACATCCACAGAGATTGAGCTTCCTGATGTAGAACCTGCAGCATTTCTCGCATTGCTCAAGTATGAGCATTTTTCTCAATATGCATGAACATACAGTGCTTCAGATATGTAAATAATGACCCTTTCTTCAGGTTCCTGTACTCTGATGAGGTTCAAATCGGACCCGAGACGGTGATGACGACTCTCTACACCGCAAAGAAATACGCCGTTCCGGCTCTGGAAGCCCATTGTGTGGAGTTTCTGAAGAAGAACCTGCGACCAGACAATGCATTCATGCTGCTCACACAGGTAGAGGTCATTCACGCCTGTGATGTTTGCAGAAGACTCCTGTGGATCTGACAGGCTGATGTGTTGTTTTTTTGAAGGCGAGACTGTTCGATGAGCCGCAGCTGGCCAGCCTGTGCCTGGAGAACATCGACAAAAACACAGGAGACGCTCTGGCCGCTGAGGGATTCACAGATATTGATCTGGGTACTGTATCACGGAAACAAATCCACGGTATAATGCATATAGGCCTGCTGCTCAATCTCTGACAGCACTGAATAAGTGTTAAAGGGATAGTTCACCTAAAAATGACAATTTTGTCAACATATTTACCCTGCTGAACACAGAAGAAGATATTTTGAAGAATGTTGCTAACCAAAGAGTTGTTGATTGCCATTGGCTTCTGTTGACTTTTGTGTTCAGCAGAAGAAAGAAACTCATACAGGTTTGAAGGTGATTTTCATTTTTGGGTGAACTACTCCTTTAATATATTATATCTCATAATCATTGCCGTTTTTATTTTACTTCATCCTTTTAGTTTTATTGCTAAAGGTTCCATTTATTAACATTAGTTAACATGAATGAACAAGGAACAATACTTTGAAAGCATTTATTAATCTTAGTTAATTTCAACGTTTAATAATACATTATTTAAAAAAAAATGTATCTCTTAATATTAGTTAATGCAGTGTGAACTAACACGAACAAACCATGAAAAGCTTTATTTTTATTTACAAATGTTAACAAAGATGAATAAATACCGTAACAAATGCATTGCTTCTTGTTTGTTAATGTTAGTTAATATATTAACTAATGGGACCTTATTGTAAAGTGTTACTAGTTTTTTTTTTATTATTTGTTAGTTTTTACTTGAATAACAATATGCAATATGCTATTGTTTTAAAAAATATATACACTACAATTCAGAAGTTTACAGTCAATGTTTTTTTTAAGAAATTAATACTTTTATTCAGCAAGAACACATTAAATTGATAGTGACAGTGAATACAATGTTACAAAAGATTTCTATTTCAAATAAATGCTGTTCTTTTGAACTTTCTATTCATCTGTGAATCCTAAAAAATAAAATGTATCACGGTTTCCACACAAATTTCAACATTGATAATAATCAGAAATGTTTCTTAAGCAGCAGATCAGCATATTAGAATGATTTCTGAAGGATCATGTGACACTGAAGACTGGAGTAATGATGCTGAAAATTCAGCTTTGATCTCAGAAATGAATTACATTTTACATTATTTTCACAGAGAAAACTTGTTTTAAATGTAATAATATTTCACAGTTTTACTGTGTTTTTGATCAAATAAATGCAGCCTTGATGAGCAGAAGAGACTTCTTTCAAAAACATTAAAAAACTAAATCTTACTTACCTATATTTTTGGTCTTATGAAAAGCCTAGTTGGTTCCTCACATCCTCACAGACGTCTGTCTCTCTCTTCTATGTCAGACACGCTGGTTGCAGTGTTGGAGAGAGATACTCTGGGTGTACGCGAGGTGCATTTGTTTGGAGCAGCGGTTCGCTGGGCAGAAGCTGAAGCTCATCGACAGCAGCTCCAGCCCACGCCGGAGAACAAGAGACGCGTGCTGGGAAAAGCCCTCAATCTCATCCGCTTCCCTCTCATGACTATAGAGGAGTTCGCTGCAGGTCTCTATACACGCTGCACTTATGGCATTAACCCTGTAAAACCTGAAATATGAATCAAAAATCAAAAAATCCAAGTTCATTGAACCTTTAGACAACATATAATATTAATACATGAGGCTTTATTGGCTCATATAGTCTGATGCAGTGAGAATAAGGAGGGAAAAACAGCTCAGTTTTATTCATAGACTCAAACTGAGCAAAAATATGTAATTTGGTGCAGATGCTGATATTTCTATAATGAAAATCTGATGCTTATGTAAATCAGTGAGATCTTTCTAATAGTAGAGCAGATAGTGACATAAAATGATCTAAATATCAGTGATCACTCTATATCTCCAATAATATGTCCAAGTAAGATGAGATTGAAATGATACAAACATATAATGTAATGCAATCCAATGCTGATTGAGAGATGAAGAAATAAACGCTCCTCAGAAGATGTGAGATGAAGATCATTCCTCCGCTGAGGAACAGTGAAAGTAAAGCTTCTGGAAACAAACGCTCCTCAAAAGATCCTGATCATCAGATTTGAGACTCACTGATTTTTCTAAAAAATGATTGATGGAGCCAAACTGCTTCAGTCCAGTATGTGTTCATCTGGAAATATTATACATAGGGTTGGGTATCATTTGAATTTTAAGAATTCCAATTCCGATTCTGCTTATCGATTCCGATTCTTATAGATTCCCAGTTTCGATTCCAGTGTGGTCAAATATTTAGATATCAAACATATTATTCTGTCTCTCTTTTTGCAAAACAATTAATTGAATACCATGAATGATTAAGAGCTGTTTGAGTGCAAAATAGAGATGCACAATTCTGGATAAACTGAGACTTTTTTTTTTTAATGGAGGTTGTAGTTCTCTCACAATTCTGAAGAAAAAATATCAGACAACTAAACAAAATCTCATGGAATTTATGAATGGAATGATTCAATGACTCACTCAAGATTGACTTGTTTCATTACTGGATGAATCCGTGTTTTTGAATGAATCTCTTGAATGAATGATTCAAAGACACATAGATTTTAACAGCCCCTTTTCGCCACCTAAAGAAAAAAAATATGCGCACACAGGAATTGATAGGTGGAATTGAAATTTGAATTTTACAAAAAGTATCTGATTCCTGACCTTAAGTATCCGATTCTGGAATTGTTTATATCCCAATTTTCCCAACCCTATTACTACAGTTATTCTAATGTTTACTTGATAAAAAATCAGTAAAGATTTGACAGCAAAAAGACACGTGAAGCAGCAACCAAATGTGGACGTTTGTACAATTACACTAAAAGAGCTTTTACTGGATAAAAAAACTGTAAACTATCAGTCAGAAACAGGTTTAACAGCAACGTTTGATCATGTGGAGACCTTGTATCAACAAATAGAAAAGGTTGTAGCGTCAAACGCTCGTCCAAAAGTCCAGTAGGCCAATAATATAAGGTGCGTAGATCCAAAAAATTTTTTTTACAAAAAGTATATAGACAAAGGAGATCCAAATAGTCCAAAAAGGCTTATATCTTTATTACTCAGAGGTCACAAAATTGTGCAAAAAAGTGCAAAGGTGCAAGAGTGCAAAATGTTTTCGGGTATTAACCCTTCCTCAATGCTATGAATCAAAACTTTGTGTCAAAAAAATGTAGCTTTATGCATGTGTTTCACTCAGGTCCTGCTCAGTCGGCCATTCTGACAGACAGAGAGGTGGTGAGTCTGTTTCTGCACTTCACAGTGAACCCTAAACCACGCGTGGAGTTCATCGACCGGCCGCGCTGCTGTCTGCGGGGGAAAGAGTGCAGCATCACGCGCTTCGGGCAGGTGGAGAGCCGCTGGGGTTACAGCGGGACCAGCGACCGCATCCGGTGAGAGAGAGACGCCCATGTGTGACGTGAACCAGAGTTGATTTTGTCAACGAAGACGACGACGAAAAATATTTGTAAACGAAAGACGAGACGTTGATGAGCTAAAACTAATATCTGATGATAAAAACTATGACGAAATTTATGCCGCGTCTTCGTTAACAAGATGAGACGGGACTAGAATGTTATTTGAGGACTACCGGACATTCAAAATACATCCTATAGGGTGAGTTAACTGTCTTGTCTTTGTCATTGGATTGCGATCAGATGAGGGGCGTTTGCATATCTAGTCACAGTATGGCAGCCACGGCGGATGGATAGGTTACCAAAACACGAACTAGTGATCTGAAACAATGGCCTCAGCACCCGAAGGGTTAGGGATAGGGTGACCAGACGTCCCGTTTTTCCCGGGAGTCAGAATTCGTTGTTGACTAACTTATAGTTAGTGAAGGCGGGATAGGCAGAATCGCGCTGATAGAAGTGCTCTCTCTCGCACGCTCCCCTTCAGTTCTCATGCAGTGCACGATCAGTTCTCAGTGCTCAAATACACACACAGCAGTCCAAATGTATATATCTCAAATATCTCACATAAATAAAGCTGTTATGGCTGAAGTGAATGTAAACAGGTGGGTGAAAGCTGAATGTGTGTCAGTATTACATGCATCCCTTCCGTTTTAAATGGACAGCATTCCTAATTAAATACCTATCTGTGTCATCAGTGTTAACCAACAAAAGATGTTAAATAAATGTGTACACGTTAAGTAAACCTACTGTATCTGAAAAATGAGTTTAATTTGTATCTCTACCCAAAAATGAAAATTGTCATCATTTATTTCAGTTTTTCCAAATTCAGTCCTTGATTCAAATTTCTCATAAGCTTAATTGATTTGGTCTAAAGAGAGAAGAATTAATGACTTTTTGTTTGAAGACGACATATAAAATAGCTACCAGAATTAATGTTGGTAACTGCAGTTTGACTAAAAGTTGACAAAAATGCGACAACTTTTCGTCGACTAAAACTATGAAAGACTCAAATGACTAAAATGTGACAATGACTATTAAGCATTTTCATCTCAAGATAAAGACTGACTAAATCAAAAATGCCTGTCAAAATTAACACTGAAGTGAACTAACCCAGTGACTGCTCTCTGCAGGTTCTCTGTGAATCGCAGGATATTTATTGTGGGCTTTGGGCTTTATGGATCCATTCACGGACCTACAGACTATCAGGTCAACATACAGGTATGACTATCCAACACAATATGATTTTTAAGAAATGCAAGTTCATTTTAATGAACAAACTTGTCAATTCCCTGTACAGTGGATTGTTACAGATTAGTTTTGTCAAACATAGACAGTGAAGGTCTTACAAAGCGATACAGGCTTATATACTTATTTATTAGTTTATGAAATGCAGTGTTGGGCTAGTTACTCAAAAAATGTAATATATTACTCATTACTAGTTACTCCTTTCAAAAGTAATATGATTACTTATTACTTTCTGGCAACAGTAATTAGTTACACTACTAGTTACGTTACTTTGTTTTCACGCCCCACGTAAGTTGTAATTGCATATCTTCCCCATAAAATTCTTCTGAAATGTTACTAACAATATATTTCTGCCTCATCATTTCACCAAAATCCACACTGGATCGCAGTCAGAAGTTATTACAAAGACTCAGTGGTGATTAATAATGTTTAAGTAAAAGTGTTGTATTAATCTCATTAATTGTCATGTGTAGCTTGAAGCTAATTGTAGCTCTAATTTCTCTGTTACACATATGCCGTTATATTCCATGATGTATTTTATCAAAAGAAATCATAAAAGTTCATAAGAAAATGTTTTCTTCTCTAAAAAGATACAGTTTATATTGGGATCAGAGTGATGTGGGTAGGCAAGCCTTGTAATGCCAGAGTAAAGTAATGCCATAACTTCCGTAATGCCACAACTTGCAAATCAGTGTTCAGATCATCTTTTCTCCTGACAAAATTGATGTAGGCCTGTTGGCATATGTCCATCCGCTGAATGTAAACTTTTTCATATTCCAAGCTTGCCTGCTGCACTGCTGACTTCATGTGCCTGTGCAAGTTGTGAAAATTATGAAAATAAATCTAGGAATTATTGGATTGTTGGACTTCAAATCAGTAGGAGTTGAGGCATCGAAAGTAACTAAGCTTTTTTATGGATAGTAACTGTAATATTATCACTGAAATCTTCTAAGTAATTAGTTACAATACTAGTTACTGCAAAAAATAATATTATTACTGTAACTAGTTACTGCCCAACACTGATTATATGACTGTAGTTTATACTGGGAAAGTATTTTAACACCCCAATAATGACACTTTATAGAATACTTCTAAAAGACTAATGGGTGTTAAATGCGTGTGTTTTTTACTCCAGTGCTCACAGATTCTGGATCTCTTTCAGATCATTCACACAGACAGTAACACAGTTCTGGGTCAGAATGACACCGGCTTCAGCTGTGACGGATCGGCCAGCACGTTCAGAGTTATGTTCAAGGAACCGGTGGAAGTGCTGCCCAACGTCAATTACACAGCCTGTGCTACATTAAAGGTGACGCCATTTGATTGGTAGTTAATATAAATCTGCTTAAACTAAACACACCAAGAGATTTGTTATTCTGTTTCCTTTTTTCTATTTCTTGTCATCAGAAAGAGTTTTAGAATGTTTATTTTGAGGACGATTTTTATTAGTTTAAAAGTTTGGAATAATTAAGATTTTTTTGAAAGATGTTTTTGAAAGAAGTTTCTTCTGCTCACCAGAGCTGCATTTATTTGATCAAAAATACAGTAAAAACAGTAAAAATGGTTAAATATTATTACAGTTTAAAATAGCTGTTTTCTGTGTGAAATATATATATATATATATACTCAAGTTTATAACAATCTAAAAAATCTTATATAGATTCAGTTTTTGTATGGTTATTTGGTTTTATGCATTTATTCATTTTAACTATTTATATTTATTTGTTTAATTATTGCAACGACTGCTTGTACCATTGCATTTCATCTCATCTCAAATGCAATCAGATTTTTACAAACCTGATTCTAGAAGTCTGGTTAAAATCAGTTTTCTAATTTTCAACCTCTGTTTCCACATTTTCCACAGCTGCTGTTTTGTGGCATTGTGTTGATGCTCAAGTCATCCCTATGAGAACTCTTGTAGATTCACTGAATATTGACTTCAGATTTCATCAAAACAAGTCCTAAAGTTCAGGGCCCGTATTCAAAAAACATCTTAAGGCTAAAAGTAGCTCGTAACTTGCAGATTTAAGAGAAAATTTTAAAAATAGTGGGCATGCCAGTCCTAAATTTAGGACTCCTACATTTAAGCTCTAAGAGTATTTCACAAAGCGTTTTAGCGCTAAAACTAGCTCCTAAATCTGTGAAAGGTTAGGAGTAGAAGAGGACTCCTAAGTCACTGAGACCAACTCACAACTATCCTAAAATGACCGTTGCCGGCAATCTGCCTCGGAATATAAACATTTTAGAAACATTTGACGATAATGAGCTGTTAAAAATGTATCACCTTTAGGTTTGGAGGTTATCCCAACTCCAAATTTTCCTTTGATTATATTCTTTTCATTAACCAGTTGGGCAAGAAGTAACAGCTGTTATTGCGTCCAGTGCATATTGCGCTTTACAATATTTCTAGGAATAAATCTCTGACAGAGATCAGCCAATCATTGTGTGCATAGTTAATAAGCATGCTGACATCATCCATAGTAATGAGGTCAACCCCGCCCCCTTTCTCTTAGCTTAAGACTTCTCTCTATTCCTTAGTGAAAGTTTGTCTCGGCAGCTTTGAGGATAGGTTTTAAGAGAAAACTGCTAAAAACTGCTATTTAGGAGAACTCTTACTGCTAAGATCAAATGTTTTGTGAATACAGGCCCAGATTTCATAACACATCACTCTCCTCTTTCTATCTCAGGGTCCAGACTCACACTATGGCACTAAAGGCATGAGGAAGGTCACGCACGAGTCGTCCGGCTCTGGTACCAAAACCTGCTTCACCTTCTGCTACGCTGCGGGAAACAACAATGGCACATCAGTGGAGGATGGCCAGATCCCAGAGGTCATCTTCTACACGTAGTCGTCTCAGGGGTTTCCATCCGCACATCATATTGCACTTGACCGTTACGCTGTAGAGAATTCAGAGAACTGACAGTAAAGATGGACGCGTGAATCTCTCACCGCTGTTATAGGACGAATGACTGTCTTCAGGGGTTTCTGTCATTAATAACCCATAGTAACGACTGTGATTAGACTTGGAGGGCTCATATTTACACTGACTGTTAACAGCAAGTGAATTACTCACCCACGGCTGACTGATATGTAACATGCAAATGTATCTTTATTTTTGTGTATCTGACTTTGCATCAGTCGATCTGGGTTGCAATTAAAACTCTTGCCAAACCTGCACCTCACAGTGTTTAAGAGCTTTACGTTTAAAGGAATAGTTCACCCACAAATGAACAAGATGGAGATGAGTTTGTTTCTTCATCAGATTTGTAGAAATGTAGCATTGCATCACTTGCTCAGCAATGGATCCTCTGCAGTGAATGGGTGCCGTCAGAATGAGAGTCTTATAAAAATATCACAATAATCCACACCACTTCAGTCCATCAGTTAACATCTTGAGAAGACAAAAGCTGAAACAAGTCCATTATAAAGACTTTATTAAACGATCGCTTTATTGGCTGACGGCACCCATTCACTGGAATGCAAGTGATGGAATGAGACATTTCTCCAAATCTGATGAAGAAACAAACTCATCTGCATCGCAGATGGCTTAGGGTGAGGACATTTTTAACAAATATTCATTTTTGGGTGAACTATTCCTTTAATTCCTGTATAAATAAAGCAAATTTTGATGTGTATGCAACTAATGATTTGCGCATATGCTGCCGTACAAAAGCAAAAAACAGTAATTACATATTTTATCAGTGCGTTTGGACTAAAATTGTGTATTTCAGATTGTTATATGAAAAACTGATATCAAATCAATTAAAAACCATCTGTGTTGAGCTTTTGTACAGCAGTGTGGTTGTAGACCATGGGAGCGTAGTCTGTTATCTTCTCTTCTGTGCCAAGGTTTCCTTAGATGTTCCTCATACATTCAGCACTTAATTTAACCAGAGGGTGAGAATCATTCAGGAACCGTATTTATTTACAGGATGAACTTCAGCACTCGTGCATGACTGTTCAGATCAAACGCTCGTGTTTCTGGACTGTAGATGGTCGATTATGTTGGGTCTTTGTATGACTACTCATGTCCAATAAAGTTGAATCATTCTTTACATTTGAATGTTGTTGATTTTTGTTTTTTGGACAGCATATTGAATTTAATGATCACAAATGTGATCTATTTTCTTACTTTATAGTATCTATATTATTTCTTTATGTACAGCACTTTGGCAGACACTAGTTGTTTTTAAATGTGCTATATGAATATATTGACCTTGACCAATTAGATTAGCCATTTGAATGCAGAGTTATTTTATTATAATTTATATACAAAAATTGTTTTATTTCTATATTTTCCTTTTAAATTGTTTTTGTCATTTTCTTTTAAATTACTTTTTAAATATAAAAATTATATAAAATCTAGTAACAAATGTTTTTTTTTTATGGTTTTAGTTAACCCTGTTTGAGTGACATTTAACTTCGTTAACCTGATGCATTACCAAGTGAAAAACGATAATCGGTGAACAAGAAATAAAAAAAATTAAAAGTTCCAGAGTTGTAGCAAGTTAACAGAATCCACCTTATTTTTCATGTAAAAATGGGAGCAGCCATTTGTAAATTTTATGGGTCTGGCTTCCGGTCTCATTTGCTTCCAGCTATTTTTAGCTGTACAAAACCGCTCCTCATGCTTGATATTGCGAATTGGTGTCTTACCATATTATTTTAGTGTATTATCTTAATTATGAATACACTGCTTTGTAATGCAAAGTTTTACCGTTTACTGCACGTTGTTATTCTTCTCGTCATTTCCCTAATGCACCTAATGAAACGGAAATCTCACCCATAGGCTTACTTCCGCATTTAGAAAAAAGGTGGATAAAATAAAAACAAAATTAGTAATTTGTCATTTGGAGTAAAATGCATTGATAGTGTAATATTAATTGAAGGTTGCATGAAAGTTAAATTACAGGCTAAAACAGCAAGAAAAGGGTCTCTTTATTTGAAATATGCCTTCATTATTTTTTCCCAAATGAAGGTCAGAATGGAGTCTAAAATTATGGAAATTACAGGAATTAAAAATAAACGGTCAGAATTTCCTATGACCACCAAAATCAGTGTTGAGGATAGTTATACACGAAAGACGACAAGGGAAAAAAAAAATAAAAAAGTCTTAATACAAATAATGTACTGAGAATTAGTAAATTTGCATGATTTTATCATTGCATTTTCTAATAACATTATACTAATAAACTTAATATAAAATGTAATACATTGTTTTTTTTTTCCTTTGTAAAACATGATAGTTAATACAATGTTGTATTTTAATGTTTTTTATTTTGACAAATCTGTAATTACAAACATACAGAGCTCAAAAACTACATGAAATGTCTGGACTTATAAAAAGTTATAACGACTTTATGAAACATCTGCATTGACCAGCAATGAAGCGCCACACACTTGAGTAATTTTCCATTTTTATTTTCTTTATTAGATTTACATTATCCACTTGATTTTCCCGTCTGAAAGGTGTTTGTGCCCTGTACAGTCCAGTCCCTCCACTGAACTCTGAGGGAAGGAAGCGAGTGCAGGAGGGAGGGAATGAAACACAGGAATGAGGTCACGCTATAGAACGGAGATGTTTATAATTTGTCGAAGAAGTTGTCGAGTGCGGGAATGCCCTCTTTCAGGCCCTTGCGTTTGCGTGTCTCGCCCACGACCTGGAAAGGTTTGGACGCAGGGTCTTTGGGGTCGCCCTGCAGGATCTGCCAGTGATCGAACACACACTGAGGGAAGGCCTGGCCGCCGGTGTTGGAGCGCAGGTCAGCTGTGAAACCTGCACAAACACACTGAGATGTTAAGAGACTGAACAAACATTAATAACTACTACTACTACTACTACTACTACTACTACTACTACTACTACAACAACAACAACAAAGAAAAAAAAAAAATCCCCACAATACAAACAAATTAAAAACGTATAATACTACTAATTAGTATTCAAATAAATCATGTTACTACAAGGTTAAATTAAAACTAAACTAGTGCTAAAATAGATTTAAAAAAATAAATAAAAATAACCTTACTACTGGTATAAAATTAAACTACCACTATTAAAATTATATACTAGTTTAAAAAAAAAAAAATCACTATCAATATTAAAATGTTATTAAGATGTAATATACAAAGAAAATGACTAACAAAGTTAAAATGTATAGCAATTTTATAAAAGTTTAAATCAGTTAACTATAATAATAATAATAATAATAAATAAATAAATAACCATTACTAATAATAAAAATTATATTACAAAAAAAAGATACAAAATTAAAGTATAATACTACTAATCATTAGTAAAATAAAAATATTACTACAAGGTTAACAAATTAGAACTACACTAGAACTAAAATAGTTACATATACATACATACATACATATATATATATATATATATATATATATATATATATATATATATATATATATAAATAAAAAAACCTTAACTACTAATATAAAATTAAACTACCACTATTTAAATTATATACTAGTTAAAAAAAAAATAGATAAATTAATCAATATTAAAATTGATTGGGCTAAAATTGATTCTTTATCTGGGCTGAATAATAGCTGTTGACTCATAGTTGATGCGTTTTACAACATTTACTCAAGCTGCTTTGAAATAAAGGTTTTGAATAACCCACAAATTATGTGAATTTAATGTAAATAAATGTGACGAGTTGAGTCATTAAAGAATAGATTTGTCATAAGAAAATGTCATTTAAGAACATTATTTTTAGTGCTGTCAAAAGATTAATCACGATTAATCACATCCAAAATAAAAGTTTGTTTATATAAAGTGTGTACTGTGTATATATAAAAACACATGCATGAATATACACAAGAAAAATAGGTTTACATATTACATATTTATATATAACAAATAATATGAATATAAATACATGTAAATACATACATTTTTTCCAAATATATACTGCATGTGTGTATTTATATATACATAAATATACGCAGCACAAATATTATGTAAACAAAAACTTATGTCAGATGCGATTAATCGTTTGACAGCACTAATTATTTTAGGCCAAAGTGAACTAAAAACCAAATGAAGTACATTTAATGCTTTTGCTTGATAAAAAAAAAGCATCATTAAAAGTGATTAAATCGGAAACACAAGCTACTCACCGAAAGACTCATTGACGGGCAGATAAGCCTTAACGACAAACATGGGTGTTCCCATAACCTGAGACTCCTCAAAGACGTGGCCTCGTTTCCTATTCAACACACCGTAGATGCCACCAACCACCTGCTCTGGGCACTGAGAGAAGAGGAGACACGGGTGAGAAACAATACAAAAAGATCAGGATTGATGCATTTAAAAAGTCAGTAGCACTTTATTTTACAGTCCTGTTACTCATGCACATACTATGTATTTATTATAGTAATAACAATAACTAGGTACTAACCCTGAACCTACACCATGAAGTTACCTTATATTACCAGTACTTCTTTAGGTAGGTAGTAGCAGGGCTCTAGACTCATTCTTCCCACTGGTTGCTCTTTTGCGACTAGCTTTCTCAGTTGGTCGCACGAACACAATTTGGTCGCAATTTTTTTTTTTGCTACAACATTTGATTAGTCAATGCATGCTGATGAACTTATCAAAGTTTATAGTTATATGGTAACGAAGGTTTAACATTCAACCCATTCTTTTTCATCAGTATTATTTGTGATTTAAATTTCGTGAACAGGAATTCCCTTTTTCGTGCGCTTTCACTTTCAAATTCGTGATCTTGTCACGTTTTACAAGAAAAGATAATTGTCTGTTTTGCTTACATCTATAGACATTTCACTTTAAGACTAAAACAAAAGATGGATTCATTGTTATTCTTAATTAAAAAGCACAACAAGAAAACAGTAGGCTACAATGACAAACTAGCTTAGGCTACATAACCTTTATTAACAAAAACGAATAAGACGAGACATGGCATAGGATACATCACATGCTGTATTATATACACCGACTAATAATTTCAGAATGTTTAGCAAACACTGAGGAATCAAATAAATAATAAAAAATAAAAAATTAAGGAAAGCCTCCATACCATAACATGAGGTAAACAGCAAAGATAAGTTTTTCAAAACGAAAACAAAAAGAAAAAGTAAAACTAAACTGGCTGTCACTGACAGGACTTGCATGTTTTTTTTTGGTCTTGCATTTTGGCTGCCCTCCGGCTTCCAGTATGAATTAAACTCATTACATTACATGTGTACTCTGTAATGCCCACAACTAGGGCTGCAACAAACGATTATTTTGATAATCAATTAACCTAACGATTAATTGACTAATCCCCGATTATTCCACTGATTAATCAATAGAATTTGATTGATTATTCAGCTCTTGCAATTAGTTAAAATACTGTTATATACATTCTAACAAATAAATAAAAGGTAGACTAATCACTTCAGCTTTTGGAAATCATATTATATAATTACAATTATTATACAATTAATTTATACAAAAATATATTTGGCACACAAAATGAGATGACACAGAGAAACCTTCTTATTTACCATTTAATTACTACATGAAAAAGTAACTGAATGACATCATTCTGCCTAACATCTCCTTTAAGAATATAATATGGACAAGAAACAAAATAAAAGTGATGTGTATATTGTAAATAAAATTGTTTATCCAAAAATAACACTACCAGTCAAACATTTTTGAACTAACATTTTTATTGTTTTTTAAAGAAGTCTCTTCTGCTCATCAAGCCTGCGTGTGTTTGATCCAAAGTACAGCAAAAACAGTAAAAATTTAAAGATTACCATTTCAAATAAATTTATTTGAATATATTTTAAAATTTCATTTATTCCTGTGATTTCAAAGCTGAATTTTTAGCATCATTACTCCAGTCACATGATCCTTCAGAAACCATTCTAATATTCTGATTTACTGCTCAAAAAAAACATCATCATCATCATCATCATGTTAAAAACAGCTGAACAGATTTTTTTCAGGTTTCTTTGATTAATAGAAAGTTCAGAAGAACAACATTTATCTGAAATAGAAATCTTTTGTAACATTATAAAATGTCTATCAATTTAAAGCATCCTTGGTAAATAAAATTATTCAATTTTGATGCTGAAAAATCAGCTTTGATCACAAGAATAAATTACATATTCAAATAGAAAACAGTTATTTTAAATCGTAAAAATATTTCATAATATTACTGCTTTTGCTGTATTTTGTATCAAATAAATGCAGGCTTGGTGAACAGAAGAGACTTATTTAAAAAAAAAAAAAAAAAAAAAAAAAAACCTTAGTTCAAAAACTTTTGACTGGTGGAGTAATCTCTCTTAAAATACCTTACTGGGTTATGATGATCAAAACAGTCCTGAGCTAGATTAAGCTTTGATCTTCACACCGCTGTGATTTTTTTTTTGTGCGCGTTTATTTCGTTACTGAGAGGAAAGCACGCATCATTTACATATCCAAACAGCGTTCGGCTCGGCTGTGTTTGCTCTGAAGCAGCGTTGTTTCTCTTCTCTTGAATTGCATCCAGGAGAGCTGAATTAGTCTTGCGCTACACTGGTCAAACCGCATTATTGCAGGCTCTTACATTAGGTCATATGAGATCAATCGACTACTCAAAAATATTTGTCGACAATTTTTTTTTTTATTGTCGACGTTGTCGATAATGTCGACTAATCGTTTCAGCCCTACCCACAACACCCCATTTTGGGTAAAAATAAGACAGACAATACTTTTCTCTGAAGAAACAGGATTCCCTGAATTATCATCATTTATATCATTATCGCAATAAATACCAGAGATATGATGATATAAGCTTTTAAGCCCATATCGCCCATCTCTAGTAGCTAGACTGTAAGTACATGTAAGTGCACGCACTGTAAAAAAAGTGCAACCGTAAAGTCCATCTGAAGAGTGCAGCGTCTCACCTGAATCTCCACCAGGTAAACGGGCTCCATGAGTCTGGGTTCGGCTGTGAGCTGACAGGCGTAAAGGACCCTGCGGGCCGTGGGAATGATCTGGCCTCCGCCGCGATGGATGGCATCTGTGTGGAGAGTCACATCGTGGATGTCGAAACGGACGGCACGCATGTTCTCCTCGCACAGCACACCCTGAGCAGAGAAAACAAAGCATGAGGACAGTTTAGACTCAGTCACAAAACCTCAATATTCTAAAGAAAACTGAGAGCTGCAGAGTCAACATTCAACATACAATACATTTGATAAAATTCAACTTTGAATTGTAAGGCATATACATCTAAATTTAGTAAATCACCTGAAATTACATTTGTAGTATTGAATACTTCATTTTTCATTATTTTGTATTGTATTTTTAATAAGTATTAAAACAAATTAATAAAATAAAAGCAAAAACAAAAAAAAATAGAATCTAAAATTGATATTAATATTGATGCGTATTAAAACATTAAATAAAAGCAAAAACTTAAAAAGAATATAAAATTAAGATTTTTTTTATTGACAAGTATTAAAACAAATATTAAAATAAAAGCAAAAACTAAAATAAGTAATTAAAATACAAACAAATATATAAATTTAGATTATTGATAAGTATTAATAAAAAAATAAAAAGCAAAAACAATTAAAATACAAAAAAATAAAGTTTTTTTTATTGGTTTGTATTTTTATTTGTAATGAGAAGTATTAATAAAATGTATTCATATTTACTATTATGTATTGTTTTATTGCATTTTATTAAAACAAAAGCAAAAATAAATTAAATAAATAAAAAAATTAAAACAAAATACTGGTTTGTATTACTGGTATTATTTTAATGTGTATTAAAATAATAAATGTAAAAATTAAATAAAAACAACAACAATTATTATTATTATTATTATTATTATTATTATTATTAGTACTAGTACTACTAATCATTTCTATTAATTATTTAAATGAAATACAATAATAAAATGTAAAAAAAAAAAAAAAAAAAAAATAGGTTTATAATATGACTAGGTCCAATTTTCCTTCAAGACTCAATGCAATATCATAGATTTGAACTTTTTCATGTGCCTGTGGAGGTCTCAGATATTTGTGGTAGGTGCAATCGATCACTTCTTCAGAGTGGTGCATGATTTCTCCTCATAGACCAGCCAGCACATCCAACAGTTAACCAGCTAGTTAACCAAACCCAACTTGACTTCAACCGTCTCACCTCTTTAGTGGCCCACTGGAATCCAGCCACGACGCTGTCCTTGATCTCGTTCAGGTACTGCACTCCTTTGGTCACGTCCACCAGCACATTGGGTCCGGTTCCGTCAGGCCCAAAGCACCAGATCTTACGGGCCTCTGTGACCTCCCACTCGTATTTGTCAGCCAGATAACGGGCGCGGGCCTTCAGCTCCTGACGGGACGTCACCTCGCCCTTGTCGATGTCTTCGGCGAGACCGTCGGGGAACGGCCTGGCCTTCATGTACAGACGGTTGTGCTTGTTGGGGGACTTGGACAAACACATCTGGTCTGATTCTGCGCTGACCGTCTCTCTGTAGGACACAACGGGGTCTGATTTCTGTTGGAGAACCAGAGAGTTGGGTTACAACATATTTCAGCAATGCAAAAAAATGTTATATAAAAAAAAAAAAAATAAAAAAAAAACCTTTTCTAATCTTTGTATTTTATCTATTCGTTTTCTTTTATTATACAATTAACAAAAGCAAAAAGCTTGTTTGTTAACAAGCTCTAACACTAGCTTGCTCTATTCTATCTGTTTTTCCTTTATAATAATTAAATTCTATCTGTTTTTCCTTTATGTAATAAAGATATTTTATTATATAAAATGCTTATTATATAATTAAAAAAAAAACCTTGCTATGTATAGTTAAGCTAACTGAGACTTGTCATAGCACTTCCATATCATTGCTCTTTTGTTGATTTTGATTGCTTCCATTGTCCTCATTTGTAAGTCAGTTTGGATAAAAGCGTCTACTAAATGACTAAAGGTAAATGAAATGTAATGTAAATAAATTTGAGTTTTAAAGTACGTGCAACTAAATTGTGAATACAACTACGGAGCCTCTCATGACAAAGATAAACACTTAGCATTTCCTGGAAATAGGGAACTATTATTAATGTGTGGCCACGATTAAACTAAAACAAGGGAATCAATTAATTAATAGTGAAACCAATTTTTAATTCAGTCAGTGATCTAACAAACAAATGAACGAAAGAAATCAAGCGCGAGCATACAAATAAAAATGAGCGAGTGAACCAATTAAAACAAGCGAATAAGCAAATGAGCAAGCGAACATTAAAACGAGCAAACCAACAAAAACTAGCTAACGGACAAATTAAAATGAGCGAATGAATAAAAACTAGTGAGCAAACTAATTAAAACGAGAACGAACTGATAAAAACGTGAACAAAAAGTGTTAGCGAACAAATTAAATTGAGCAAACAAAATTAAACCGAAATCGAGCGAACAAAAAAAAAAAAAAAAAAAAAAGCAAACAAAGACAAGTGATCAAACAGACTAAAACAAGCGAACAAATTAAAACAACTGAGCAGACAAATTAAAAACTAACAAATTCTTCATTTGTGGCCACAATTTAACTAAAACAAGAGAACCAACTAAAGGGTCATGAAACCCCAGACTACTTTTTCTGAGATTTTAGCAGAGGTGTGTGTGTTGCACATCATAGAAGACAATGTTAGCAGCCGATCATTTTAACTGTTGGAGAAAACTGGTTAATTTTAAGCTTTTTTGCGCTATTTTCATCTTTCGGGTTTAAAATCTACATCGTCTTGACGTCACATTGTGTGACGTGGCAATGGACTATAGCACATCGATGACGCGTCGGTGTCTATTTAATTATTCATGAGACTGCGCGTTCTTATCCTATGAGAAGACGCTTCGCTTAATTATTCACAACGGCATGTGTTGATTTGCTATGACAGATGCTTCAGACTGTGAGATCGCGCACATTGAGAGAAACGTTCATGGATCGAAGAACAGTGTTTGTTTTTGCTTTGTAATAACAGTTTGGCACAAACGTGATTCATTCACTTATTGAGTGTAACTGTTTTTACAGCTCCGTGACGCAACCCGTCAAAAGGCTTATATCAACGCAGCAGAATAAGCCTAAAAAGTTTATGGCTGCAACAGCGCGTTCATATACGTTTTCGATGCAAAGTGCAAATGGCTGTGCATTTGTGTTTTTAACTAGATGGGAGCGAAATGAAACTGTCTGAACCCAAAGTGTGTGTTGTCCGTCTCCCCTCCGCACCACGCCAACTTATTAGCATTTTTTAAAACTGTGGTAAGAACTAACCAGTGCTGAAATAGGGGGTTTCATGACCCCTTTTGTGGGAAGAAAACTAAAATGAGGGAACTAAATAAAACAAGGGAACAAATTAATAAAAAGAGGGAACAAATTCTTAATTTGAGATTTACATTTTTCTGCTTCACAATTTCATCCAAAGCATCTACAATTGATTCAAGTGTGCTAGGTTTTTTTTTTTTTTTTGATTATGTATAACTCTATAAAAGACTTTTGAAATGTATTTGTAATAAAATGTTTTTTTGTGGTCTCTTCCAAAACATGTAAATAAAAACTGTTGTTGCGTCACTAAAGAATCGAGTGTTAATGATGCACGGACCTTCAGTGGAATGCAGGCATGGTCCTCCTCCAGATCTTTAAGGCAGATTTCCAGGTGAAGCTCTCCAGCGCCGGCGATGATGTGCTCTCCAGACTCCTCGATGATGCACTGCACCATGGGGTCAGACTTGGCCAGGCGTTTGAGTCCCTCCACCAGTTTGGGCAGGTCAGCGGGGTTCTTGGCCTCCACAGCCACTCTGACCACAGGGCTGACGCTGAACTTCATCACACGCATGTTGTGAGCCTGCTCGAAAGTTGTGATGGTCCCTGTCTTCACCAAAAACTGGTCCACGCCAACCAGACCCACGATGTTACCGCATGGCACGTCTTCGATGGGCTCGACGTAACGACCCATCATCAAAATGGTCCTGGAATAAAGAAACATTACGGGTCAGAAAGGTGGTACACAGTTTTGTGACCTGGTTTTAATCATGTTAATTAGCGATGCACTGAATTTTGGCAGGACAATTCAATTCATTCAAATCACTAAAAAAAAAAAAAAAAAAAAAAAAACATCTTTTAATCTGTACAGTTTTCAGTTGATGCATGAACAAAATGTCACTAAACTATTTGTAGTGCACCTACCATCTAATAAACGCAACAATCTTTGTGTTTTATTACTTGTGATATGTCAAAGTCTGAACTTTCAAATTCTGTCCATTTTACACACAATTTAAAAAAAAAAAAAAAAAAAAAAATTATCCTTAATGCGGCATCATTTTAATAAATATGTACACTCATTTTTACTTAACCTGTTGTCTTCATTATTTAATGCATGTTTGTTTAAATCTGTTATAAGTTATTATAGCCACTGTTTAATTATTTATATTTTCACCAACAGAGTAGAAACTTTGTATTAAAAAGTGGATAAAATCTCCCTTTTGTGCAATTTAAATGTTTGTACACTTTTTGGGTTTATTTAAAGTGTTATTAAATAAAATAGATTCATTAAATTACTTTCAGTTTTCAGCCCAAATGCATCCTAAATTTTTGGTTTCAAGAGGCACCTTTTTTATAGTACGTCTCTAGAAACAATTATATCAGTAGCCCTTTACAATAAGGTCTCATTTATTAACATTGGTTAATGCATTAGCTAACATGAACAAAATGTTTTTTCACTAACATTTAAATATTAGTTAATAAACATGTTAGGTCACAGCACATTAAATGTTAACATACAATTTGATTAATAATGTATTAATAAATACTGAACTTAAAGGGTTACTCCACCCCAAAATTAAAATAGTGTCATTAATCACTTACCCCCATGTCGTTCCAAACCCGTAAAAGCTTTGCTCGTCTTCGGAATACAATTTAAGATATTTTGGATGAAAACCGGGAGGCTTGTGACTGTCCCATTGACTGCCAAGTAATTACCACTGTCGAGGCCCAGAAAAGTATGAAAAACATCGTCAGGATAGTCCATCTGCCATCAGTGGTTCAATCTGAATTTTATGAAGCGACGAGAATACTTTGTACGCAAAGAAAATAAAAAATTAACGACTTTATTCAACAATTCGTCTCCTCTCTGTCTCAGCATAGTGCCATTTTGGATATTATCCACTGAACGCAAGCAGTGTAGGCTCTTCTATATCAGCCGCAACACAAGGATGCGCTATTTTCGTTCAAATAAAAGCGTAAACACACGTAGAATACACATCCTTGTGTTGCAGCTGATACAGAAGAGCGTACGCTGCTTGCATTCAGTGGATAATATCCAAAATGGCACTATGCTGAGACAGAGAGGAGACGAATTGTTGAATAAAGTCGTTAATTTTTTATTTTCTTTGCGTACAAAGTATTCTCGTCGCTTCATAAAATTCAGATTGAACCACTGATGGCAGATGGACTATCCTGACGATGTTTTTCATACTTTTCTGGGCCTCGACAGTGGTAATTACTTGGCAGTCAATGGGACAGTCACAAGCCTCCCGGTTTTCATCCAAAATGTCTTAAATTGTATTCCGAAGACGAGCAAAGCTTTTACGGGTTTGGAACGACATGGGGGTAAGTGATTAATGACAATTTTAATTTTGGGGTGGAGTAACCCTTTAATGTTACAACTAATAAATGTTGTATAAGTATTGCTCATGTAACTAATATAGTTAACTAGCGTTAACAAATGAAACCTTACCGTAAAGTGTTAATGTTTTTACAGCAATAAAAGTTTATAAAAACAGCCTTGTGCAATTTAAACTTTCATATACTCTTTTATTTGAGTGTTGATTAAAAAAAAAAAAAAAAAAAAGTAAAATAAATCAAGTTTTTGGTTAAATGAAAAGTAATTTTAGTGCATCACTAGTGTTAATGAGTTAGGAGCGCTGCAGACCTCTGGATGGGTTTCAGGTACAGATCCTCCTTCTTCCCAGGGGTGAAGTTTGGTCCCATGATTCGCACTTTCAGCCCAGTGGACACGATACCAGAGAACACACGGCCGAAAGCATAGAAACGACCCTTATCAGTGGTCGGCACCATTTTTGAGATGTACATCATGAGGGGAGCCTTAGGGTCACAGTTCTTAATACCTGTGCAGACCACAACAAAGACAATCAGACACTTCAAATGCAACAAACAGCAAAGTAAACAAGATTCAGGTTTGATTTGGCCACATCAGCTTCATATGCTATTTCATGACAAACAAAGATTATACATTTAAAAAAAAAAAAAAAAAAAAAAAAAAAGAACATTAGTACACAATAGAAAAATTTAAAAACATTTATAAAACAAACTGTATATAAAATTCTATTAAATTCTTTAAAACAAAAATTCTTTATATTCTTATAAAACAAGTCCTTAAGAGTTTGCCCTGATAATAACCTTTGTCTCATGACATTAAATATTGGGCAGACCAAAAGCACATAGACGCAAGAAAGTGAGTGCATCATACCCATGGCAGCTTCGTCATCTCCAGGTCCTTCGTAAAGCAGCTCGCAGCGGTACTTCTGGGCCGTGACGGGAGAGGGCAGGTGGATGGTGATCATCTGAAGCAGAGCTTCTCCGGCGGGCAGCCAGCGACGCATCACTGCCTTCAGCAGCGGCTTGCCTTCCTTATCCTTGTCCTCGGAGTCCAGCTTGATGTCCAGCTTCTCGATCAGCTTGGCGGTTTCCTCCTTCTTGAAGTTCATAATGGCATCGAACACCTGGAGATTGAGGAAGTGAGGTGTGATCACTGGTGTATCAAAAGGAGATCAGGGCCCGTATTCACAAAACATCTTAAGGCTAAAAGCAGCTCCTAACTTGATTTAAAGGAGGGGGTACAATGTTGTTTCATGCATTCAGAGTTGTTTACACTGTTAAAGAGTTGGATTCTCATACTAAGCATGGACAAAGTTTCAAAAAACAATTTGGAAGCATGACAGTATTTCTGTTCCAAAAATCTCACTTCCGGGTTTGTACAAGTTTCGGAGAGTTTTTTCGATCGTGTCTCTTGCTGACGTAGACGACGGTGGAACTCCTTATATGGGCATTTCTCCCGGAAGAACGAACCCGTGGACGCATCGACCAGCGCGAGAGCGCGCCCATCAACGCACTTCATTCAGCTGAGCTGCTGCACAGGACTCGCTCGGGAAGAATGTCTCTGAAGAAGTTTGTTTTTGGTTGTGAGGGAAAGATAACCTTGTTCATCTTCCCAAAAGAACCCACCGTTACGTGAACAGTGGATACAATTTGTTTTTCTGGGTCAGCAACGGAGTTTCTCAAGTGTTTCGTTGACGAACGTTTTATAAACAAGGCCCAGTTCGACGCTGGATTTGCACATCATTTAATACTGAAAGATGGAGCGGTCCCAGCTATAAAAGATCCCAGTCATGATTCAGAACTACAGATGGTAAGTGAAACGGCATCAAATGTCTGTTTGTTGGCGATCGGCGCAAGTGCTCGTCACTCTTTAGCTCCGCCCACACGGCACGCCTCCAGGAGCTCGGCTTTTTCCGGAGAGAATCGTAAAGCTCTATCTTTGTTTTATAAATATGATAAAACTAAAGACTTTGAGATATGAAGGATGCAGTACTACTCTATAGGTACTCAAGATTAACATGAGATTGGGTGAAACTGTGTGTGTTAGGTGTCCTTTAAGAGAAAATCTTAAAAAATAGTGGGCGTGTCAGTCCTAAATTTAGGGCTCTTAAATTTTTGCTCAGTGTATTTCACAAAGCGTTTTACCGCCAAAACTAGCTCCTAAATCTGTGAAAGGTTAGGAGTAGAAGAGGACTCCTAAGTCACTGAGACCAACTCACAACTATCCTAAAATGATCGTTGCCGGCAATCTGCCTCGGAATATAAACATTTTAGAAACATTTGATGATAATGAGCTGTTAAAAAGGTATCACCTTTGGGTTTGGAGGTTATCCCAACTCCAAATTTTCCTTTGATTATATTCTTTTCATTAACCAGTTGGGCAAGAAGTAACAGCTGTTCTTGCATCCAGTGTGGTTTTAATTTACGTTTGCATGTCTTACTATCAGCCATGATTATTCTACTCTGTTAATTAAAAGGCTGTTTATATGCATATTCGCTACGAGAAGCATACATGTAAGAGACTGACAATTAGCTGAACATATACTTGTTTAATTAGTGACACAGAGCCTGCATTTTAAAATCTTTATTTGAATGTGGCAATTAACATTATTTGAAACCTTTATTTGGATATGGAAACATAATATCATGCTCTACAATATTTCTAGGAATAAATCTCCGACAGAGATCAGCCAATCATTGTGTGCATAGTTAATAAGCATGCTGACATCATCCATAGTAATGAGGTCAACCCCCTTCTCTGAGCTTAAGACTTCTCTCTATTCCTTAGTAAAAGTTTGTCTCAGCAGCTTTGAGGATAGGTTTTAAGAGAAAACTCTTAGCTAAAAACTTTTACTGCTATTTAGGAGAACTCTTAGTGCTATGATCAAATGTTTTGTGAATACAGGCTCTGTACTACTATTTAAGGATCTTTAAGGTACCTTGAAGATGGGGTCCAGGATGAGCTGGGCGAAGGTGCGGGGCAGTTTCTTTCCATCAGGGCCGTTGGCAGACTTGCTGAATTTACCAGTGGCTGGGTCAAAATACCTGGCAGAGTGGCAGAGAATGAGTAATCTGTTACATACAGCTTAAATTTTCTGCATTATTTACACTAGTGTTGGGTCAATGAGGTTATATTCTATATACACTAATACATGTAAATATATTCAGTGCAAGTAACCTTCAGACAGAAAATTAATCTATAAAATACTTCAGAAGTACTCTAGTGTAAAGGCTTTTTTGAAAGATTCATACTTCTATTCAAAGGATGCATTAAATTGATCGAAAGTTAGAATGATTTCTGAAGGATCATGTGACACTGAAGACTAATGATAAGAGTAATGATGAAAATTCAGCTTTGGTCAGAGGAATAAATTACAGTTTAACAGATATTCACATAGAAGAGTGTTATTCTAAACTATAATATTTCATCATTTTTACTGTATTTTTGATCAAATTAATGCAGCCTTGGTGAGCATAAGAGACTTCAAAAACATTTTAAAAATCTTTTGAATGGTATTGTGTGATTTAAGTCCTTTAGAATGCATTTAATTTAATTGACTAAAATAATGCACGAGATGGAGCTCATTTTTTCAGCTGTATTTATCAGCGTGAATTTTACCTGTCACCCCAGAGCTTCTTCATCATGTCCTCCACTTTCTTACAGCGTTCAGCTGGGCTCAGCTGACCTTCACCTTTAGCAGCAAACTTGGCCACATACATCTCAGCAAACTGCTTCAGAGTGAAGGCCCAGCCGTGAAGACCGGATCCAAAACCCACTGTACCGACCACTGGATCAATCTGAGAGAAAACGGAGAGAGATGAGCACAAACAGTCCAGCTAAAGCAACCGATATAATGAAACTGCAGCTCTGTAAGGCATAAAAATCACTAAAGGATCAGCTCAGGTCTCAGATATTGTGGTTAGCCGTTCATCAGTCCATCAGAGTGGTGCATGGTTTCTCCTCACAGACCGCACAGCATTTTAGCACTTTATTACTTTATTATCGTCACACGTTATTAATGAATAAGAGCGTTCTCTCACCATGATGTTGCCCATGGGTCCACCCTCGTCCTCTCCGTAGGTGGAGATGATGACGTTGACGTTCTCCACAATGCGCTGGAAGGTTTGGTAGAGCTCCTCAGGTTCCAGCTGCAGCTCCAGCAGGGCCCGGTCCATCTTATTCATCATCAGCACGGGCTTAATACGCTCGGCGATGGCCTGTCTCAGCACCGTCTCGGTCTGCACACACACACCTGGGCAAAAAAACAACAACAGACATTTAACGTCCTGTAAGTTCAGCAATAAATGTATTTTAGACCCTATCAGGGCTGCATGAAGGTAAATTTAAGACCTTTTCAAGAGCAAGTAAAGAGAATTAGGAATAAATTAAAGGTAACTACTTCAATATGTTCTCTGAATGTTAACCTGGACTTCTGTAGGTATTATGAAGTTAAATTTAAGACCAAGTAAGATCAAGGAATAAATGGAAGGGCACACAAAGAAATTCATTAAATTTAATTCATAGTGAGTTTGAGATTAAAACATGAACAAAATATTGGACAAAAGGGTCCTAAAAATAAACTTAATTCAAAGGGAAAACTATTTTATTTTTCTGACCCTAATGGCAGACATTTGTTCTCATTTTAAGTACGAAGGCACTTCATTTTGATCAATTTCACAGAAAACATTCATCTTCATTTTGCATCTCAAATGTTTCTTGATTTAAGAATATTTAGATTTCTATACTGGAAAACAAGACAAAAATACTGAGAAAAGTAATCATTTTTGCAGTGTAGGCAATATTTAACACCATAAATGAATTTAAGACTTTCTGCTTGAATACCTCTACACACAAGCACTGAAATATGAAAATAGGTTTTACACATTCCTGTTTTTCCTGTATTTTTGACTTGCTTTCCAGTGCAAAAGTCTGAAGACTCTAAAATCAAGATGCATTTACTTAAAGCAAAATTACATTAATAAAAATCTTGTTTTCTGAAAAACTGATTAAAATTACTCAAGTTTGATTAAAAGCAGAACAAACATCTTCTAATGGACCTAGTCATAGCCCACTGATAGATACTTGTTTTAAGCAAAAACTCAATTCTTCAATTTCTCAGACTTCATTTTGCATCAAGTAAACATTTCTTGATTTAAGGATCTTTAAATATCTGTATCGTAAAATAAGACAAAAATACTGAGGAAGATATTAATTTTTTGTAGTGCTTGCATGCCATAACTACATGAATTTAAGAATTTTGGTACAATTTAAAGGCTTTATTTGTGGAAGGGCGACTTAAGACCCGCAGAAACCCTGCCCTATGCACACCATTTCAATGACAGTATGATGTATAATGACAGTAAAAAGTTTACCAGAGACACAGTCCACCACAACCAGAGCTCCATCGGTGACACGCAGAGCGGCCGTGACTTCAGAGGAGAAGTCCACGTGGCCAGGAGAGTCGATCAGGTTGATGAGGAAACCAGATCCATCCTTACACTGCTTAATGAAGGCCAGGTCATTCTCGGTCAGCTCGTAGTACATGGAGATGGCACTGTGAAAGAGGCACAACAGAGGGAAAAATCAACAACCAACTCTTTGTACGTCAAAATTAGACACTCAGCTTGGCTTTTGTTTTGTTCTGGTGAGCAGGTCACAAATAACTGGCCATTTGCACCAACTATGAATTCAAAGTTTGGGTTATGTTAGTTATAACATACAGGGTTGGTTATTCTATGAGCAACATAGAAAATGCACAAGAAAATATATAAATGTTTGCGAGACATACTTGAATTCTGTCCCTCACTGCATACTCAAAACATTGTATTTTATTGAATAATCCATTTTAGTTTTGCCATTTATTATTATTAATAAACATGGAAGCTCAAATCCATAACCTCCTGTGTTTACCTTTATTTGATGCTAAACCATCTAAACTCATTTTGGAAGAATTATACATGACGCATATCGTTGCATTTTTGTTTTGGAGTATATTGTGACATGACATTGTTACACCACTAACAAATATTGTAAAAATTGTACGTGACAACGCCATAAAGCACTGAAAAAAAACAGTTGGCACAGCCTTTGCCCTCATGCACATCACAGCCACTCCCTACTGAACATCATTTATAACCATGCATAATCATGTTTATGTATGCCATTTAATTGCATTTTATTCAGACTTACAATTTTAAAAACTGCCTAATATTTCCAGCTTTAGTTACGTACAATAACATTTACATCCATTTAATTGCATTTTTACAGGCTTGCAAATTTCCCGATTTAGTTACGCATGATGTTGTTTATATCCATTTAATTGCATTTTATTTGCAAGCTTGCAATCTTAAAATTCCTGGACATCTGCAGGCGTCTTACGTGGATTTGATGGTGATGCAGCGCTCTTGCTCGTCTTTGCGTGTGTCAGTGAAGCGGGTCTCTCCAGCGCGGGAGGAAGCGATGATTCCGGCCTTGGACACCAGAGAGTCGGTCAGCGTAGATTTCCCGTGATCCACGTGCGCAATCACAGACATGTTACGGATGTTGGACTTCTTGTCCATGATGGCACGGATCTGGTCGACTGTGAAGTTCACCTGGAGGAGACACATTTGACAATCATCCAAACTCAATTTACACTTGTAACAAATGATTTGTTCTTGACAAACCTCTTAGAAATAGATTAAGATTTCTAAATGACATTATACTGGTCCTTCACACATGGCAGAGCACCAAAACTGCTATAAAGCATTTACAGTGCTGGCCAAAATGATTATAACACTAGTATTTACAGCAGCCAAAAAATGGTTTTAAGTCAGTTATTTCTATCTTTTGCTGTAGGAAATATCAGTTTAAATTTCCAAACATTTGTTTTGCCATTAATTGTACTAATCCAGGGAGATTTTTGATTTCTTCCATACACAATGCAAATTAAACACTTTGATGTAGATATTAAATGTGACAATTATATTAAACATAATACGTGTTTGTGTATATAACTGGCAGCAATCCGGTAACGAATTTTTGTATTATTTCGCCACATTAAACGAATAGCTTTTACTCAAGGCCCGAATAAAAGCACCTGCTTAAATATTAAAATATTTGACGCCCTACCGGAAGTCACTACGCAAACAATAGACGTCCATGTGCGTGATGTGGCCACGCTGATAAACCACACATGCGGGGCAGAGAGCAACACGTGACTGCTGCATGCCGGTCTGCCGTTAACCCAACCGGCAAAATGACTAAAACCGCACACAGCCCATCACAAACACAGGGAAAACATAAGAACTAGTACTGGAATTAAAAAATAAAGATATGGAGTTAAGATTATAGAGGGTTTCAGATGTGATTTTTCTCAAGCACGCCGTTCTTTCCACAATACGTGGCAGAGCTAGCTAACATGCTAACCAGGCCCGATCTGACAGTGCCGGCAAAACAAACCGAAAATTAGACTATGCTTTTGTTTGAGTTATACTCGTTGGGTTTTTAATAAACTAGTTATAGTCTAGTCAGAAACAACGATGAATGATTTTTAAAGCGTTTTTAAAAGGAGTCACGCAGCTGCCATTTTTTTTTTTTTTTGTGGGAAATAACTATTAGCCGGCCTTTTCCCGCACGCATTTAGCCGAAAATCCAGTTAAAATAAAAAAAATACGACATCTGATATTAAAATTTGCTCGCTGAACAACAGTATCGCGTTAAATCATAAATCTGATACGTACCATTTTGACAGATGTTTGCGGATTCACTCAGCACTGACTTTAGAACAAAGCGCTGCCTTCCGCTGGTGGGGACAGGCAGGGAGAAGGGCGCGTCATGACGCAGCGCGGGTTTATATTCAGGCGCGCCTTTCAGCTTGCGTCATGACGCACACGCGACGCTGTCTTCTTCCGCGGAAAAATACAGCTCCCTCTGGCGTCACACATGAGCAACAGATGCGATGAAATACAGCATTTACTATTTTTTTTTCTCCTTTCCTTTTTTGTTTTGTTTTTTCTTCTAGAAAACGTGAACACCATGTTTGTAATATTTTGTTATACTTTTGAATGTTAATTGTTCAGCATATACAGTTAATAAATAAAAAAAAAAACGTAAAAAAATACAGTATTTACATATGGCATGACCATAGACTGTATAAAAACAGGGCATGACTGAAATATGTTAGACAAATAAATCAATAAACAGACACATCGATGCACATATAAATGCTTCAATAAGACAGTTATATAATATTTATCGATGCTGATATAAATTATTAAATGGGGCATTAATTGTATAATATTTAAGTAAATAACAAAATAAATAATGAAATAAATAAGGAAAGAAATAGTCACATCCAAGCAGGTATGAACAAAGTGGGGCACTGTATAATATTTAAGTAAAAAACAGAATAAATAAATCCATACACATAAAATGCTTAAATAGGAAATTAATTGTCTAATAGTTAAGTAAATAAATAAATAAATAAATAGTCACATCAATGCTCATATAAATTATTAAATGGGGCATAAATTTCATAATATTTAAGTAAATAACAGTATAAATAATGAAATAAATAAAGTCACATCCAAGCATATATGAATAAAGTGGGGCATTGTATAATATTGAAGTAAAAAACAGAATAAGTAAGTAAACAAATAAGTAAATTAGACACACCCATACACATAAAAAGCTTAAATATGAAATTAGTTATATAATATTGAAGTAAAAACAGAATAAATAAATAAATCCATACACATAAAATGCTTAAATAGGAAATTAATTGTCTAATAGTCAAGTAAATAACTAACTAATTAATTGCAAAATATTTCAGTAAATAACAGTATAAATAATGAAATAAAGAAAGTAAGAAATAGTCACATCCAAGCACATATAAATAAAGTGGGGCATTATATAATATTTAAGTAAGCAACAGAATAAGTAAATAAATAAGTAGTTGAACATTAGTTACATAATATTTATGTAAATAACAGAATAAATAAACAGTTACATCCATGCAAATATAAATGCTTATATAGGACATTAGTTGTTAAATTACTATAAATAAATAATTTTATTATAAATGTAAATAATTAAATGGTTTATTTGTTTAACAATTACAATACGATATTATGAAGTGTATTGTATAATTAGTTAAATAATTAATTAATTTTTAGTTAAATAATTAATTGTCTAATAGTTAACTAACTAACTAAATAAATAGTTACATCAATGCTCATATAAATTATTAAAGCCGTGCAGCTGCATACGATTTTATAATATGAAAAATGATTTGTCTGTCTACATCCATACGTTTATGAAGCGGATATTTATGTTTTTTTTTGTGCTGCTATTTTGACTTCTTTGAAGTGTATTACGATTTTTCTTACAGTTGTTCATTTGGTATTTTGTATCTTCTTTAAATAATAATAATTAAAAAAAAACGTTTATGAAGCGGGAACCTATTTTCTCTCACAAAACTCACCCGAGCCACATTAAAGAAAACGCAACGCTTTGCTTTAATTCACGAAGCGTTTGCGTCAGTTAAATTGCGTTGCGTTCAGTCGCTGTTCTCCGCTTACGCTTTTAGCGTACTGCCTTCTGTTCTCCAGGAGAGCCTTTTATCATAGGGTCCAGGCTGGGTGTTGGTGAGTTTCAGGATTATTATCAGTTTTGTGTTAAACGCTTTATGTTAAAATATTTTACGCTCAGGTAGTATAACTAGCGGCGAGTGATTTATGGTTATGATTTTATGATTTTGTGTTGTGTTTGTCACGCTTTGATTGCAGTATATTGCGTCGGTAGCATAGAGCAGTCAGTGATGTTGTCAGAGTAATGTGATATATAGCATAGTGTTGAATGATTACCAAATGTGCTATGCTATTTTCATATTTCTGTAAGGTGCTTTACTGCATACAGTGGTATTACCACAATAAATGTCCAAAAACCATGGTAACACAATTGTGCTTTTTGGCAGTGTAACCTAGCTGCCTTAGTTTCATGCCCTAAACTGAGAACCAAATAAACCAAATGCATTGGTTGTCAGGCTATGAAAGGCAAACCGAAGCTCTGAAGCTCTGTTGTTTTACAGCAGCTGTTTCAGTCATGGCCAAACGCAGGATAACACAGGAGACCTTTGATGCAGTGGTCAGAGAAAACATCCAGGAGTTTGACATGGAGGAGAGCGAAGCTTTGAAGGAGGCCATTGAGCAGTTTGAGTCTCAAGGTAAGTTATAAAAAAAAAAAAAAAAAAAACCTGAATTACTGGGTGTTTTGAGTAAATTGAATGAAAAACCATTTAGTTTACTTTAATGTATCTTCTTAATTATTTTGTGCACCCTGAGTGAATATATGCATATGTTTTATATATATTTATATATATATATATATATATATATATACACACACACACACACACACACACACACACACACACAATCTGTCAAAAGTTTTGAATAATTATGATTTTTTTAAAAAAATATTTTTCTAATTATATATATATATATATATATATATATATATATATATATATATATATATATATATATATATATACTTGATTATTCTCAACCTTAGACCAGTTAAAGAAAGAAAGAAAGAAAGAAATGGTCACATTCATGCACATATAAAACTAAATGTTATACAACTAATGTCCTATTTAAGTAAACAACTAAATAAATCGCCTCATCCAGATAAATGGGACATTGATTGTATATTATTTAAATAAATAACAAAATAAATAAATGAAAAAGTAAAAAAAAAGTTACATTAAAGATTATATAAATGCTTAAATATAACACAACTAATGTTCTATTTAAGTAAACAGTTGCATTCATGATCATATAAATGCTCAAATGGGACACAGAGTGTATAATATTTAAATAAATAACAGAATACAAACATGCATACATAAATAAAGTTACATCAATGCTCATATAAAATATTTAAGTAAATAACAGAATAAATGAAGAAACAAATAAAGATATAGTTACATCCATGCACGTTTTTTTAAATCCTTTTTTGTAATATAACTTTTTTTCTTTCTTTTTTTTACAATATTACTGTTTTTACCATATTTTTAATGGAATAAATGCAGACTTAGTTAGCAGAACAGACTTATTTAAAAAAAATCTCTTCTAAACTTTTGACCTTTTTGACTGCAATGCAACATACTGAACTGAAAAAAAATAGTTTAAACATTTACCTAATTATATTATAATTATTATTCACTTTAAAACCAAGCAACAATTTGATTATTTACCTAATTTCATTATTCTGAGTTCGAAAATATCAATAAAAACTTTCCGTCACGTTAATTTTATGAGCTCATATAAAAATGTGGTTTTTACACTGAAGGGCTTTTCAAGTGAATCTTAAAAATAATCAAAATGGTGATAATACGTTCAAGAAATGGAGACCTTTCCATTCATAATAAATGCGCACATTAGAATATATTACACAATATTGATTTGGATATATAAATGTATATGGTTTTTCCTCACAGGTGTGGATCTCAGCAACATTGTTAAAGCAGTGCCCAAAGTTTCTTCTGAAGAAAACACAGAGGATCAGACCCATGAGGTTCTTCAGGTATATCTTCATACAAGATGTTTAATTGCAGAACTAACCTCACTTCCACAGAGACCGGTGTGTTTTGTATTTAACATGTTATCTGTGGCATATTTCCAGGCTTTAGAGTCTCTCAAAACTGCAGTGGCATCATCGTCTGCATCAGTTCTGGAGGATCTGAGAGTCTTCACCCAGCAGTGCTCTCTTGGCTTCGCACAGCGATATCTGGCCGCTCAAAAAGAGGCGTATCCCACAATCCTCGCCTGCTGCCAGAGAGCCGCTGGAGAGAAAGAAGCCCTTTCAGTCGCTCTCTCCGCTCTTTCAGTGCTTACAGATGGCCAGCCGGATCTGCTGGACGTTGAAGGCCGAGAGTTTTTGATCGGCGCTTTAACTACCCACCAGACTGATGTCGCTCTCACCTGCCTGTGTATCCGCGTCGTGCGGCACTGCTGTCTGAAACACGAGAACAACCGGCAGGATTTGGTGAAGGCAGGCGTGCTGCCGCTGCTCACTGCAAGCATCACACGCCACACCGAACACCCCGAGGTCGTGAGGGAGGCCTGTGTCGCACTGAGGATCATGACCTTTGACGATGACGTGCGTGTGCCCTTTGGAAACGCCCATGAACACGCCAAGATGATCGTGTTGGAGCAAAATGGACTGAAAGTCATCGTTGAAGCTGCTAAAGGTGAGCCGAGTTTCCACTAGCCATGCAACAATAAATAAATACATGTACTGAGAAAGATTATCTGCATATGTTATAATATCAGAATCAGAATCAGAAAGAGCTTTATTGCTAAGTATGTTTGCACATACAAGGAATTTGTTTTAGTGTCACAGCTTCCAGTACTCAGAGACAACAACAACAACGCAGATAATAAAAATAAAATGTGAATAATATACACACACACACACACACACACACACACATACACACACACACACACATATATATATATATATATATATATATATATATATATATATATATATATATATTATAATAATAATAATAATAATAATACATTGAATGTACAGGTCTGCTATAGATATACTAGAATGTAGGGTGATAAATAAATATGAGGTTATTGCACATGTTTTTATTGCACAGTTGGAGAACATATCTGATAAAAGCCCTTCGTGTTTAAAAAAAGAAAAATCAACTGAATTGCAAAAAAGGCCTAATATTACCTAATTTGATCAGGCTGAGTTAAAAAATAAATAAATAAAACTTTCCTTTTTTTTCTTTCACAAAATAAGAATGAAGGTTTTTCAGTTTAGAAAAACATCAGTCAGAAGTTTCATTTTTATTTTATTTTTTATAATAATATTTGGCAGTATTACTGTTTTTACAATGTGTGTGTGTGTTATTTGATCCAAAACACACACACACACACACACACACACACACACACACACACACACACACACACACACACACACACACACACACACACACATATATATATATATATATATATATATATATATAACTATTTGTTTTGTTTTACAAAAATATGTACATTTACACATTTACACACTACCGGTCAAAAGTTTTGAATAATAAAATAATAATCTTAATAAATCTTTTTTTGTTTTGTTTATGTTCACCAAGTCTGCATTTATTTGATAAAAAAATAGTAAAAACAGTAATAATGTGAAGTGTTATTAAACAATTAAAAGCGGACCTTCACATTTATAATTAATCTAAACATTAGAATATATTTTACAGTATTGTAATATTTTGTAGATTTATGTGAACATGGTGATATGAAAATGAAAAAAGGCCTAAAATTACCTTATTTGAGGCATTTGATAGATAATAAAAAGTTAAATGATGATTTAAATTACATATATATTTTTAATGTGTTTTTACACACATATACACACGTGTGTATCAGTTTAATGCATTTATCAAAATAACAAAAGCAGTCAAATGTCAAAAAGTATGTCAAGAAGTATTAAAAATATCAAGTAAAATTAATATAAAGTATTAAAAAAAAAAAAAAAAAAAAAAAAAATATATATATATATATATATTTGTTACAAAATCTGGCATTTTCTGTTACTGCATCCAAACAGAAAATGCAACAGAAAACATCTGGATCATGTTTGGATTTTTTCCGCCCATAATTCTGACCTTGAAATCAGGATTAGGCTTCAAATAATATCTGTGAAAATGGGCTTAGAATTGAACAGATCGGCTGCATATGAACAGATCTGGCTCAGATTCAGACAGGAATCATGTGTTTGTGGTGTTTTTCTGCTGATTAAAAAAGAATACAAGACTGTCAGAAGGCAAAATGCTACAAAATTAATCACATTTTATGAGAAAGTGTGATGTGCTCCAGCAAAACAGATGCTGTTTTTTGAATCAGCACAGCAAAATCAATGTTGTATATTATTTAGCAAATATGGTGTAGGGTGGAGTTGTAATACATGCATATATGAGTTTATAACGGAGCAGAGATGTCGATGATGTGTTGTTTCCAGCTCATCCAGAGAACACACCAGTGCTCAGTGAACTCTGTGCCACTCTGTCCCGTCTGGCCGTGAGAAACGAGTTTTGTCAGGACATTGTAGACCTCGGGGGCCTGAAGTTCGTGATCACACTTCTGGCTGACAATCTGGATAGTCAGGTGAGCTGCTGGATCAGTGAGAGTTTCAGCATTTATTTCCTAAGAACACAAACAAACCTCTTGTTTTTGTGATGCATCTGTCTTCCAGGAGCTTGTGAAGCAGGTGCTCAGCGCTTTGAAGGCCATCGCAGGAAATGATGATGTCAAAGATGCCATTGTGAATGCGGGCGGAGCGGAGCTTATCGTCATGGTGATGACCCGTCACATGTCCAGTGCACAGGTGTGTCCTCAGAAGTGCAGTAGAATGCCAATTATTATCTAATTACTGTCCAGAAGTTGTAAACTGAACTGCCTTTTAAACTTGAATTCAGTGAGCTGAAGTGTATTTTTGTAATATTTATTTTTTCATTGTAAATTAGGCATAAATAGGTTTTTATACACTCAACACATGGGCTATATCCAGAATCATTTTATATATAATAGACAATTGATGGAAGATGCATATAATTATATAAATAAGAAAAATGGTTAAAAATTAAATGTATAATTACTTAAATATAAATATTTTACATATTATTATTTTGTAACATTTTTTAATTTATGAAAAAAATATACATTTTTGTAATTTTATAAAAACATTTTTATAATTAGATCTTTTTTATAATGCTTATCATTATTTCATTAATATCACTAAATACTAGGAAATTTCACCCTATAATCTGGTTGCCTTTGTCTGGAAGTCGAAAATTATTAATTGTGTAATCACTAGATTTACATTTCCAGTTATATACACTACCATTCAAAAGTTTGGGGTCAATATAATTTTAAAAAAAATCTTTTTGAAGTATCTTTTGCTCACCAAGGCTGTATTTATTTGATTAAAAATACAGTAAAAATCTGAAATATTATTGCAATGTTATTTAAAATAGCTTTTTTCTATGTGAATATCTGTTAAAATGTAATTTGTTGCTGTGATTAAAAAAAAAACAAAAAAAAAACAGTTGTATTGTCCAATATTTTTGTGGAAACTAAACAGCATTTATTTGAAATAGAAATATTTTGTAACATTATAAATGTCTTTACTGTCACTTGATCAATTTAATGCATCCTTGATGAATAAATATCTTAATTTCTTTTTTAAAAACTGACCCCAAAATTTTGAACAGTAGTGTATTTTTATAAAGCTATCAGAAAACAATGTAGTGCAATTATATGTTGCTGTACAGTAAAATTAAAATATATTTTCTTAGCTCTGTCTGTTGTTTATGAGTATTGGACTTAATTTAGAGAAATATGTTTAATCAGTTATTTTCATGAAATAAATAGCCACAATTAGTCACAGTTTTGTTTCATGTTGCACTAGTGAAGTGTTGTGTAGCTAATTCAGCTCAAAATCACTCCAGATCTTAAACTCTGAATCTCCTCTCATTGTCTTTTCTGCTGTGGGTTCAGGTGTGTGAGCAGGGATGTGCGGCGCTCTGTGTTCTCGCTCTACGCAAACCCAACAACTGTAAAGTCATCATGGAGTGTGGCGGAGCGCTGGCAGCCCTGCAGGCCATGAAAACTCATCCGGCTGAAGTTAATGTGCAGGTAAAGCTGCACTCAAATGCATTCAGCAGATGCTTTTATCCAAAGCAACTTACACTGCATTCAAGGTTCATGCAAACCTTGGTGTTGCTAGTGCCACGCTCTGTTTGAGCTACAGGAACAGGAATTTATTCTAAAATAGTAACAGAAAAGTAAAAGCTTTCACTGTTTCACTTGCAGAATACCTTTATACCTTTTTAAAACTAGAAGAAAATATAAAAGCATATTATTTTGCTCTTAAGGCCAGTTAACACCAACTATAATTTCTATATTATTAAAAACTATATCATTATTATGGTTATGGTCATTAGTGTGAAACAGGCCTTTAACTATACATTTTCTTCAAAAATGTAAAAAGTGTTTTTTTTTTTTTTTTTTTAATTTCTTATTTTTTCATTAAAAAGTACTTTCTTTGTGTAAATATGCTGTTTTGATAGTCTTTATTATTATTTATTTATTTATTTTTTTATTTTGCTTCTTGGTGAATACTTGGTAACGGTTATTATAGTTAAAATAAATAAAATATAGTTAAATAAAAAATACTAAAAGCATAAACATTTGTTACTTGGAATTAAATGAACTTTAACATAATAAATAAATAAAAACTTAATTTATTTCAGCTAGTTGCCAAGGCAACATTTCTTGTTTTCATTTAGTTTAACTACATGTACTAAAAACTATACAGGCATATTTAAAAAAAAAAAAAAAAGTAATAAAAATGACAAAAACACACAACACTTCTAAAACTAATAGAAAATCTCAAATAAAACCTAATTTTATATTTTATTTTATATTTTAAAACCTAATTCTGGTTTTATAATCAAATTTTTAAAACAAAACCAAAACAATATTTCAATTATACTAAAATAACACTCATATATAGTGATTTGAATAACTTTTTTTTTTCTGCCAAAAATTCCTTATATATTTGCTATAGATTTTGATAGTCTAGTTTTTATTTTTTATTACTATTATTATTACTGTATTTTTCATATCTTTATTTTTGCTTCTTGAGAAACACTTTGTACAAGCCCTTTTGGTCTTTTTGTTTTCTTTGTACTTCTGTTCCCTTTGTTTTCTGAAAGTAAATAAATAAATAAATAACTAAAACAAGCTGCTAAACAAGTATTCTTGTCTTTCCTGTTGTTTCTGGAAACCAAACCAGCCGCTACTTGTATTGTTTAATGAATTCTTTTAGTGATAACAATGTCCTGTTTCCCGCTGTTTCAGAAACAGTCCTGCATGCTGTTGAGGAACCTTGTGGCCCACACGCGTGACTTCAGCCAGCCCATCCTGGAGATGGGAGCCGAGGCGCTGATCTCGCAGGCTCTGGCGGCTCACAGGGACTGCGGCGATGTGGGTCGAGCCGCTCTCAGAGACCTGGGCTGCCAGGTGGAGCTGCGAGAGCTCTGGACGGGCAAGAAAGGAAGCCTGAGTCACTGATGAACTGTTGCACTCAAAACAATCATGATTACAGTTGAGGTCAAAAGTTTACATCCCCCTTGCACAATCTGCAAAATGTTAATTACAGGGTGTCCGCGGGTCCTTAAAATGTCTTAACGTTTTCCTAATAAAAGGCCTTAAAAAGTCTTAAAATGTCTTAAATTCAGATTCAATAGGTCTTAAATATTTTTGGTCACATTACCGCTAAAATATCTTTTTCAGTCTGACGGACCTAATGACCGCGGTATTTACTGTGTCATCAGACAGCTATAGAATTGCAGTAGTGGAATACAGGTTGAACTACTTTCTTTGTTTATATAATGTTCTCAATAATAATAATAATAATAATAATAATAATAATAAAGGTCGTAAAATATATATATATATATATATATATATATATATATATATATATATATATATATATATATATATATATATATATATATAATATTATTTTTATTTATTTATTTATTTTTTTTACTTACTGACCGGACAAATAGCCTGACTAAAATTTAAGTGACAAAAAAATTACCAGTGAAGCATCGAAACGCGAGAATGATTCTTCTGATTTTATTACATTCTGCGCAAACAGCGATTGATAATGTATTTCTGGTATCAGAAATACAGACTCGTGCTGTCTGTCTCTTTGTGAGAGACTTCAAAACAAATGAGCATAACAGCACACAGAAAGTCAGAAGAAACACACTGAGGTAAAAATTAAAAATGTTTAGTTTATTCATAACATGATAAGTTAAGTAACACCTTGACAAGGGAGCTATTTTGCTGAATATTTTCACGATTGCAAATGTCACATTGATTTTAGTTCAATAAACAAGTAAAGTAGTCAGGTAGTTATTAAGTTACTTTACTGTTGTTTACTGTTTTTGTTCTATTTCTACAACAAAAATAGTTCCAAACAAAGATCACAGCAGAAGGATTAAACATTCTCCAAGCAACACTCGGTGTTTTGCTACTAAATGATTCAGCGTTCTGAACGAATCAGTTGAATGACACAATGACTCACTCATTAAGTGACTTACCGCTACCTACTGGTGGATTAGTATAAAAGTATGCATTTTCCCCCCAACATTATTTATTTTTTATATCCAAATATGTATTTAAAACAATAATCTCATAACATTTTTTATTGCAATTGTAATTTTGCAGTGTAAATTTTGAATTTGAAAATTTGAAATTGAATTTATTGATTAATTGTAATAATTTGACATGAAAGATGATGCATACATTTAAAAAGTTTGAAAAAGGTCTTTGTAAAAGTAAATAAAAATATGCAGATTTAAGCTGATAGAACACTGAAAATATTGCTTCAGAATAAATTGTTTACACCACAAAAAATCTTGGTGATGCAGTACATTTGTGGGGATATTTTGTATATGTAATATTTTCTGCTGATATGAAAAGTTCATAGTATATCATAGTAATAAATATAATTTGTTACAGCGGTGATATTTTGTTTTCTTTTTACATTAAACACTTAAATATTACATATATGTATGTAATATAATGTGGATTTCCATTACAGGTTTAGGTCTTAAATTTCATATAAGGTGGTATTAAAAAGGTCTTAAAACGTCTTAAATTTAACTTGTTCATATCTGCAGAAACCCTGTAATTATTTTACCAAAATAAGAGGGTTCATACAAAATACATGTTATTGTTTATTTAGTGCTGACCTGAATAAGATATTTCACATAAAAGATGTTTACATATAGTCCACAAGAGAAAATAACAGTTGAATACCCGGTTCAAAAGTTTACATCCCCTTTATGTAACTTTTTGAATTTGAAGATCAGGGTAAATTGAACTTATTTTGTCATCTGAGAAACATTTAAGTATCTTCTGTAGCCTCTGAAGGGCAGTAATAAATGGAAAAAAAAAAAAAAAGATATTTAGGCAAAATAAGAAAAATGTACACATCTTCATTCTGTTCAAAAGTTTTCATGCCCTGGCTCTTAATGCATGGTTTTTCCTTCTGGAGCATCAGTGAGCGTTTCAACCTTCTGTAATAGTTGCATATGAGTCCCTCAGTTGTCCTCAGACTGAAAAGATCCATCACAAAATCATACAGTTATTGTTGGAAAGAGTTCAAATACACAAAACTGCTGAAAAACCGAAGAATTTGTAGGACCTAAAGGATTTTTCTGAAGAACAGTAGGCAGTTTAACTGTCCGCTGTTATTTTATGTGAAATATCTTATTCAGGTCAATACTAAATAAACAATAACCTTTTGCATTTTGTGTGATCCCTCTTATTTTGGTAAAATAATTAACATTTTACAGATTTTGCAAGGGGGATGTAAACTTTTGACCTCAGCTGTAAACCATACGACAGCACGTCCTAACTGTGGAGCTCATACTAAATGTATGTGATCAAACATCTTCCGGTAGAATCGAAGTGCATCTGACGTTCACATGCATAGGATGCATTACAGGTTACAGTGTAGATATGTGTTTGTTTTTAGTTTAAACGTTTTAATGCCGCTATTTACAATTTGTACGAGGTTTTTACCCTCGAGTGACCACTGTGCTTGGGCTGGATTTAATTATTTTGCAGAAAACAAAGTTTTGCTTTTATGTAATTTTTATTTTATGCACATTTTATTGTAGTAACAATAATTATAGTAAGAAGTATTTTGGTAGAAATTATCATTGCTTTGGTAACTTTTTATAAGTTCGGCAAAGGTATTGTGGTACAGTAATGGTATTATTTATTAATACACACAGAAACATGCCATAGTACTGGTTTATTGTAGATTTATTATTTTGTGTATTTTCATTTAGTTTAACTTGATGTAATAACTAAAACGAAAAAATTTAATTTAAAAATAAAAAATAGAGACAATGCTATATTTCTAAAAATGGCAATACTATGAAACATCATGGTTATTTAGATGTATAGACCTGCATTTATTTTTAATATTGTAAAACAATGATATCCTATGTACTACGTAATTATGTAGTAATTACAGTATAACAGTACAGTTCCTACACTGCATATCAAAGTACTATAGTACTGTCAAAGTGTTTTAAGTAGTTTTGGATAGAAGTTTCTGCAAATGAGTAGTGTTTCAGCAGTGCTTTAAATAAATATATAGTCATTATTATGATCTGATAACCAGATACCATAGTAATTACATGGCACACCCTGGTTATTACCATCGCGTCACGTCCAAAGCAGTAAAATACTCGTGTCAATACTATAATACTTAACACGTGAAGATAAAATACACGGCTTTCTCGCTATTTCTAAAACTCCAAACCCCACCCTTTCTACTGTTTACTCCCTTCGACGCCCCTCGATCGAGCCTATCCGCTGCGGACTGCAACTCCCACAATGCACCGCGACTCGCCCTTAACGCTCGCGTGCTAGTCTGACAGCGCAGCAGACGCGTGAAATGTGCAACTAAAGCAGCTCAAAGTCACAGCAGCAACCCTGAAAGTGAAATAAAATGTGTTTCACCGGCTTTCCTGCAAAACGGACGTCTGCAGCCGCGATTGTAGTTTGACGCGAGCGGGTTTTAGTGTGGATGGTGACTGGCTGCCTGCTGTTTATGTAAGTGGATGGTGACTGGAGTTTATCAGTTCATCATATGTTTGTTTATGAGCTTAGCTGACCAACAGCATGGGAATGTTTGAGCAGATCGTCATCAGATTCCGGTAAAGTCGGTGTTTTGTTCGTGATTTTACGCAGAGAGCTACAGCAGGTGCTGTCAGACAGTCAGGTAAGCGACAGCTCCGTTGAAATGTCATGATAACAGTTGTTTTGCTAACAGGCTAAAAGGCTAAAGCACTTTGAGATTGATATTGACAAATGTGTTATGAGTTCGTCTGAGCAAATATTTAATAATAGACGATTTCATTTGACGTCATTTCGCTAAATAAAGTAAACAAACAATGTTTCAGAAAAAGCATTTATGATCTATTGGTGCTGACAAGAGTTTTATATTTGATAGATTTACGTGGTCATCATAATTCGTTGTTGTAAATGTTTCTGGTCTGTTGCATAAATAAGCTTTAATGTTCTGTTGACAGGTATGTTCTATTTGATGCTTTTACTAGGTAAAAATAGACGACATAATGATTATGACATGTTTCATTAAATAAGTGTTTAAGTTGGCGTTGACTAGTGTTTTATTTTTGATATCTTTGCTTAGTCAAATACAATGCTGTTTTGATTTTGCAACATGAAAAAGAATTTTATGTTATAATAATATTATTCTCTCACACACACACACACACATATATATATGTATATGTAATATTTAACATAACTATATATACTATATAATACAAAATCAAACTGGGGTCTAGGTATCTATGGAAGAGTTTAGAGAAAAACAATGTAATAAGCTAATAAAAATAATATTAAACTAAATAAATATTAATAGTTTATAAATAATATGTAAATATTATATTCTAAATATAAATATTTTACTTTTTAATAAATAAATGAGTAAAAATAGATTAAGGAAAATAAATAAATAAATAAAATACACGAAAATAAATAATAAAAGAAATATTGTATCTACCAGTACAGTACTACAGTGAGTTAAAAAGTAAAATAAAATAATGAATCACAATGTTTTACACATTTATGTATAATTTTGCACAGTATAAATTGGGTCTTTATACAAGGAAATATATATATATATATATATATATATATAAATATATATATATATATATATATATATATATATATATATATATATATAGCTGTCTTTTAAATTTTAGGATTTGCACAAGGGTGATTATATTTAGTGCTGGCGTCTAAACGATTGAAAACTTTTGCTCTGTGTCACGTTTATAGCCTGTCTTAGCATGTAAACATCAGTTTTCTATGCATGCATAACAGTGTGCAGTTCCACATAAGCCGTTGCTTCTGTTTATACTGTCACTGTTTGTTTGCTGTTGTTATTTTTGTTGGCTCTTTGGTATTTCAGCTCCTTGCAAATCACAAAAGGCTTTCAGTGGATCTGTCATTGGATCCGCAGGGAACATAAAAGACTTAGAAAGAGCGAGGCAGACAGGACAGGAGGAGTGTTTTGGAAATGGTCCCAACCCAATAGGGAGCAGATCCTGCTCTCAGTCGCCTTGGAGATTTAATCATTTAAAAAAATAAATAAATAAATAAATAAAAATCACACTTGAAATTGTTTAACCCCATGTCATTTTTAACCCTAGGTTAACAAGGTAATCTTCTTGTAGGTTTCACACTGTTAATATTTTACCCAGGATAAAGTACGAAATTGTAAATACAACAAACAAAGATAATTAAAATACATTTTATATATATAAAAAAAATACAATTTCAGCCTTTCTACTTTAAAAATCATTGTGTTGCTTGCTGTTTCTTTGCATTTATTTGTGAAATCTATAGTAATTTTTGAGTAAAAATTGTTTCAACACCAGTTTTTTTCCAGCGCGTGAACACTGTGAAACACTGAAACCAAGATTAGTTTCCTGAAGATTAATACGAGACTTAACAGTTTCTTGCATGAAAATCCCAACTGTGAAATGTTGCTTCACCTGTGGTTTAAAAGCTGTTAAAAGCCTAATCATGAATTACTAAACGAGGGTTAGCAAGTCATTCTGGATCTCACAGCACTGAAGTCTCAGGATTACAGTGACTGAATGCGTCACATGTGTCATGCCGAGCGGCGTTTCAAGGTTGCGCTTCTGCAGGAGTTTGAGGGTCTGAAGTGTTCGTATGCGCTGAATGTGTGTCAGCCTGAAGGACCTTTCACCCACTGAGCCTCGTTCACCTCCACCGCTGAGAATAGAGCTCAAGTTTGACTGACCTGCTAGTTCAGGGTAGTTTGAGTAGTTCAGATTTTAAAGGGACAGTTCACCCAAAAATGAAAATTCTGTCATCATTTCCTCACCCTCATGTTGTTCCAGACCTGTATGAGTTTCTTTCTTCTCTTGAACACAAATGAATGAAGATATATTGAAGAATGTTGGTAACCAAACAGTTGACGGTAGCCATTGGCTTCCATTGTAAAAAGTAAAAATGGGTGAACTATTCCTTTAACTTTATTTTTAACTTTATTTTTATATTTTCCATTTTAATTTCAGATAAAGTTTTTTTTGTCATTTTTATTCATTTTTAAAAAAAAAAAAATCTCTTATTAATTTTATTTCCGTTTTAGTTGATTTAGTGTTTCAAGTTAAACTAAAACTTTACAAGGTCTCATTTGTTAACATTAACATGAACTAACAATGAGCAAATTTTTATAGCATTTATTAACCTTTGTGAATGTTACCTAATAAAAATGTTCATATTCATGTTAGTTTACAGTGCATTAACTAATGTTAACAACTTTTAATCTTAAAAATGCATTAGTAGATGTTGGGATTAACATTATCTAAGATTAAAAAATACTGTTCATTAGCTAACTAATATATTTAACAAATGTTAACAAATTAAACCTTAATGTAAAAGTGCTACGGTAAATATTAATATTTTGAATGAGTTTTTATTAATATATTTTCAGGTTTAAGTTAAATTTTAGTTTGTCTTAGTAATTTTGTTTAGTGTTTTCATAATTTTTATTTTCATTTCGATTTACTTGATTTCAGTTTCAGTTTTAGCAATTTTAGTACTTAAACTTATTTTAGTACTAAAATTGTAATTTAAAAATGTGTTTGTTTCAGTTAGTCACCAAGGCAACATTTCTAATTTTCGTTTAAGTTTTTGAAGTTTATGTTTTTCATCTAATATTTCAGCTACACTAAGCGTTTCTGATCAGACATTGCAAACAGAAACCCTTGAGGTCCTGACCGGTGAACATTTTGGCAGGATCTTGAATTTCGCCTGACAGTGGCTTATTTTCCCATAACACCTTGTTGTCATTGTGAATGTCAACTTGATTTTTGCTCACTTCTTTTATTACTGTCCTGCTAACGACCAGCCGCAGAATAAATCATGTTTAGATTATATTTAGAAAACTAAATGAAGTTGTAAGCTGTATCGGGCAGTGTTGCTCAGGCCTTGTTCATTTCACAGGCCGCCAGGACCCTGAATAATTCAGCATTTGTGCTATTATTAGAGGTGCATCTGTGTGACCCTTTCAGATGTTATTTGATCCGGCCGTGGATTCACAGATCTGTTCCTTTGGCCTGATTCTGCAAGTCAATTGAATTTTTATGCACGAGTGATTTTCATTTCATCACAACTGTTAGATTAATTCACTATTTGCCATTTATGGTGATGAAAATCCTGTGAATATGATTAATATGACAAACAATCATGCAGACATGTGGAGAAGCTTGGGTGAATCTAACAGAAATATTTCACTTCAAAATCAAAAGAAAAAATAAGATATTGTTTCGTGTAAACAAAATTAAGCTTTTTGTTGGATTATTTGCAAGATTTGCTGTCTTTCGATGGTAACCCTGTAAAATAAAATTTCATTTGTCAACAGGAGTTGCATTAGTTAACATGACCTAACAATGAACAATACTTTATACATTAATTACTTAAGTTAATGTTAATTTCATTGTTTACTAATGCATCATTTAAAATCAAAAGTTTTTTTTTTACATTAGTTAATGGACTGTAAACTAACACAAACAATGAACATTATATTTTTCTTAGCTAAAAATTATATAAAATATATTGTTGGTAACAAATAAGAGCTTAAACAGGTTTATTATAGTTAACTAAAAACTAAAAATATTTTAAGAATGTTACTTGAAACAAAATAAATGTTAACTAAAATAATTTTAAAAAATCATAAAAATATTTTATTTCAGCTACATTTCTCATTTTCAATTAGTTTAACTTGATGTAATAAAAAACTAAAACTAAGACAGAAAATAAAATTAATAAAAATGATAAAGAACTACTAAAAATGACAAAAATGCAACAAAACTAATACAATTTTGTGTCAAAATAAAATGAAGACGCAAAATACAAAAATAAAAACGAATTCAGCAAAACTTTAGCAGTATCTCAATTATACTAAAATAAAGTATTACTTCTTTTGCGTTGTGCATTGCATTATTTGCATGAGAATTAAGCACATTTGATTTTTTTGACTGGATGTTAAATTGTCTTGAAAAAATTACACAATGCAAAAAATCTGAATGATCTTGAAAAGCTTTAATTTCTTATTCATGCAAAATATAATTTCTTATTTTTTCATGTCATTTTAGGGTGAAATAAGAGCTAGAATTGTTCCTGACATGTTTTGTGAGGTTCATCTCTTTTCTAGAAGACGCCTTTGCAGCTTTTAAAATAGGTCTATGATGTGTTTGGCAGCGTTATATGATATGGTGTTGCTTTATAATATTTCTCTCATGTCGTTCCAGGTTTGGTGTTGAGCGTGTGTTTGCGTGTCAGGCCGGAGAGCCCCTGTGAGTGCTGGCGTGTATGAATGGATCAGGTTGGCATGGGGAACGCAGAACGCCAGGGGGCGCTGACAAAGGGCGAAGTGCTGCCACGCCCCGCCTCCAGCCAATCAGAGGTGAGAATACTGCCTTCTGGACCCGTCCACAGCAGAGAACAGCCAATAAGATCGCACTGTTCCATTCCAACTGAATTATTTCGAGAAAGTTTGCAGAAAATCCTGTCATTATTTACTTATCCTCATGTCATTCTAATGCCAGATGACTTTATTTATGAGCATAAATATCTTTTATGCTCATCTGGGTATGATTTGAGGGCAAGTACAGTCAAACCAAAAATTATTCAGACACCAGATATAATTTTTTATATTTTTTTTACTAGTGGGTGCAGGACACTATAGCTCATTTATGTAAGTGAGGATAGCAAAATAAAGTAAACTGTGACATATCATACCCAAAAATTCTTCATACTGTGGACTACCAGTGAAATTGATAAAAAAAAATTTGGGACCAAAAATTTTATTTGACACTTTGACCTGACCATGTTTTGTTACATACCTTTCTATCAAAGTTGAATTTGTTCTGACACAGTTTAACTCTTGACTTCTTGTCATATTTTATTACAATTTTATAAACTATAGCAAATAAACTGTGAGAATGTTGAAGATGTCTGAATAAATTTTGGTTTGATTGTAAATGATGACTGGACTGTTGCATTGTTATTTCTATGTAAATAATTGCACAATCACCTTATCAATGCACAGATGTAAAAACCAGTTTGTGAGGTTAGGCTGGCCTTCATTCATACAGCAGGAAGAACAGAAGACCAGTGTTTGGGAAGCGTCTCAGTGTTTCCAGTCTACAGGAAGTCAAATTACCAGTGCATTACTCACAGATGAGATCAAGATGGCATGAAAGAAAGAAATCTAAAAACTGCTTACCATTTTATCAGTGGAAAATGTGTGACCTCGTGACCTATTTACAGGTTCAGTCATGGGTTCAGTTTTCCCTCAGTGATCTTGAGATCAAATGTCCTTCCCTCATCTGTAGATGACCGTAGTATTTTCCATGATCTGTTTTCTTCAATAGGAGCTGTTTGAGTCCCAGTATGCTTTTAATAATATATGTAATATTGTTAATTTGTTTTTAGTTGATTTTTTTCATTTTGCATGTTCATTTAAATGTTTATTTTATTTATTTATTTATTTATTTATTTATTTATTTATTTAAATGATTTTTTATTTTAGTTTTAGTTAATTTAGTTCATCGAGTTAAATTAAATGAAAAGGATAAATGTTACTTTTCAGCAGCTAGCTGAAATAAAATAAGTTAAAAAATTTAATAAATGTTATTTTTATTTCAGTTAACATTTATTTTATTTTAAATAATGAAATAATCCTGGCAGCCAATGTGCATGTCACTGCACAGGACCTATGAAATAATTTTTTTAATGCAAATTTGTGTCCTTCATATTTGTATTATGTAGTGACTGTTTTATAATAACAATAAGACACTTGAGAGTGTTATATTGTGACTATATTCAAAGCATGTCATGTCTATTGGCACTACAGCCTCTTTAACCTTACTGCATACTTGATTACTAAGTGTGTTGTGTTGAAATAGAACATTTTCATTCTATTTTTAATGTAATCTATGATTTTGAAAATGCGTGGGATGATTTGAAGCTCAAAATAATATCAAACTTTCAAAATTAGAATAAGAGTCCGTTTCTATTTCAGTGAGCTGTTGTTATAGTTAGTATGATCATCATCATTCATCATTTTGCATGATGTTTGTTGTTTTTATTTCCATGTGGGTTGCTGACCGGCCCGTTTACAGTAAAACTCATTAGCCATATTAGTGTTTAACAAGAATTAGTGTGTTAGTTAGTGTCTGTATTAGGTCTGCACAATTAATAGAAATAAAATCGTACAAATTACAATATTTACAATATTTTGTTTTATTTAGTAATTTTTAGATTTCTATTTAGTAATTATTTATTATTATTATTATTATTATTATATTTACACTTTATATAAAAATTGCCAAATTGTGCAATCCTACAAATAAACACAACAAATCTTGAGTGGCTTGTAAAGTTTTTGTGATATTTTTGTGTAGTAATTTTTAGATTTCTATTTCATTTACTTATTTATCCATTTTAAATCACATTTTAAATTCATATTTTTGTCAGAAAAATCACAATTAGATCCCCCCCCCCCCCCCCCCCCCCCAAATTGTGCAGCCCTAGCCTGTAGCATGTAGAAAACCTTTTTAATTGCTTCTGTCAGGAAGTATTTTGATTAACAGTGTAAATTCGTTTGTAACTAAGCGATTAAACAGAAGACTAGTCTGTAGTTTTCAGCCGTTCAGCATGCTGGGACTTGAGATTTGAGGAATAAAACTCAACCTGTTCCTGCTTTACTCGTGTTCGGACAATCATTTAGGTCACGAGTTTGTGGGTGGAACAGATTAGAAGTGTGAATATAAACCTATTCTGCTTTATAAAGATTAGAGGGAAAGCTTGAGCCTTTCTCAGAAAGCACAGTATGTGCTCATGCCTGGACATGTTACACCATCACAGCCTCAATGATTAACACTGGGTGTTTGTTATCTATTAGAAGATGTGGACTGATGTATTTATATTTGTTTATATGTGGAAATCCTCATGAATCAGAACTAATGTTTGGTCTCTGTGTGTGTTCAGGGTTTTAAACAGGGTCGCTCGGTCTTGAACTCTCTGCTCTCGGGTGCGTTTGCAGGAGCTGTGGCCAAAACAGCCGTCGCCCCTCTGGACCGAACCAAGATTATCTTCCAAGGCAGGAACAAGAACTCTTATTAACCTTCATTGAGTGACTGACTAAACATTTACAGATGCGCTGAAGTCTTTAAACACTTAGTCAGGCCTGTAGATGTCTGAATGTCATTGCAGTAGGTGCAGATTATCAAAGCAAGTGTCTTTCTTAGTGTCAGGAGTGAGTGGATCATTTCATGTGATTCTCCTCACCTGTGTGAACTTAACAAGGATGCAAAACTTGTCACTTTTGAACCCCAAATAGGTCATTTGTGTGATTTGTTTATGTCACTTATGATGTGCATTTGAAAACACAATGCTCCAGTCTTTTTTTTCCAAATTTGTAATAAGAATCATTTATAAATCTGTTGTCAACAAAATAACAGCTTTAAGATCTCCCAGTGGATTCCTGCTAGAATAAAAGCACTAATAATAATAATAATAATATGCACTTTATTTTACAGTGCATTGTTATAGTAATGTATTTCTTTATAACTCAATAATGTAAAATAATATTTACATAAAAGCGACAACAATAATAGTATATTATTTACATTATTATATGCTTTATTATTCAGTACAACGGTATCATTACTATACAAATGTATTTCTTTATAACTTAATACAAAATAATATTTAAATAAAAGGTTTTATTATCATAATATACTTCATTTTACAGCACAATAGTAATATTACTATTGTAATATATTTTGTTTTGTTTATTTTTTACTAATTAAATTTTTTGTTTAATTATTGTTTTGTTTAACTTAATACTATACATATTATTATGTATTATTTATTATATAATAATATTATTATTATTATTAGTGTAAAATCATATTGAATGGTTACAACTAAACAACAAAATAGAGATTAAAAAAAAAAATTTAAATTTAAAAAAAAAAAAAGCATATTAGGTCTAGGGTGAGTTTTTTCCCCCTGTGTCTTCAAACTAAAAGTGGGCATAAATCTACATTTTACAGCTGATATCCTGATTAAAGCTGATGTATGAATGTTTTTTACTTGTTTGTAAAGTAATAAACCTTGTAGTTGCACAATAAATGTTGCAATAAATGTTTATTTAGTGCTGGAAAGTTTCATTTATTCTTTATCAGCTGAAATAACACAGGAAGTTCTAAATATTTCTCTTTATCTTCTCATTTTAGTGTCATCAAATAGATTCTCCGCTAAGGTGAGTATTTTCTCCGTCTTATCTGATGTAATGTGTCAGCGGTTTTGCATATTATTTTAAATGCTTGGGATGTTTAAATAGTATTGAATTGCACAACAAAACACAAAAATGATATTTTATTCTGTGATGTTTGTGGTTTCCAGGAGGCGTACAAGTTAATTTATCACACATATCTGAAGGATGGCTTCTTCAGTCTGTGGAGGGGAAACTCGGCCACGATGGTTCGCGTCATTCCATACGCTGCCATCCAGTTCTGCGCTCATGAGCAATACAAGAGGATTCTGGGACAGCAATATGGCTTCCAGGGCAAGTGAGTGTGGTCTTACTCTCTGCTGCTTTGGCACTGCACATTTACATTTGTTCATTTAGCCAGAGAGACTTACAAATGTGACCCTGGGCCACAAAAGCAGTCTTAAGTAGCACAGGTATATTTGTAGCAATAGCCAAAAATACATTGTATGGGGCAAAATTATCCATTTTTCTTTTATGCCAAGAATCATTAGGATATTAAAGGGTTAGTTCACCCCAAAATGAAAATTATGTCATTAATTACTCACCCTCATGTCGTTCCAAACCCGTAAGACCTTCAGAACACAAATTAAGATATTTTTGATTAAATCAGAGAGCTATCCGACCCTCCATAGACAGCAACGCAACTGAAATGTTCCCAGAAAAGTAGTAAATACATTGGCAAAACAGTCCATGTAACATCAGTGGCTCAGCTTCAGTTTTGTGATGCTACGAGAATACTTTTTTCGTGCAAAGAAAACAAAAATAACATAATTTACTCAACCATTCTTCTCCCCCGAGTTACGTCTTCCGGCATTTTGGAGAGTACCCAAGAACGTGTTTGACGTAATCAGCGTTGTTTACGTTCGGGGGGAAAGTGCGCATGAACGTATAATCTGCGTAATAAGCGTTATTTACGCTTAAGGGAAAGCATGAGTATGTATTGTGATACTCTCTAAACTGGCGGAAGACGTAACTTGGGGGAGAAGAATGGTTGAGTAAATTGTTATATTTGTTTTCACCAGATAGCTCTCCGATTTAATCCAAAATATCTTAATTTGTGTTCCGAAGATGAACAAAGGTCTTATGGGTTTGGAACGACATGAGGGTGAGTAATTAATGACAGAATTTTCATTTTGGGGTGAACTAACCCTTTAAGTAAAGATCATGTTCCATGAAGATATTTTGTAAATTTCCTACCATAAATATATCAAAATTTCATTTTTGATTAGTATTATGCATTGCTAAGAACTTCATTTGGACAACTTTAAAGGCGATTTTTTTCAGTATTTTGATTTTTTTTTGCACCCTCAGATTCCAGGTTTGTATTTCAGCCAAATATTGTCCTATCCTAACAAACAAAGATGATGTGTAAATCTCAATTTCAAAAAATTGACCCTTATGACTGGTTTTGTGGTCCAGGGTCACAAATGAGAAACGAAACATAATGTTGTTTTGCAGAGCTCTGCCGCCTGTGCCGCGGCTGCTAGCCGGTTCGCTGGCGGGAACCACAGCTGCTATGCTGACGTATCCGCTGGACATGGTCCGCGCACGCATGGCCGTCACACCCAAAGAGATGTAAGACCTTCATGCTTCTTCATCTCACCGATCAAAGCTGCCTGATAGGTTTACTCTGATACATCTGCTGGAATGACAAAGATCTGATTTTAATTTTCAGAAATTAATAGTCTGTAACTAAAATAATTGTAATTAAAATTGAAATAATTAAACTTCAGAATTCTAGAAGTTTTTAGTGTTGAATGTTCTTCAGGTATCCCAAACTTTTTATCCAGTGAATGGCTTTTCAAATGTTTGTGATTTACTGGATAAGGATCGATGTTGTTAATGTTAACTGAAACTATTAAAAAAACATTTTCCTTAACTGAAATACAGCTGAAATAAAATACAGTATAAATATTAGAAAATCTTAAACTTAATAAACTAATCATCTTAATAAACTAATAAAAATTAAATGAAATTAGAATTTGAAAATCAGTATGAAGTAAAAAAATAAATAAAATTAGAATTTAAACATCATTTTGAAATAAGTTTAATTACTAAAATTACTAAAACTAAAAGTGAAATAAAATAAATGAATGCTAAATAAAAATATAAACAATAAAACAAAAACTAATTCAAATGACAAAAGCACATGACGAAATTACCAAAACAAACTAGAATTCAAATAAAAACTAAAAATATAAAAATGGAAGCTAAAATATGAATAGATACTGTAATAGTATATAAATAATACTAAAATAACACTGAAAATGATTTTTAACTCACAACTTCTACCTGATAGAATATTTTAGTGCTTGACATAACTAGAAAAGTCTACGTTCTTTATAAAATTGCTCATGGTGTTTTAAGATTTGATCAATTTCCATGACTACTCCAGGTCTAGAAATCACAATTTTAAAAAATAAATCCAGGTTTTCCAAGACTGTGGGGATCCTGGTTCTTGAAAGACAACAAAACATTACTAAAGGGGTGAATTAAATTAAGGAACGTATTGATTTGTTGTTGTTTTAGCATATTGTAATGCTTGTTTTGACTTATTTAAATCATCTTGAAGCCCCTTGGATATTTGGACAAATGAGATGAAGTGAGTTTCAGTGTGACGTCGTTTTGTGATGTCACTGTGTGATGTTGTTGAATGATGTCACTGTGTGATGTCACTGTGTGATGTCGTTGCTGGTCAGGTACAGTAACATCCTGCACGTGTTCGTCCGTATTTCTCATGAGGAGGGGCTGAAGACGCTCTACAGAGGATTCACTCCCACAATCCTCGGCGTCATGCCGTACGCAGGACTCAGTTTCTTCACCTATGAGACGCTCAAGAAAATCCATGCAGGTACAATCAAACTGAATCTGAATCAGGGTTATTGTAGCTTTCACCAGCTTCCATTTGATTATTATTTATATTTTAGTTTCAGTGTTTTAGTTTTAAATAATTGACTGCTTTTAGTTTAGTTTTTATTTAATAGCACCACACAAAAAAGCAACACTTTCCAATAAGGTCCCATTAGTTACCTAATATTAACAGTAAGTATTACATTTGTTGCAATATTTTTAGTAATATTTTATAATATAATATAACGTTAGTTAATGAAAAATATGGCAGTTCATTGTAAGTTCATATTAACAGATACAATGTTTGATTTTAATAATGTATTCATAAATGTTGAAATTAATATTAACTAAGATTAATAAATGCTTTAAAAGTATTTTGCATTTTTAGTTCATGTTAGATCCTTTAAATAATATTACCAGATACAGTTTTTGATTTTAATCATGTATTAATAAATGTTAGAATTAAAGCATTTATTAAAGTATTTATTAATCAACATTTATTAATGCATTATTAAAATCAAAAACTGTATCTGTTAATATTATTTTAATGGACCCGAGATAAAATAAAGTAAAGATGAAAAATGCTTTTAAAGCATTTGTTAATCTTAGTTAGCGTATTTTCCAGTTTTACTTCATTTTAGCTCAGGTCCGTTGAATAATATTAACAAATGCAACTTTTGATTTTAATAATGTATTAATAAATGTTGAAATTACCATTAACTAAGATTAATATATGCTTTAAAAGTATTCTTCATTCTTAGTTCATTTTAGGTCCATTAAATAATATTAATAGATGCAAATTTTGATTTGAATAATTTATTAATAAATGTTAACAGTAACAATAACTAAGATTAAATAAATGCTTTAAAAATATTTTTAATTTTTAGTTCATTTTAGGTCCATTAAGTAATATTAACAGATGCAACTTTTAGGCCCGGTTTCACAGACAGGGCTTAGACTAAGCCAGGATTAGGCCATAGTTCAATTAGGACATTTAAGTAATTTATATAAACGTGTTTAGGAAAAAACATTACTGGTGTGCATCTTGAGACAAAACGAAGGCACTGATATATTTTAAGATCAGTCAGTGCAAGTTTCTTTCAGTTGAAACAGCTCAGACTTACATTTTAGTCTAGGACTAGGTTTAAGCCTCGTCTGTGAAACTGGGGGTAAATGTATTAATAAATGATGAAATTAACATTTAAAGCATTTATTAATCTTAGTTAATGTGAATTTCAGCATTTATTAAAACATTATTAAAATCAAAAACTGTGTCTGTTAATATTATTTAATGGACCTGAACAAAAATTAAGTAAAAATGGAAAATAATATTAACAGATGCAACTTTTGATTTTAATCATTTATTAATAAATGTTGAAATTAACATTAACTAAGATTAATATAAATGCTAAGTATTTTTCATTGTTAGTTCATGTGAACTAATGTTATCAAATGAAACCTTGTTGTAAAGTGTTACCAAAAAACTAGTCACAGTCAAAAAGTTTCACATTATATTTTTTAAAATGTTATTCAAATGCTAATATTATTAATGTATATTATTTTATATTACATTTTAAATATTTAAAATGTTTTATATAATTGGCCATCTTTATTTATATTCTTAGTTATTATTATTATTATTATTATTATTATTATTATTATTATTAACGTACATTATCATGCATATTATGTTTTATTATATTTTATATATTTATTAAAAAACATATTTAATTGGCCATTTTTATTTATATTCTTAACTATTAATTATTATTATTATTATTATTATTATTATTATTATTATTATTATTAATGTACATTATCATGTATATTATCTTTTATTACATTTTATATATTTATTAAAAATGTTTGATTGGCCATTTTTATTTATATTCTTAACTATTTATTATTATTATTATTATTATTAACGTACATTATCATGTATATTATGTTTTATTACAATTTAGATATTTATTAAAAATGTTTTATTTAATTGGCCATATTTTAGTAGTTATTTTCAGTAATGCGTCTCTCCTCTGCTGTTTCAGAGCGCACTGGCCGCTCTCAGCCGTACTCTTACGAGCGTCTGGCGTTCGGCGCGTGTGCGGGGCTGATCGGTCAGTCGGCCTCTTATCCACTGGACGTGGTGCGCAGACGCATGCAGACGGCGGGTGTCACCGGACACACCTACGGCTCCATCTCTGGCACCATGAGGGAAATCGTAGCAGAGGAGGGCGTGATCCGCGGCCTCTATAAGGGCCTGAGCATGAACTGGGTCAAAGGGCCCATCGCTGTCGGCATCAGCTTCATGACCTTCGACATCACGCAGATCCTGCTGCGCAAACTTCAGCAGCTACGCTACAATGCGCGGTAGCAGACGGTGGCGCCCTCTTTGCAGTTGCAAGAAAAACGGAACAAATGTTTCTTTTTTGTTTTTAAACCTGAGCAAATGCTGCCAATGAGGAGGATGGGATATGGCTGGCGTCATGTGACTAGTTTTAAGTTTTGTTTTTTGATGCAAAAACATATGTGCACTGCAGAAATGATTTTGTAGTACAAATATCTAAACACTTTTAAATTGAGAAGCAAAATGACTCAAGATATTAAGTCTTGTTTTCTGAAAATGAATCAAAATGAGGTGAGTTTATGCTTAAAACAAGAAAATATCTTCCTATAGGGTCAAAAAAATGTCTTAATTCAAAGCAGAGGCAGACAGTAGTGAAGTATTTTTACTCTGCTTTAAAAGTACTTTTCAAGTGTCTGTACTTTATCAGTGTTTTTCTTTAGAAAGCTTTACTTCACAACATTCCAACGCATAATATTGTACTTTTTACTGCACTATGTTTCATATTAAATATCATTTAATACTTAATTACATTCGAAATCTAGTACTTTCTTACTTTTCTCGAGTAAAAGTAATTCAAAGATTTACTTGAGTACAAGAAAGTACTACATTTTTAATGTTCTTAAGTATTAAAGGTAGAAAAAACAACAACTTTTATTTATGAAATATAGTGCAGTAAAAGTTTTCCAAAGAAAAGCACTCTGATAAAGTACAGATACTTTTTAAATTTACTTGAGTAAAGTAAAAATACTTCTCTACTATCCACCTCTGGGGAAAACAAAATTATTTTTCTTACTCCACTGGCACAGATTTGTTCTTGTTTTAAGCCTAAACTCACTTCATTTTGATGAATTCTTCAGAAAACAAGACTTATTTTGCACCATTTTGCTTCTTGATTTAAGAAGGTTTAGATATTTCTACTGGAAAGCAAGACATGAAAACAGGTTAAGAAGCTGATTTTTGCAGTGTGTTTAGAGCGAGTGTGTGTTTGGTACAGAGTCTCTCCATCTCCTGCCGTCTCAGACAGAACGTCCTGTAAGTGCAATACTGACTGAAAGCGTTTCTGGAAACACTATTTTCTTCATTGTCCCGCTTTATGTCTGTGTTTTCACACACATCAGAGGATTTGATGAGGATACACACATGCATTTCGAGTTTACAGCACAAGTGTGTGTGTGTTTGTGAACAGCAGAGGGAGTTTATCTGAATATCACGTTCATATCAGGGTGAATCTCATGAAAACGGTCAAGAACATGTCCAGGTCATATTTCACTGTAAAATCAAAAGCAAAAAAATATAATCATATTTGTAGAATATTTTATTTTATTTTAGCATGAAGCCTGATTTAGGACCATAACAATTTTTTTTTGGCATCAGATTTTCACAACAGTTAAACGCTTTCCCACCAAATTATGTATTATTTAACAGTATAAAGGTACGTGTACTTTATTCATAGTATGTATAATTTCTATAATTATAATATATATATATATATATATATATATATATATATATATAATTATTACTATTATTTTAAAGTGTAAATGCATATTGTATGGTAGTACTTATAATTTTTAGAAATCTAATATTAATATTATTAGTAGTAACAACAACAATAATAATAATAATAATTTTTATATATATTATAATTATAATATTATATATATATTACTATAAATATATATATATAATTTTTTTTTTTTTTTTTTTCTCATGACAAACACACATATACCAATTTTTACTGGTAGTATTTTTAAGATTACATTAAAGATTATAATTTTAACTAAAAATGAGACATAATTTTAGGTAATTATACATATGTGATACATTTTTGCATAATTTTTCCTTATTATATCTTAATGGTTTGATTGATGCACATGATGTTATTCACTAAACTTTTCCCCCTGCAATATAGAAAAAAAACAGTTTTTCATTTATTTTGAGCTGAAAAATGAGTCATTTCTTCCTGAGATTCACCCTTTTTATCCGTTATCATTAATCCAGGACTTGAGAGTGACGTGATCTGTGTGTATTGTGATGTGAGTCGCGTGTGAAGCGTGTTCTTCTGTGTCTGTGTGTGTGTGTGTGTGTGTGTGTGTGTTGCGTCCTGTACTACATGTATGAATCTGCGGCTCCCAAGTGCCTGAAGAGAGAAACCAAACATGTGAACATCAACATACAGCAGTGTTACTGACTGTTGTAACTAACCAATGCTCAACTAGTGGTTTAGATTTTGAACAAATAACATGTTCACACCACATTTGGTCTTTAATCATTGGTGTGTTTGTTCATTTACTGACTGACATGAGGTTTAGAAACACTTCAGTACTCACAGTGACAGTATTACGCTGTTCATCCGCTCTTTCGGACCTTCATTTCTGAGCTTCGATATCGATACAGTGACTCCAACAAGTGTTCGTTCACTTCAAATGTGTCTGAATCTGATCGGTTTATCATTTTAAACTGAACAAACTTGTTTGTGCATTTTTCTTTACCATAAATTACATTTAATTAATTTTCTCATTTCATTTAGTGATTTTCAGACATTTTGAATGTTTCAAGATACTTCTTGGGGTCGTTGTGTTTACTTATAATCATCATCTCAATCTTTTCTGAACAAACTAAAATCCCTACTAACCTGACAATCACACAAAGCACAATGATTGTCATCTAGATGTCTTTTAAAATGTTATAAATGGCATTAAATGCATTTTATACGTTAACCAACATCCCTGAGGCCTGATAAAATGCTGAGATTCGTTTGAATCGACTCAAAGATTCGATGCTTCGAGTCACAGATGATCTGCTTGTTCATTGGAGTTTCAGTTCTGGAATCTTTCTGTGTTTGAAAGCAGAATTTGTGTTTATTGTAATGTTTCGGTGCAGAATCACTGATGGGATTCATTGTGGAGTTCGTTACACAGTGATTCGTGTTCCAGTGATTCATTCTTGCTGTTTCAACATAATCGAACAAATCTCTGACTAAAATGACTCGTTTGGAAGCATCTGGATTCAAGACTGTTGTTTGTAAATTGAAAAGATTTGTGCCAAATGAATGTATATTAAACTAATGACATTACAATCGAGCTTTTTCCATCATTTATTCATGTTTGCTTGATGACGGGAGGGAAGTGTGTGTTTGATTGATTCATAATGTCCTCTAGATCAGTGGTTCCCAACCATGTTCCTGGAGGCCCCCCAACACTGCATGTTTTCCATGTCTCCTTAATCAAACACACCTGATTCAGATCATCAGCTCATTAGCAGAGACTCCAAGACCTGAAATGGGTGTGTCAGAGAAAGGAGAGATGCAAAATGTGCAGTGTTGTGGGGCCTCCAGGAATGTGGTTGGGAACCACTACTCTAGATCAGTGGTTTTCAATCCTGGTCCTGGGGACCCACTGCTCTGCACATTTTGTATGTTTCCCTTATTTAACACACCTGATTCAGATCACCAGCTCATTAGGTGAGAGCTCCATGAACTCAGCTGAGTGTGTCAGATAAGGGAGACATATAAAATGTGCAGAGCAGTGGGTCCCCAGGACCAGGATTGAAAACCACTGCTCTAGATGACACCGGTTTAAGAAAAATATCCTTGCATGAAATATGAAAAGACTATCTAGGGTTGCAAAAAAGCCATATAGGAAAAAATGTGTAATAGCATAAAATAGCAATGCAAAGTTTAACACTACGACATCAAATATCAAACTATTGTTTTGCACAACAGAAATTGTAATGAATGCACTGCATTTAACTACAAAATATGAAAAGCATGAGGACTTATTATATCAAATGCTTTTTTTCCTGAGAAAACAGTTCAAGCTTTTAGTTCAGTTCTCTCTTCATTGTATAGTGACTCATTGTGATTTAATTGTGGTCACATGATTCCCAACAGATATTAAATATAATAACATGAATTTTAGTTTAAAGGACAGAATTCGGACACCAAAATTCCAAACCAACACACAAAAGAGAAGAAAGCATGTGTATTATTTGGCTTTTGATTCAAAACCTGATACAGACACTGACAACTTGCCCCAATCTCCTCTATATAACGTCATGTAGTGCATGTACTGAATTTCTCGGTTTATTTATGTTTATTTATACAACGAAGTACTTTACATAAGCATTAAGCATTTAAAAAAAATATTGCATCAAAAGGTAGGCCTACATAAAAAATAGGAATAACAATAAAAAGTAAGAAAAAAAAATAGAATAGTTTCAACCCAACTTTGGGTCAAATATGGACTAACTCAACTGCTGGGTTAAAAATGTTAAATTACATGTGTAACCCACCAATTAGTCCATATTTGACCCAGATATTGGGTTGAAACAAGCCAGCGTTTTTCAGGAGTGGTGAATGTAGATTGTTTCAATAGGGTTTATTCTCTTATTCTCCACTAGGTGACGCTACAGACCATCTGATCCTGAATCATCCAGCTTTGATTCTAGAAACCCTTGAATTTGACCTGATCACCCCCTCTGTCTTAATACAATGCTGTTAAGTTAAATATAGTTGATTTCTGAATTATACTGTT